>JAJHSJ010000006.1:66286470-66486470 GCA_021015155.1 Magnolia officinalis | reverse complement strand
AATCAACTAATTTAAATAAGCTCAAGGTCACTACGGGAGCCGGTCACCAGCGTAGGCCGACAGCTTAGGCATAGATTCCATACCACCATCCCCGGCTCTTGAGACTACCATCTTAAGAAGTTTAATGGAAACTCGTCGACTAGTGACCAATCATATTACAGTACATGAGGCTTACCATCGCATGGTTGCATAGTATAAAACAGCGAACCCATATAGAGAAAACACCCAAAACAAAGTCACATAGGGCGATATCAAAACAAGCTACATAGGAAAATTTTCAAAATAGGCCACATAGGGTAAGTATCAAAACCAAGCAAAACTATGCGATAAAAAACCATCCTTGAAATGATTGGACACAACAACCCTGGATGGTAGGCCCATATCAATGGTTAGTTTAAACCACCATTCAATAACCACTAAGTCGAAGGTCCATTACAATCACAACCAGTCGGGTTACATCCCAAGTATGGGTGTACATTTATAGGTGGGGGGTTCCCCACTAATGTACCAGTTTAAGTTCCATAAGCAATCCACAAATAATCCACAAGCATGAATAAATATGCAGGATAAACATTAAACATGTAATGTAGCAATTTAATCCCAACACTTAACACATGTGACTATAAGATAAAAGAATCAATTATTAACTGAAATGTAAATAAAAACTATCACTTAAGCTAATGGAAAAATAGAAAGCTCGAGGGGAAGAATCATCACCTGACTAGTTGAATTGCCAATGCCAACAGGCTGCTGGGAAGCGCGTTCCCTTAAAATCAAGTCCTACTATAAATCAGGAACTCGTACGAATAGATCCAAGTCCTACAAACTGTCTAGGGTTTAAGATCATAGTCTAGGGTTTTAATTACTTATCTTTAGGTTTTTAGTGTAGAATTAGGGTCTTATCCTAGAGTTTAGTTAAACGCTTAGGTTCTAGGATTTGAGTGCTAGATTATTGTTAATGTCATTATTATTATTATCATTGTACCATGGCAAAAAATATTCGTGATCGGAGTATTAATCCATCCGTATTAATGATGAAGGTGCACAAGTTCATATCTAAATATACCGATGTTATCCATTATTCTTGTAACTATTAATGGGGGAAGTACTAATAATAAGATTTCTTTAACACTAATATAATAAGGATTTACACTTATAATCATATTAACAAGGATTATACTAATCCCACAAGGAGAACAATAAATATTTTATAATGATAATAATAATAATAATAGCTATCCATAGTGGATTTAGTCATGATGATAGGTATTATGATCTACCATTATTATGAATTTCTACAATTAGATTCATACTTTAACTTACCATTTATGCCTTCAGTATAGGCCTAGGGTTTAAGTTACTTAGGTCTAGAATTTTATCTTAGAGTCTAGGTTTAGGCTAGATCATAGGATTTAATATGCCAATTGATTATACGATTAACCACAATTTTACTAATATTAATATTCATAAAGACCGCCATTGATACTAGCGATATATGATTATTATTAGCTAACATGACGCTAATAACCATTGTGATGAAAAAACGTAGTATGATCTTAACATCAATGCTAATCGTTAATAACGATAACATGAAACACTAATATTTAACAATTGTAATTTATCTGTAGTAGCTAACATTAGTATAGGTAATTTACTAATGGTTAATCATGCTTAATATTAGAAATTTCATAAATGTTAATAGTGATAACATTGATAATTATAATCGAAAATTTTCAATATGGAGGGAGAAGGGCTCACCTTAGTCGACTCGGTTGGGTCGAGTTAACTCGGCTCAAGTCTCTTCCCTTTCTCTTTCTTCTTCTCCTTTCCTTCTTCTTTCCTTTTGCTTTTCTTCCTTTTTTTTTTTTTGGAAAGTCCTGAATGTCTGGACCAGGGCCCAAACCCAACTCGGTTCAGCTCGACTCGGTTTCAACCAAGTCGACTAGACAGCCCCCAAACTCGGCTCAACTCAACCACCCCTACTTTCGCCCTCTCCCTCTCTCTCTCTTCTTCTCCCTTTCTTCTTCTTTTTTTCCTTCCCTGCTAGAGTGTCCAGCAATGAGTCTGGACAAACCCAACTGGATTTGGTTGTACTCGGCTTCAACCGAGTCAACTCAGTAGCCACTAAAAAAAACCAACTCTCTCTTATTTCTCTTTCCTTTCTCTTGCTCTCTTCTTCATCTTTCTTCCTTTCTTTCCTTGCTGGAAACCCGACTGGACTAGCCCTACCTGACCCAGTCAGACTCGGTAACGAGTCAGCCTATGACTCAGGCCCAAACTCTCCCTCTCTTCTCTCCTTGTCTTCTCCCTGCTTCTCTTTTCCTTTCTTCTTGCTGGAACATCCAGCGGCTACTGGACCAGGCCGCACCCAACACCTGGTCCCGCAATACAGCCGCCTCCTTTCGACTCGACTTGGTGCAGCAGCAGCAGCTGCACCTCCCTGCCTTTCTCTCTCTCTCTCCCTCGTTTCTCTTCCTCTGACATCCCCTCCTTCTCCCGAAAGATGTTTGATGGGATGAAACGTTCCTAATATGAAGAAAAGTCTGATTTCTCTTAGTACACTCGAGGCTATAGGGTGCAAGTTCACTGGTATTGATGGTGTCCTTAAAGTTTTAAAAGGGGCACTCATGGTTATATGAGCGCAAAGGTACTGAAACTTTTACAGGCTGATCGGAAACACTTTAACAGGTGGAGCGGTAGCAGCTGTTGCAGATTTCACGTCTGTACGTATGTGGCATGCTCGTCTGGGCTACATGAGCAAGCGGGGCATGAAGTTACTATCTGATCGTTGTTTGATTCCATCTTTTAAAAATTCTGATATATATATATATATATATATATATATATATATATATATATATATATATATATGCGAGCATTGTATATAAGGTAAACAAACTAGATTATCTTTTAAATCTGAAAAACATATATGTAAAGGAGTGCTTGATTATGTGCACTCTAATGTATGAGGGTCATCGCCAAAAGTTTCCATTGAAGGGTCGTCATGGTTTGTTTCATTCATTGACGACTACTCTCAGAAAGTTTGAGTTTACTTCATGAAATGTAAATCCGAAGTTTTCACTATATTCAAACAATGGAAGGCAATAGTGAAAAAACAGTGAGGACGAAAAATAAAGGTTTTAAGGATTAACAATGGTGGAGAATTTACTTTCATTGATTTTAATGAATATTATAAAGATGAAGGGATCATTAGGCACAACACAGTACGCCATACACCCGAACAAAATGGTGTGACTGAGCAGATGAATCGAAATCTCTTGTAGAAGGCTCGATACATGTTAAGTAATGCTGCATTGGGCAAATACTTATGGACTAAGGCCGTTAACACAGCTTGCTATTTGGTGAACCGATCTCTTTCTACAACAATTGAATGTAAAATTTCAGAGGAAGTATGGAGTAGTCATAAGATGAACTACTCAGATTTGCGCATATTTGGTTATGAGGTTTACTCTCATGTACCGTCAGTTGAGAGAGATAAGTTATACCATAGAGTCAAAAATTATATCTTTGTTGGCTATGGTGTTGGTGTGAAAGGTTACAGGTTATTCGACAAGGTCACATGCAAGGTCATCACTAGCCGTGACGTTAGATTCGATGAAAACTCCTTATTCCACAAGAATGATCAAGAGGAGCAAGAGGAACCAAAAAGGTTGACTGTAGACATCCAGATTGACACAATTGATACTCAGCAGAGATAGATGCACAGACAAAGGTAAAAGATCAGGTGGAGCAGCCACTTGTGAGAAGAAACATACCACGTGATCGCGGTTATCGGTAAGATACAAGGATGACTTCAATATTGTATACACCCTCATTACAGATGAGGATGAACCATCTACTATTCAGGAGGCTCTTGATGAGCCTGATGCAGAAAAGTGGAAGGTGGCTATATACGATGAGATTGACTCGTTGCATAAAAATCACACATAGGAACTGGTGGAGCTTCCAATGGGTCGAAAATCTATCGGATGTAAGTGGTTATTCAAAAGAAAATATGATAGATACAAAGCAAGGTTGGTAGCGAAGGGGTACGCTCAGAGAGAAGGAATTGACTTCACATAGATATTTGTGCCGGTGGTTAAGAAAGTTTCTATCAGATTCGTGTCAACGTTGATTGCCCGATACGATCTCGAGCTGGAACAGATGGATGTCAAGACTACATTCCTGTACCGGGGAGTTGAAAGAGCAGATCTACGTGAATAAACCAGAGGGCTATGAAATTAAATGGGCAGAGAAAAAGGTTTGTAGTTTAATGAGGTCGTTGTACAACCTGAATCAGCCGCCTAGGCAATGGTATAAAAAATTTGATTATTTCATATCGAGTCAGAAATTTACTCGAAGTGAATACGATCATTGTGTATATTACAAGACATTAAGTGATGACAATTTCATCATCCTAGTATTGTATGTTGATGAAATATTAATCGCTTGTCATGATATGTTTGAAATCAACGCACTGAAGACTTAGTTATCAAGGACATTCGAGATGAAAGATCTGGGGGCTGCAAAAAGGGTTCTTGGCATAGATATTCATAGAGACAGGAAGAGGAGCATGATTTAGTTATTACTTGTAGAATACCTTAAAAAAGGTGCTGATCAAATATGGAATGGACCAGACAAAGCCGGTGAGTGTTCCCCACATAGCTCACTTCAAGCTTTCCTCAGAACATGTCCAAAATCAAATGAGGAAAAACAGGTTATGTCTCATATACCTTATTTGAATGCGGTTGCCAATTTAATGTATGTCATAATTTGTATGAGATCAAATATTTCACAGCCAGTCGGTGTTGTGAGCAGATTCATGTCAAACCGCAGCAAGTAACATTGGGTAGCGGTGAAATGACTACTTCGATATATTCAAGGTACAAAAGACTACATCTTAACTTTTGAGAAGACAAGGGCAAAATTCGTATGGTATGTGGATTCAGATACGCAGGTAGTGTGGATTCCAAAAATTTAACTTCAGGATACTCGTTTGTACTAGCGGGTAGAGCAATTAGTTGGATGTTGAAACTTTAGTCCATTATGGTACTTTCCACGACCGAAGTAAAATATATGTAAGTGAAGGAAGCGTTTAAGGAATGTGTTTGGTTAAGAAGCATGATAAATCAGTTGAGATTTCCGCAGGAAGCCGTGCCAGTTAATTGTGATAGCGAGAGCGCTATCAATTTGGCTAAAAATTCTATTTATCACTCTCGTATTAAACGCATTGATGTTCATCACTATTTTATCTGACAGGTGCTTGAGGAAGGAGGCGTAGCTCTAAAGAAGATTCACACCAGCGTGAATCCAGCAAACATGCTCACTAAAGTTGTTTCTACATAGAAGCTCAAGTTTTATGCAACTTCTCTGAGCTTGGCGATTGCACAATAGGAGGACGGAGTGTGCACGAAAAGCATTGATGAAGCTATGATGAGAGACAAAGATAAGAGAAGAGGACAAGAAGCTGTATATTTAAAGATTGAAGACATGGTGGAGATTGTTGTATTTGATGTCTTAAATCTAATCAAATTCTGTGTAGATTTTTTGCCCAACTGTGAAAGTGCAGGATTTGTTTTCGATTTTGTTTATGATTCTTTCCGATTTTGTTTGGGATTCTTTCTAAAACTATATCTATGGGTGTAAACAGGATTGAGAGGTATTCTAAGGGATTCTAAGGCTTTCTAAAAGGGTTCTAGGGTTTCTAAAAGGGTGGAGCAAGGGAGAGATTTGAGGATTGCTCAAGTCTGGTAAGTCTCTCCTCTTTGTAATTTTTGCTTTCATAGTGAAGATCTGTCGCTTTATGCAGTGGTTTTTTCCCAAAATGGTTTTCCACGTTAAATCTTTGTATTCTCTTGTGTTTGCTTGGTGCTCTTGGATTGCTATCCTAGATCCATCTCTGTGTGATTCCACGGTCCAAAACCTAACAAATAATATTTAATGAAATAGGTTTCACCCACCACAAACCTTTAGGCTTGTTAGGTATAAGGGATTAAATGGTCTAGATTGTATTAGTTGAAATTAGTATCATTATTGCACAATGATTACATGTTTGGAAATACTATGGTATTTTAATTGGCAATCTAATTGTTTGTGATCCAATTCTTTCTTTGGGAAATGTATTGAAGCCTTCATTTGGTGGACCATGAAATTATAATTAACTAACCAAATTTCACAATTGATATCAGCCACCCATACACATATACAACTCGAATGTTACATGTAAACACATGCAAATAAACATTGTGGATAAAACACATGTATCAATGTGAGGCCCACTTGTAATGGCCGGATTTTGAAATTCAACAATTCTCGCAATATCTTCTATTGACATTAGATGATATGACATTGGGATTTATTTAATCCTTCTGTCATTTTCAAACCTCAGATGGTATTTGCATTGGACCGAATGCAATTCCATACCACATAATCCTTGTTATGGGGAAACCTGAATAAGGACAATCAGGGTCGTCCTGAACCATTCGAATCAGTAATTAAGGCATCGGAAGGAGAACATTGCGTCAAGTGAGAGCCAACCTCTAAGTTGCAACTACGGGTTAGCCGAGGCGAGCCCTCATCCTCGTTCTCGTCCACATCTGAAGAGAACGACAGTCAATGAACTCCGACTCTGAGTGTCCCGACAGTAAACTCTGACTATTATTACTTGTTCTCGGCTTAAGCAAGACGAGGCCGAGCTCGGATCGTGATACTCCGAATACCGAGTCTGCGCACTATCCTAAATGCGGACGTGACCAAAGATCTTGCCCAGGGATCCGCGCCCTTAAGACACGATACGCTACATGACCCAAAGATTGTTGCTAATATCTCCACGATTACAATATCCGCATGATTGAGTAAATCGTGCTGAGATTAACTGATGTGATCCTCTCTACCCACATGTATAAATTCCAGGGGACCTCATTGCAACAGGTATGGAAGATCTCGCACACTCTCTCTACATTACATAACTTAGACCCAGATTCCCTAGCCTGACTTAGGCATCGGAGGGTCCCCCGGCCGAGCCAGGGTCTCCTTTGCTCATCCCTTTGTGCAGGGCCAGGGTTCGTTTGAGGCTCACAGTATTGAATGGAGGGTGGTCCAGATTTTGACCTCAACCTTTTTGTGGCCGTCTGTGGGAATCGCAAATAAAAAGCTAGGAAGTTTTGCCAGAAATGGCTAGAGGAAAGAAAAAGGTGACAACTGTGGAGCCCGAACCTAGCGAATAACATCAGTCTTCTTCGCTACTTATACCGAGTCGGCTACAATAGGGCCATCCCAACGGACTCGGAGCCGAGGAGGAAAGTAAGGTGTTATAAAACGAAGTCTAGATGCTGAAGGACGAGATCAGCCGAATGAAGGCGTAATAAAACCAGCGATCGCCTCTTTACATGGTGGAAGTCACCTCGGCACTCGAGGAACGACCGCCGCAAGTCGATTTTAGGGTCAGGGGGTCTCAGGCACAGTCCACACGAGTTCCTGACCCTACGCACAATGCAGTATCCCAGAACCGGTCTGCCCTAATCCCGAAACCTGTTTGGGATGTGGAGCCATCCTATGTGTCATTGACTTCGGCTCTGGCCCCCACTAACCTCCGCCATCGGCTGGAGAGCAGAAGACAAGGCAGAGTGCCCGAGGTGACGGAGGCCCCCCAAGAGACAGTAGCTGAAAATCAGAATCCTTGGGAAGCTCAGCTTAAGGAACTCCGTGACCAGTTTAAGACATTTCAGAAGAATTAACAGACAGCGTCCATCCCGACTGCAGTCCAGACGATGATGGAAGAGACTGAGCCTCCCTTCATGTAATGTCTCGGAAAAATCCGTATAATGACCCGAGTACTACCTCAAGCAGAAATACTTAAGGATCCTGTCGTAATTAGGCGAAAATTGGTTAAGTGCTAAACTAAATAATCGGTGGTTTGATCATGGACCACCATTTCAAAAAAGGAGAAAACCTAAAATCATTAATACAACTGACTCAACACTACATAAAGACCTAGGAAAAATCCCAAGAGCCTGTCGCTCTTGGGAGTACATTGAAACCCCGTATCGGACCTGGACCGCACGTTGAGAGTCCGATGACCACGAAACTATAGGATTATTTCCGTCTTACTGGGTTTGACAATCATCATGGGAATCGAGCCCAGATAGTATCAAGAAATGCACAACTTGAGCCCTGAGTGAAGTGTGTGACAAACACGAATATCTTTAGAAAGTGTATTGAAACTTAAGTGAATTGGGCCATTTACTCACACACGAAATTGAGGATTTCAGACCGTCAGTTTCTGATTGAACTTCACCCATGGGAAAAGAAAATTTTGTAAGTGTTATGTTTTCTAGCTCCTATGATTGTCAAATTTTATAGTGTCAAAACCTCTTGGAATCTATGTCTTGTGTAGCGCTTCTACATATTCAAGACTGTGCATCTTATATACAAGAACAAAGGTCTTTACTTCCAGACTTCAAAAGCAAAATTACATGTTCATGTTCAAGTACAACACCAAGTGTTAATTTAATCTTTCAAGCTTCAATAGTTCAAGTTTTCAAAGCTTTGTCCAAGTCAAGACAATTTCTTTACTTTGAACCTCAAGCTCAAGCTTCAATGTTAGTCATATTCAAGCTTCAAAAGTCTCAAGTTTAAGCTTCATCATCTCAAGCTTCGTGAACTTCAAAGAACAACTATCAACTGAAGCAAAAGAAGATTCAATGTTCATAGATCATGTATAAGGTATGAATAACCCTAGATTGACCATAGAATAGGTCATTTTGAATACATAATTTAATTGGGTCACTTTATAAGTACATAGACTGTTTGTCCACTAGTCTTAGACTAAATTCGCCTAGTCCTAGCACTGGCTCGACCAGTCCAAAAAATCTTTGACCAATCCTAAGTTTGTTACTAATTTTCGGAATTTTTTGTTATTGCCTCGACCAGTACTGGAAACTGCTCGACTAGTCAAGTGAACAGTGCTCGACCAGTCTTGCAGGCTTGACTCAAAATCCAACAACTAAAATGAGTCCCACACGACCAGTCCTGGACAGGACTCGACCGGTCATGGAGGCCACTCGACCGGTCGAGCAAGTCCTACGACCAGTAGTGGAACGGTCTGATCTAATCGCACTCAAAATTACAAAAATCTGTTGATCCTACGACCAGTCGAGCTGACCTTAGGACCAGTTGAAGGTGCGATTTCTACACTTATAAATAGAGCACGAATTTCAGAGTTTAATATTCAATTCAAGAAAAATTAATATGCCGCTCTGAGAGATAAGTTAGTGATATTCTTAAGCTATTTAGTGCTCATTTTATATTCCTTTTAATTAGCTTATTGCATTTGATTTTGTATTCTGCATTCCAATTTTATTTAAAATAGGGATTGAAGTATTCCCATTTCTTGGAATCAAAATTAAATCAAGCTAGCCCAAGGTGTTTTAATTTAAAATCAATTTAGAACTTAGAACCTTTTCATAAGTGAGTGTGAACATTGAACATCTACGTTGAACTTCTACTCCGAATTGGTTCTTCCGGGCTGCATCTAAAGGAGAATATCCAGATAAGTATTTATAGTTTTTGTAAATTCATTCTCATTGAGATTGTGCCAGAAAAGTCTCTTTCTTTTGGTTTGTCTGAGGCGATCTAGAAAACTCAGAGTGTGGGGTTTTTGAATTGTGTAAGCCCACTTGAAAGACACGATTGTGAAGGTTTTAGGTGAACCTTAAAAAACCTATTTCATAGTGAACGCTAATGTCAACTATGTGAGGATATTAGGAGTGGAGTAGTTGTGTGGCTGTTTTTCTAACAGTTGGTGTACACACAAGCAAACCACTATAATTTCTGGTATGTAGTGATTAATTATTTATTTCATTTTGTGGATGTTGTATTTTCCCTTTATGCATTTGTGGATAATGTTGTAATTTCTTTTATGCAAGTGTGGGAATGTTGTAATAGCTTAGTTATTTCCTTTACTATTTATTTCTTTATTCCTCTGTATCGGTTTGAGTTTTTGATACATAGACCGTTCTAGGAATCAGGTGTCCTATCATAAACCATTCGTTTTTGGTGTAAGGTTGTCTTTAGAACAACATCTGTATCAACCTCTCAATACTTGTACACTTGAGGTTGTTTCTCATTTCTACACTGTGGGATTGTTTAATTGCTATATTTATTTATATTTGTTTAAATTCCACATTTATTTTTTAATTTGGCATAGTCCTATTCATCCCCCCCTCTAGGACTCTTAGCTCGGCCTTTTCAAATTTTCCTGCACATATCCGTATACTGGTGGCCCCGATCAAGCAAGTTCGATTGTTTATCTGACATGGGTCCTTCACAGTCGATCAGCTTATCCGACCGCACCGAAATCACATCCTGATATAGATCCATTGTCAGGGAACTTACACTACGACATATGTTTGTAGTGGACCTCCCTATGTGTCCTGTTTGTCAAAAACAGTCTCATTTGGATATAACCTAAGTATACCAGGGCCCTAAGGCCATTTGCATCACTTTTGGGCCTGGGCCTATATATAGCCCTTATACCACCCCATATCTCTCTCATATGAATTTCTCCAAACCCTAGGGGAGAGAAGAGAGAAAAGAAGAGAAAATAGTAAGAGAGAAGAGAAATCCTGGGAGATTGTTGTAGTGTTTCTCTCCCACTACTCCACGCGCTGATTCACCTCCCATCTCCCCTATACGATCGGTTTTGGCTACGATTTGGATAAGAAATCCTAACCCTAATACCATAGTTGAGATTCAAAATGGTTGTTTGTCAGCCTAGTTAACCGATTTCACCATTTAGGTACCCGACGTTCTATTTTCGGGAACGTAGAATTCGAACCGAGTCTGAATCGAGTATTCCGACAAAAGGTGAGGACTATAAACATTTAAGTTATGGTTTTCAATGCTTTCAATGTCAGCTAATGATTTATGTCTGACTTGATTGCTGCCATATTGTCTTAGATACGACGTTTTCGATAGAACATACATGTATGAACTATGTTGAGTAAAAGATGCATCGTATGTGTTTGTTGAAATGTTTGAATGAACATGTAAACATGATTTGTGCTTGCAATGACTACTGATCTAAGATTCATCATTTACATATGTATGTTGACTTCCTTGTGCAAGGAATTACCATAATATACGTCAGAACTAATCTAGTCTATGTATTTGGTAATGTGCAGTCTAAGTGTTTGATAAATTGTCTAAATGAGAAATTGTTGATGAATTATATTTATTAAGGGTATTGAGATAGGATTCTCAATTACCTTATTCAGATGTATAGTTTCCTTCACGTAATCCTAATTTCGTCCACGCGATTTATGGATAAAATGCAAGTGCTAGGTAATATGATCAATGTGTATGATAAAATGCTTAAATGATGAAATTATTTGGATTGTTTGCTAACTGCTGAGATTATTACTACATGTGCTTACATACTGCATCTGAGTAAGATTGGGGCTACGACGTAGCCCAGGCAATCGGTAACAGTCCCCTTTAAGTGGCCGGATTAGTCTCGCCGCATTGGATATATTTGATGAATTCGGGTCGCACGAAGATTGTCGACAGTGGTTAGGACACGAGGGGTGCTTACGCGCTCCATGCCGATTAAGTCAGCGTGCGCTCGTACCAATCGAACTTGTCTAATAAACCGATTGGCCTATTGTATGTTTACCATGTATGGACACCATTGCTTGAATCTAAGGTACCCCCTACATTATAAAGGCCCGCTTTAACCATGGTACAACGATCCACTAAGACTCATGAGCCGGGCATTGTATGGGGCACCGTGTTCGAGCTGTTGGCCTACGCTGGGATGACGAGCCTCCCTGTAGTGACCAGTGAGTAACCCAGACTCGTGAGCCGGGCATGGTGGTGTATGGGACACTGTGTTCGAGCTGTCAGCCTACGCTGAGGTGACGAGCCTCCCGTAGTGACCGCGAAACTGCTATTCATTAGGAGTGATGCCCTACAACTTGCCTATCGTATATGATTAACTAGGATTGATGACCCTAGATGGATCCTTCGGTTTGGGATAATGATATAAAAGAAGGTACCTTAGTTTCCCGAACCTTCTGTATGAATAAGCTTAACTAAGTACTCGGCTAACACGGCCATGCATCGCATTGCATTAGTTAGGATGTGCTTTTGGTGAGAAATGTGCACTTTAGGAAGTGTTGACATATGTGAAATTGGTTGTCGGAGTCGCTTTTTAGGGAGTTTTGTGTGAGGGCATACATCATTACTTGCAAACCATTCCTGCATTAACAAGAGTAGTTAGGAAGTGATTGTTGTGTTGCTTTATCATTACTGCTTGATTAACTTGATAACATGTTAACCTTTGCCTTATAGTGCCACTGAGTTGATCACTCACTCCCACCCTGGGATGGTGTTTTAAAACACCAACCAGACTCTGGTTTAGATACAGGTGATGATGAAGTCTACGCAACGGAGCCGGACTTTATGGATGAGGAGGAAGAGTTTTCCTACGTTCAGCTCTCGGGCTGGTCTATGTAGATCTCGTACCGATGCGCAGGGACCACAAAGATTTTTGGCTTAGTGGAACGCATTGACTTTCCACATTTTGTATATTTTGAAACAACACATGTATATATTCAGCCCGGTTACATACTCATACTCTGGAGTTTGTAAAACACTTTCATATTTAAATACATATGCTTCAGACTTCCGCTTGCTTAATTTAATTATATCCGGAGTATGATATGTTGTTTTGGTATAATCTCACTCATGTTTAACTCATTAATATGGAGAAAATTTGAACATCATTATCCATGTTGCATAAGTGATGTGCTGAATCTCGGGAGTAGAGCTTTGCTCGACCCTCGAAATCCAGGGCGTTATACTTCACCTCAGAAATAATGGACGAGGTGATGCCGTAGAGGTTCAGGATGCCTCCAGTCATCTAATACTCCGAGTCTGGAGATCCATCAGAACACGTGGAATCCTACCATTCGTGGATGCAGATCCAGTCCGCCACGGACACAATGATGTGCAGAGCCTTCTCGATAACCCTCTCCAGGTCTGCTTGGAGTTGGTATCGACAACTTAAGCCAAAGTCAATCATCTCCTTCGTAGAGCTCAGCAGATTATTCCTTACCCAGTTTATCTCTGGTAAGAAGAGTCGGAAGCCGACTACCCATCTGTTTACCCTCAAACAGGGGAACAAGGTGTCATTGAAGGACTTCATCGCTCGCTTCAATGAAGAAGCGCTGTTAGTGGACGATTACGACGACAAGATGACACTTTCTGCCATGTTTAGCGGGCTCAGAGAAGAAAAGTCTGTCTTCTCAATTGGGAAGAATCCGCCGACTACTTTGGCCGAGCTCATTAGTCGAGCTCAGAAATACACCAATGCCGAGGAGTTCTCCAACTCCCGCAAGAATTTCCAAGTAGCCGAGCAGTTATCCAAGGAGAAGAGACCAAGAAACGAAGAGCTTCAGCCGTCCAGCAAGAAGCCAAACGATCATGCCTCTCGTGATCGCCGACTAAGCAGGAGGCCCGAAAGCAAGTTCTACTCATACACTCCCCTCAACACATCCCCAGAGAAGATCTTGCTAGATATAAGGGGCCAGAAACTCCTAAACTGGCCGGTTTGCATGAAATTCGAGACAGATCAGCGAGAAAAGTGCAAGTACTGCTGATTCCATCGTGACCACGGTCACAATACGAGCAACTGCGTAGATCTCAAGGACAAGATCGAGACTCTCATCCAAAAGGGTCATCTGCGATGGTACATTAGGGAAGAGAAGTCGGCTCAGAGAGTAGCAACCAAGCAAGACAGCGGAAGAGCCTGCAGAAATCCACGCGATTTATGGTGGTTCGTCTGGAGGGGGTGACTCGAATAGGGCTCGTAAAGCCTATTCTCGAAGCTCAGATCCCGAGCATTATATCCACTTGGCTGAAAGGCCGATGAAAGAGCCCCAAGTAAGCCCTGAGTAAGCCCCTACAGTATGACCTTCACAGAAGACGACGCCACCGAAATCCATCATCCGCATGATGATGCCCTTATGGTAGCTATGACGATAGCCAACTGCAGGGTCTACCGCATCCTAATCGATACTGAAAGTTCGGCCGACATCATCTACTCCAAGGCGTTTGAGAGAATGGGGATCGACAGGTCACACCTCCGATCTGTGAAGACCCCCCTACACGGCTTTGCCGGAGATAAGGTGATCTCCGAGGGAGCCATCTCCCTCCCCGTGACAGCAGGGAAATGACAACATCAAGTCACGCTTCTGGTGGACTTTCTTGTTGTGAATGTGCTGTCAGTGCACAACGTAATTCTGGGCCGACCTTCCCTTAATGCGATGCGGATGGTCGTGTCCACGTATCACTTTATGATGAAGTTTCCTGCCGAGGGAGGGGTCGAATATCTTTGAGGAGATCAGCGTGAAGCTCGGAGGTGTTACGCGATAGCGGTAAGAAAGGGTTCAGTGAAGCAGACCCTCACTGTTAATGTCCTCGACCCCAGAGCTCCCTCAGAAGACACCTCCATGGAGGACTTGGTGATCATCGCACTCGAGGAAGCCGACCTGAGCAGAACGATTCTGCTTGTATCATCGCTGAATTATGGGCATCGGTCTCAGATGCTGACATTCTTACAGCAATATAAAGATGTCTTTGCATGGTCACATGAAGATATGTCAGGAATTTTCCCGATGTTATGGTCTACAGGTTGAATGTGGATTCAGATCACAGGCCAGTCAAACAAAAAAGGAGAGCGTTTGATGCCAAAAGGTACTGGCCATAGTGGATGAAGTATCAAAACTCCTTAGTGTCGGATTCATCGAGGAGGTACATTATCCAGACTGGATCGCTAACGTAGTCCTTGTGAAGAAAGCCAATGGGAAGTAGCGTGTTTGTATAGATTATTCGGACTTATACGAAGTATGCCCCAAAGACAGCTTCCCCCTGCCTCGGATTGATCAGCTGGTGGACAGCACGGCCGGACATGAGCAACTCTCCTTCCTGGATGCTTACTCTGGGTATAACTAGATCACCATGCATCCTCCAGACAGGCAGAAGACGACATTTGTCACGGATAAAGGTCTCTACTGTTACCGGGTCATGCCCTTTGGCCTGAAGAACGCTGAAGCGACATATCGAAGGTTGATGAACCAAATGTTCGCCAAACAGATTGGTCGGACCATGGAAGTCTATGTCGACGACATGCTGGTGAAGAGCGTCATAGCATCCGACCACATAACAGACCTCGGAGAGACCTTCTCAATCCTCGGAGAGTACCGTATGAAGCTGAATCCCGCCAGTGTGACTTCAGAGTCTGCTCAAGCAAGTTCCTCAGTTTTCAAGTCAGCCAGAGAGGCATCGAGGCGAATCACGAGAAGATTAAGGCGCTACTCAATATGAGCACACCTCAGACTATGAAGGGGATCCAATGCCTCACTAGTCAAGTGGTAGCGCTTAGTCGATTCATATCCCGAGCCACCGATAAGTACCTCCCCTTCTTCCAGCAGTTGAAGGGTCACAAGAAGGCCGAGTGGACCCCGGAGTGTGAGCAAGCCTTCCAGAGGTTGAAGTAATATCTGGGTTCACCTCCCTTGTTATCCAAACCGGAAGAGGGTGAACCCCTATTCCTATATCTGGCGGTCTCTGCCTCGGCCGTAAGCTCTGCACTCATCAGGGAAGTGGGGGGCAAGCAACACCCCGTCTACTATGTAAGCAAGGAAATGGTACCCGTCGAGGCTAGGTACCCAAGTATGGAGAAGCTAGCACTCAGATTAGTCTTCTTAGCATGGAGGCTACGTCCGTACTTTTAGGCACGTACCATTGTTGTCCTGACTGATTCCCCCCTCAGGTAAGTCCTCCAAAAGCCTGAGGTCTCAGGTCGGCTGACTAAGTGGGCGATAGAGCTCGGGGAGTTCGACATCTAATATCGTCTGAAGACTACAATCAAGGGCCAGGTTGTGGCCAACTTCATAGGAGAGTTTACTACCTCAGATGCAGAAGAGGCAGACATGGGCACGGAGGCAGTTCCCGCGACCTCGCCAGTTCCCTCGCTTATCTAGGATGCAGAATCGGAGCAGAATGGATACTATATGTGGATGGATCATCCAACTCTAAGCGCGCCGGTGCAGGGATTGTCCTAATGGCACCTGATGCAACCTCCATTCAGTATGCTATCAGACTCAGTTTCAAAGCCTCCAACAATGAAGTAGAGTACGAGGCCTTGTGGCTGGACTCAGACTATCACTAGTCTGGGGGTTCAATCTCTCGAGGTGCGATGCGATTCTCAGCTTGTTGTAAACCATATCTCCACCGAGTACGAGGCAAAGAAACCTAGATGGTGCTTATCTGGCCGAGGTTAGGAAGATGATAGAGAAGTTCTGGAGCTGCATCATCAGTCAGATCCCGAGGACAGAAAATTCTTGGGCTGACGCCCTTGCGAGGTTGGTCTCAGCCAGGGAAGGGAAGATCCCTAGGATCGTCGCTGTGGAACTTCTGGATAGTCCGAGCATCAACCGGGTTGATCAGGAGATTGTCAATCCGGTGGAGACCACTCCGAGTTGGATGGACCCAATCTACAACCATCTCACATCTGGTGAGGTCCCCCAAGACAAGCTAGAGGCTCGATGACTGAAAATCAGAGCTGCACGATACACACAGCCTTGGATGGGGTCCTATACAAGAAGGGGCATTCACGGCCCTACCTCAGGTGCCTCCGACCCGATGAAGCAGACTACGTGATTCGAGAGATCCATGAGGGAATCTGCAGAAATCACTCTGGTGGCTGTGCCTTAGCTCTGAAAATACTCTGACAGGGGTACTTCTGGTTGACCATTCGGGAAGACTCCAAAAACTACGTTTAGAGATGTGATAAATGTTAAAGGTTCGACATTGTCCCGAGGCAGCCTGCGGAAGAGATGACCCTTATGAGCGGGTCATTATCGTTTGCTCAGTAGGGGATTGACATTATTGTACCTTTGCCCACTGGAAAGGGACAGTTAAGTTCGCTATCGTATCGGTCAACTATTTTACTAAGTGGGCTGAGGCCGAACCCGTGGCGAAGATTACAGAGCAGAAGGTGACCGACTTCGTCTGGAAGAATATCATCTGTCGGTTCGAAATTTCGCACACTATTATCTCGGATATCGGGAAGCAATTCAACAACGATAAATTCTGAGGTATGTGTAGGGGGCTCGGTATCTCAAATGCATACTCTTCGCCTCAACACCCGCAGTCTAATGGGCAGGTTGAAGCTGTAAATAAGGTCATCAAGCACCATCTCAAGAATAAGTTAGAAAAAGTGAAATGCAACTAGGCAGAGGAGCTCCCCTTCGTTCTTTGGGCCTACAGGACTACAGCTCAGTTGTCTATTGGAGAGACTCCATTTTTCCTATCTTACAGCTATGAGATGATCATCCCAGTCTAAATCGGCCTCTCGACAGCCCGGGTCAGAGACTACCAGGAGGATCAGAATGCCAAGCAGATTGCAGCAAACCTTAACCTGCTCGAGGAAGCTAGAGACGTTGCTAGACTCCGAGTCGCCGCTCGGCATCAGCATGTGGCGCAGTTCTACAATTCTAGGGTTAAAACAAGGCGGTTCCGACCAGGGGACCTGGTCCACCGCCGTGTCTTCTAGTATACAGCAGAGCCGGGGGTTGGGGCACTCAAACCAAACTGAGAAGGGCCTTATGGCGTGGTTAGATCAACCAAGTCGGGCTCTTACCACTTAGAAGATCTCGAAGGGCGTCAGCTTCCCCACCCCTGGAATGCCGAGCACCTGAAGATCTACTATCCATGAGAATCTACTGGCCATCAGAGGCTTTTAATAAATGTATAGCTCGGAGCTACTAGCCTTTTAAGGCTCTTAATAAAAGTCTCTTTCTACATGATTCACTTGTGCATTCTTATCTACAAACGAAAAGAGTTACCTCTTGTAAGCAAAGGCGGGCTCAACTGACCGATCCCTTAAAGAAGGGGTTGGCTCGTTAATTCACGAAAATCTACAAAGGGGTCCTCTCATGTGCAGAAAAAAAAAACCCGTAGGTGAACTAATCCCTTAAGGGAGGGATTGACTCATCATATGATAAAAGATCTAAAAAAATAACTAAGGGTCGTGCGCCATTCGTGGGGGGTTGACCCCTCAAGGGGTCAGTCCTTACATATCAACAAATCGTCATGCAACAACCAACACATGTAACTATGCCCTCGACCGAGGAATAAAAGATTAAAAAATAATTATCCACAAAATTATCATCCATAAAAATAGTTAGAAAAAAAGGGAAAAAGTATCTCATTCCCTCTGGACAAAGGGACCAGCCACCGAGCTAGGGGGCTGAGCATCACGAGTAGCATCGGCAGTAGGAGGGGGGTGTGCATGGGTTCCTCGGCTGTAGCAACACCAGCGTCCTCGGCCTCGTCTGCAGCAAGAGTGTTGAGGTCGATGTCTGGATAAAGCTTTCGGACCTCGGCAAGACAAGTATCGAAATCGGTGTTGTAGCCGAAAAAATATAGTTTGTCCAACTCTCTAGCCCTTTCCGACGACTCCTTGTACGCCGCCACTACCTTGGTAGCTTTAGGAACCGCGTGGGCCTCGAACTCCCTTCGCAGCCTCTCCTACTCCACAGTAGTCGCGGCTTCAAGGACGACTCACTGCTGAGCTAACCCATCGGCGGCTTTGTGTTGCTCCCTCCTAAGGTATTCCGTCAGACGCGCGTTGTTTTCCTTCGCTTGCTTAGCCGAGGCCTTCAGGTGTTCGACTTCCTCCCATAGACGCACGACCTCAGGGTCGGCCACATCCAAACGAACTTGGAGTTAATTGACCTCGCCCTAGAGCATCAACTCCCTAGTTTGGCTCTCGTCTACATTCCTCCGCAGCTCCTCCCACTCCACAATCGAGGCTTCCAGAAGTTTCTCGAGTTTGACCTCCCGCGCCTCGAGCTCAACCTTCTGCCCCTCAAGCTCGGCTTTCTCTACATTGAGCTAGTCCATCTCCTTCAGCCTCTCCTTCACTTCTACCATCATCGGCAGTGACTGGTAACAGACCGCTGCGTAGTCGTTCATGAACTTGACACAGCTTTAGGAGTGAGTGTCGGTAATTCTCGATTCTGGTATATGCTTGGCCGCCCAAGGGTTTAGCAAAGCCATGTGATAACCAGGAGGCAAAGACTCCGGAGTGGGCTTTGAACCTCCTCTAACCTCACTGGCTGTAGAAGCTTGGACAACCGCCTCGGGTGCGGTGGTATACCCGACCAGGGCATCGGTTCGGCAAGCCAAGAGCTCAGCCTTAGTAGCAGCGCGGTGGGCTACGGATCGTGTGGTGTAACGCCCTGAAATTTGGGGGTCGAGTATGAACTCAACTCCCGAGTTCCAACGCATCACTTATGTAACATACACAATGATGGTTAAATGTTGTCTGAGTTAGAGCAATAAACATGAATGAGATTATACCAAAACAGTAATTCATACTCCAGTTCAATTTTATAAAGGCAAGCCGAAGACTGAAATTGTATATTTAAGGTGTGTAAAGAAACAAAATTTTAAGAACACCAGAGTATGAACACTAACTGAGTAACAATATACATGTACAGTTTCTAAGTCAAAAATCAAAATAAAATTCCATAGATAAGCCCTGGAATCCCCGCGATGCAGTCGGCCTAAGCAAAGCCATCAGAGTATTGCATAAAGGAGAACTCCTCCTGATCCTCATCGAAGTCGGGCTCCGGCTCCTGAATCGATGCGCCATCTATACCTGCGACAGAGTGGATACCGCCGGGAAAGCGCCTGGAAAGAGGCGGTGTAGGCCGTGCGATAATCGAAAGCAGTAGGAGGAAGTTCTCCCACAAATCCCAAGCTCTTCTCTCCCTTTTCTCTCTCTCTCTCTAGGGTTTTATCCCAAATTCGTATGGCTGTGAGAGGGGCTGTTCTAAGCTCCTTTTATAGCCAAAAACCTCCCCAAAATAGACTCAGGTTCAGAGTTACTGCTAATATAGGTATTTCGTCACTTTTCCAGCTCAAAAGAGAGGTTCTGGTGGCCCTCCTTGAGCCAAACGTCAGACTTAAGCTCACCACACATGGATCTATGTGGGATTACATTTTCGACTCGACTCGTCGATTCCCAGATCGCACATGGCGGACCACTTTCAGTTCAACGGTCAGTGGCCACGATCCGAATTTCCAGTACATGTAAATGTTTCTGAAATTTTTCTTAATCCGAGGGTGTAATTTGATCTGATTCTGACGGTCTGGTTGCTTAATCTGATGCGCAAGCGAATGGTGCTAGATCACTATTCCAGATATTTATTTTGTAAAGGGAATAGTATTTTTCACACTCCCTCGCTCCGGATCCAAACGAATGGCCATGGGACATCGGCTGGACTTGATTTTTGAGATGATTGTCAAGCCCAGTGAGGCGGTCCTAGTTCCTTAACTTTGTGTTAATCGGACTTCTGATGTGCGATCTAGACCTAATACGAAGTTTCATTTCATTCCCGAGAGCAGCCGGGTAATGAGTTTGGCTCTAAACTTTAGGGTAACCTAGAGTCATTGATTTTGCAAGTTTTGGGTCTTGCAGATCGTATTTAAAGCGATCCCAATGGATTTCATGGCTAATCGAGTTTTGCACTTAGTTAACTTTGTTAAATTTCTAAAGGATTTAATCCTAATTGATTTCTGGTCGAGATGGTACTCGAGTCAAAGTACGGAAATTTACGGGTCGTTACAATCTACCCCCCTTAAACAAAAAATTTCGTCCTCGAAATTTATACATTTTCGTATTCCTCGAGAATCTGAGGGTAGTTCTTCCTGACTTCGGCCTCAGTCTCCCAAGTAGCTTCCTCCTCGGATGATGTGTCCATAGTACCTTCACAAGTGGAATGACCTTGCTACGTAGTACCTGCTCCTTCCTGTCAAGGATACGTGTCGGCGCAACTCATACGTTGCATCCTCGCTCAGCTGTACCTGCTCCCATCTGATGATATGCGAAGGATCGGGAACGTACTTCTTCAGCATAGACACATGAAATACGTTGTGTACCGACGCAAGTGGTGTTGGCAAAGCGAGACGATACGCCACATCACCCACTCGATCCAGTATCTGAAAGGGACCGATAAACCTCGTGTCAGCTTCCCCTTTCCCCAAACCGAAGGACTCCCTTCATAGGGGAAACTCGAAGGAACACATGATCCCCGACCTCGAACTCCAGCGGTTGCCGCCTCGTATCGGCGTAACTCTTCTTCCTGCTCTGCGTTGTAAGTAATCGACGCCTGATAATGTCAACCTTCTCTGTAGTCGCCTGTACCAACTTCGGGCCAATCAGACTACGCTCGCCAACCTCTGCCCAACAGTGCGGTGCCCTACAAGGACGACCATATAGAGCCTCATATGGTGCCATGCCAATAGTCGCCTGGAAGCTGTTGTTGTAGGCAAACCTTGCGTACGGAAGACAGTCATCCCAGCTGTCCTTGAAGTCCAACACACATGCTCACAACATATCCTCCAGGATCTGATTCACCCGCTCTGTCTGCCCATCAGTCTGAGGATGAAACGTCGTACTGAACTTCAACTTCACACCCATCGCCTCCTGGAAACGAGTCCAGAAGAGATGTGAACCGCGTGTCTCTGTCCGACACGATCTATAAGGAACCCCGTGCAGACGGACGATCTCTCTGATGTACAACCTAGCCAGCTCGTCTGCAAAGTTCGTAACTCTGACAGGAGGAAATGGGCCGATTCGGTCAACTAGTCCACAATCACCCAAATGGAATCATGTCCTCTCCTCGTCTTCGGCCAGCCCTGATATGAAATCCATGGAGATGAAGTCCCACTTCCACTCCGCTATGGGCATGGGCTGAAGCAGTCCAGGAGGTCGGCGATGTTCTGCCTTGACCTGCTGGCACGTCAGACATCGAGACACATACTCAGCAATGTGGGCCTTCATGTTATCTCACCAATACGTCCGTCTCATATCCTGATACATCTTCGTGCTACCAGGATGCATCGCAAGCTTCGACTTATGGGCAGACTCTAGAAGCTCGCGTCTCAAGTTAGGCACATCAGGAACGCATAGGCGGCCACGGAATGTAGACCTCCATCAGAACCAACTCTCCACTCGGAATCCTCTGCGTCGCTAGCCTGCTCTCGAAGCTCAGACAGCCGTATATCGCCCTCTTAGGCCTCAACAATCCTGTCGTCAATAAGTGACCGCACCCGAACGTGCGCAACACACTCAAATGGCTCCTCGACAGTGAGTCTCTGCTCGAAGTCCCGTACGAACTCCACCATGTCCCACTCGGCTATCATCAGCGGTGCCGCAAATGCAATCGCCTTCTTGCGGCTCAATGCGTCTGCCACAAGGTTCGCCTTGCCAGGATGGTAGGAAACCTCGTACTTGAAGTCCTTCAAGATCTCCATCCATCGGCGTACCCTCCAATGTCGGACCATCAATCGGCACAAGTAAAGCAGCATAACAATCAACACGGCAGGGCCAACTGACCTGCACTGGAAACGTGAAAGCTGTGCCATCAGGTCCATAGGCAGTCACGATCCGAGCATCGCAATCTATCTCCACCCTCATCTTGGCGAGCCAATCCATGCCAAGGATAACTTCGTAGTGCCATAGTGGAGCAACAATAAGGTCGACGAGTACTGTGCTGCTACCCAAAACTATTGAGCAACCCTCGCATAACCGTGTGACATCCGAACAGGTCCCAGTAGCCGTAGTGAGTCTCATTCCCTTAGTGGGAATCGTATGTAAAGATAGACGTTTAACCGCCCCACAAGAAATAATAGAAGTAGTGGACCCAGTGTCCACCAATAAAGAAACGGGAGTACCATAAATATAAGCCGTACCCTCAAAAGCCGTCGGAGCCGAGATCGACGTCTCAGGTGCCTCGGCAACAAGCGTGTGCACACAAGCCTGCTGCTGACGGTTCGGCTGAGGAGCCAAGGGTCGCTGTGGCGGCCTGAAGCGCGACACAGGAGGTCAGAAAGAAGGATGTGCAGGAGCAGTCTATAGCGGTGGAGCTGATATGGCCTGTGGATAAGGGCGATCCAATCTCTGCGGTGGTGCAAATCCGCTAGCCCTCATGCGCGAGAAGCAGCTCTCAGCAGAGTGTCCCGGTTTCCCTCAATACGTGCAGGTCACCAACTGGCGTCTCACAGGAACAACTGGCGCTGCGGCCCTGGGAGGCGAATCAGCACGAGGCCTCTTGCCTAAGATAGGCCTGCTCTGTAAATCCTACCGTGGCCTCGCAACCGTAGCACCACGCGATCTGGCCAATCGGTCCACATCCTACTCAGCCGTCATAGACATGTGGACCAATGCCGCGTATGTGGGGATACTGAAGCAGCATAACTTCGACCGTATGTCAGGTCGCAAGCCTCGAGTGAAGCGATGCATCCTCATCTGCTCATTGACGAGGATAGTTGGGACAAAGCGGCCCAACTCAGTGAAACGGTGCTCATACTCCGTCACCGTCATGCCTCCCTGCTTGAGGCGGCAGAAACTCATCCTCCCGCTCGTGCCGATAAGTCTGCGGATAGTACTTCTCGTGGAACCGGGACTCAAAAGCCTCCCAGGTCCACACGAAATCTACTGCGACCGTCCGCAGCACACTGTCCCACTATAAACTGGCCTCCCTCAAACATGAAGGAAGCCAACTCGACCTGCTCTGCCTCTGAACAGTACAGCATCCGTAGCATCTTGGAGATGCGGTCTAGCCAGAACTCCGCCTCCTCGGGTCTGTGAGAACCCATAAATGAGGGAGGCCTCAAGCGCTGAAATCGCTCGAGTAAACCACGAGTACCGACATCTTCAGTAGGAGGTGCGACGGATGTAGGCAGAGGCACATCCTCAAATCGAGCAGGAGGATCAGAATGCTCATCAGGATGTGCAGATGTCGTAGGTGGAGTCGCACTACCACCATGGGACAAGGCCTCAGCGATAGTGGTCATAAGCTGCTGGTGCTGGTGCTGCTGTATCTGCTGCTGCTGCTGCATCTGCTGCTGATGCATCATCATCATCAGCTGCTCAAACCTATCAGTCGGCGGAGCAGCCTGAAAGTCATGTTGTGCAAAAGATGACGGTCGGTACTGATCACGGACCGGGGGCGTATAAGGTGGCAGTCCACCGGTAGGACCAGCAGGAGGCTGATCAGAACCCAACCCACGGTCCGCGAGACCGCTACTACCAGAAGGAGTCTGGTCCATAGAGCCGGTCAGAAGGAGATGTGTCGTGCTCCGTGTGTACTGTCGCGGCATGCCCTATACAACATAGGGTAGAACATTTGTGAGATACAGCATAACACACATCATAAAGCACTTTAAGCATTCCACACATCATCAAACAAAAAAGGCTACATGCCTTTCATTTACCCAAAATTGTCATAATACATGGAATACAGAGTTACATGAATCATGACAGAAATCACACGATAGCCAATACATCCACAACATCAAACACTTAGAACACGCTACTATCTATTACATCATCTACATAAAAACATAAACCGCCTATCGCGGTAACCAAAACAAACAACAACACACAACATCGTGGATGACTAGGCATCCGATTCAGGCGATGGAGGAGAGATGTTCTTGTCCTGCAGGCAACACAGGATGGCCTTCAAGGTACGAGACACCTTGTCAAGCTTGGTTCAGACTCGCCCGACTTCCTGCTGCAGGGTGGCTTGACCCTCCTCAAGACGGGCCAAACGTGCATCAAAGGCATCCTGATCCACGCCCTGCTCCTGAGCCGCAGGAGGTGAACTCTCCTCAGTGTCCTGAGCCTCAGGTTCTTCTTCCTCTTCTTCAGCTTCACTTTCATCTTCGCTCGTATCTTCATCGCTCTCAATCTCATCCTCACTCTCGTCCTGTCGGGCCCGTTGTCGCTGTGCCCCAAGCTTCATCTGCTTGAGAGTGTTTTCGTCAATCTGGTGGACCTGTACTGGCATTTCTGCCCCCAGACTATAGCCATACTCCCGTGCGATCCTGCATATGAGTCGGCCGAAAGGAAGCAAATCAGAACTCCTGGTGGAGGGTGGAACACTCACGATCTGTCGCAACACGAACGTGGGCACACACAAGTTCGCCCGCTGCCCCACTTGGTACAGAAAATCAACCATAAGGCGCGTGCACTCGCTGCGATTACTGTGTCTAGGGTAGAGATTGTATGTGAAGATGTGATGTAGTAGGCGGAAGTCTTCAGACATGTGGGACGCTAGCAGGCTTTTGTTTGGCTGTCATTCAGCTAGTCGGCCACCACAAAGGTATCGGGTGCGACGATCCCTTTCACGAGCAGTCGCCAAATTCAGCTTGCTAGCATATACGTCACCAAGGGGCATATTCATAAGCCGCGCGATCATCTTCACAACCGGTGACGAATAGATCCACCCCAACTACGAGCCAGAACTGCAAAGGGTCAAGCGAAGGCTCGCGAATGTTGGCGTAGAAGGCTCTGACAGTGCCGGAATTTGCGCGACCCCTGACCTCAAATAACGGACCCCAGAGGGCCGCCTCCACTTGCTCAAACAAATAATCCCCCCAAATAGCCGACCATCCACCTGGGCTTCGAAAAGAACCCTGCGGTCCTCATAGACACCATGAGGTAGCGCTGCCAACTGTACCAGTTCGGCAGGGATCCGGGGATCAAGGTCCCGCTTTGTGCGAAACTCCCAGGCAAAGCTCGAGCTAGCGGTGGCACCTCGCGGTCGCCTCGATCGTGTAGGGCGACTAGGCCCGGCCTCATCAGCGGCATTCTTCCTCTTGCCCATCAGAGAGAGGATGGTGGAGATGGAGAAAAGGGCCGCCACCACACCAAAAAGGCCATGGAAAATCGAAGAAACAGGGAAAAAGGGGCTAATCTCCCAAGTTCTCCATGATCAGCAGATCCAACAGACGTGGGAGGTGAAAAAGATTAGGGAAATGAAGAAAGAAGATGGGAGGGACGGTTTGGGAGATAGCTCCCACGGTTTTGGGACCTCCAACAACGTGTAGGGGGTCCAAACGAGTGGAAAGAAGAGGAAATGGAGAAGAGGGCAGCACTCCCCGATGGGGAGGTGGGTTGTGGTCGAATTCAGTAGAGAAGAGTGGTGGAGAAGCGATTTGCAAGAAAGGGCGCAAGATGGAAGGGAAAAACGGCCAAGGGAGGGGGTTTGTGAAGGAAGTGGGTGTTTTTGAAATGGGATTAGGAAGGGAGCTAGGGCAGGGGGTTGTAGGGACCCCCAAAGTCGACCGGCCCGGACCGCGGGCCCGGCCCAACCCGAAAACCGGCGAGGGCCTCGCCAAAAAATTTTGGAATTTGGGAAATGGGGCTCCATGGTTGTGATCCTCCAGTCCCCTGGGCCCCAAAAATCCCTTGGTCCCACCTTGGATCCCTCCGAAAGTGTTCCGTTTGGCCCCCCGATCCCGATTCGCTCCATTTCGGGTAGTCTCGGAATAATCGAACGTAACTTGCAATCCGGAATGAGTTATCTGACGTAAAATATATGAATTTGGGGTAGAACGAGCTAATGAAGCCAACCAACCCTACTATGCTAGGTTGCGTAGCCCGAAATTGCGAGAAAACCCTCCGATTGACGGTAATTTCCCCCTTTCAATTTCGTTTTGCTAAAAATGGTAGTTTTAGTTTAATTACTCTTCATCCGTTGGGTTTTAGGAGTTGCGCTCATTACGCAAAGAACTTAGAATAATTAGGAGGACGGTTTGGTGAAGCCAAATAGGACACTTACTATTTTTTTGGCTGAGAACCTTGCGCACTAGTAGACATCACGACCTTATAATAAGTCGCTAATTCTAAGAGTCTTAGTTGTAGTTTGTTTCTGATTTCATTCTCATTACTTGGTATCCCTATTTAAAGGGTTGTGAACGGTCTAAGAATATTTTAAGGTCGACCCGTGCGACCATGGTTGAATACGGACTCGATTTCGGCGTTCGACTTTAGTGAACTTCGCCGATTGGCGAAATCGGAATACCTATGACTGTTTCTAGGTTCTTGCGCACCCTCCTAAGTTGTAATGCGTCAGTGGACGTCGTGGGATCATAACTCAGGTCCGGTTTAATCAAAATCATGCTCAATACCAACATGTAACGCCCTGAAATTCGGGGGTCGAGTATGAACTCAACTCCCGAGTTCCAACGCATCACTTATGCAACATACACAATGATGGTTAAATTTTGTCTGAGTTAGAGTAATAAACATGAATGAGATTATACCAAAACAGTAATTCATACTCCAGTTCAATTTTATAAGGGCAAGCGAAGACTGAAATTGTATATTTAAGGTGTGTAAAGAAACAAAATTTTATGAACACCAGAGTATGAACACTAACTGAGTAACAATATACATGTACAGTTTCTAAGTCAAAAATCAAAATAAAATTCCATAGATAAGCCCTGGAATCCCCGCGATGCAGTCGGCCTAAGCAAAGCCGACAAAGTACTGCATAAAGGAGAACTCCTCCTGATCCTCATCGAAGTCGGGCTCCGGCTCCTGGATCGATGCGCCATCTATACCTGCGACAGAGTCTGGTGGGTGTTGCAAACACCGTCCCGTAACGTGGGAGTGAGTAGCTAACTCAGTGGAATAATAAAGCATAGGTTAACATGTTATCAATTCAATCAAGCAGTAATGATAAAGCAGTACAAATCAAACAATTCTAACTACTCTTATTAAGTGCGAGAATGAAATGACATGATGCTGTATGCCCTTGCCAAACCACCCTCATGCGACATCATCTTACGTTCGCGAATGCTTAACTCCCTCAGTGCGCCACATCTACTAAGCACATGCGGTGCGATGATGATCATGATTACCGAGTTATTATTAGTCCATTTCAAACAGCAGTATTGGGAAACTAAGGTACCTCCCTTGTATCATTCCCAAACATGATCCATTCTAGGGTCGTCAATCCTAGTTAATCTCATACGATATTATGGTTCGAGAAGCATAGCGAAGGCATCGCAAAGGGCTCGTCACCCGTCAGCGCGGATACAGATCTCACCGTATGCGGCTCAGTTGCTGGCCGTCAGCTCGAGTACAGGTCTCACTGTACTCGGCTCAATCACTAGCCGTCAGCTCGAGTACAGGTCTCACCGTACTCGGCTCAACTCATACTCTAGTTGCTGTGAAAGACTCGTCGCCAATCACAGACCCTTGGAGTGTACTCGAAGATACTACGGATGACTCGTCGCCCGTCAGCACGAGCACAGGTCTCACCGTACTCGGCTCTCGCTGTAAGTATCGACAGCTCGAATACAGTGTCCCATACCACCGTATTCGGCTCACAAGGTTTGGTTGCTCAATGGTCACTATGGGGAGGCACTTGGCCCCAGCATAGGCCGACAGCTCGGCCACGGTGTCCCATACCACCATGTCCGGCTCATGAGTCTTAGCGGATCGAGGTACCATGGTTAACGGGTTCGCCACTGGTAAGTTTGGTACCCTAGGTTCAAGCAGTAATGACCAACCATGGTGAACACACATCCAACATATCGGTTTACTTGACGAGCCTGACTAGCTCGAGCGCACAACAAGTTGGGCGATATGAAGCGCAAAAGCACTCCGTGTGGCCAACCACTATCGCCAACTGAGGTACGACTCGGGTTCGTTAGACACATCCCTTGTGGCGACATGAATCTCAGCCACCATCTCAAGTCTGGTACCGAATGTCTGGACTATAGACATAGTCCCACCCACTCAATCAATTCTCATCAATAGCATGTGGAGTAAAGCATGATAACAAAGTAATACAAGCATGTCAACAGGCATGTCATAAGGCATGTTATAAAGCTTGAAGTAAAGCATGTTGTAAAGCATGAAGTAAAGCATGTTGTAAAGTATGTTGTAGAGTACTATACAAATAGGGATACAATTACATACACATCACAAGTGAGTGGTTATAGCGAACCACCACATGGAGGGTATCCTACATGTCTCTAAGGTAGTCGGGAATTCCATATCAGCACCTCTCTAAGGCACTAACACTCAAGCATTTACACACACAAGCATTTACACAAACACTTAGAGTACGTTATTCCAACATACATGACGTATGTTAGCAGAATACGTATTAGGGCTATCCTTTCACCAAGCGGGTATTTTATCCATGTATACCATAATCATACAGCAAATAATCATGACAATTACATTTCCAAAATTTACACATATACGGTATTTCTTGAATACACAATTCCAACATACGTAGCATTTACAAGTGAACATGTATTACGGCGATTCCTTTCGCCAAACTAGTATTTTATCCATATATGGTATAATCATACATTAAATAAACATGTCAAACATTTCTCCAAAAAAATACGTATACGGTATTTCTACGTATACCTAGAGTATGTGAAATTCCATATTCTACAACGTTGATCGAAACAGGAAACGGAAAGCACTTTGTATATGTGCAATTGCATGCAGATCATGAATCTATCATTATTTGACATTGAAAGCGTTGAAAACCGTAACCTATACACCTAAAGTCCTCACCTTTGTCCTTGGAATCTCAACGAATCAGCAAGGGTTGATGAGCTTCCGTATTCGGGAGTTTTCTAGCCTAAAGAGCGGAATCGGTTAGCCATTTCATAATCTATAGCCTATATACTTCAAATCAGACCTAGGGTTAGGGTTTCTCACCTTCAAACAGAGTGGATACCGCCGGGAAAGCGCCTGGATTGAGGCGGTGTAGGCCGTGTGATAATCGAAAGCAGCAGGAGGAAGTTCTCCTACAAATCCCAAGCTCTTCTCTCCCTTTTCTCTCTCTCTCTCTAGGGTTTTATCCCAAATTCGTATGGCTATGAGAGGGGCTGTTCTAAGCTCCTTTTATAGCCAAAAACCTTCCCAAAAAGACTCAGGTTCAAGGGTTACTGCTAATATAGGTATTTTGTCACTTTTCCAGCTCAAAAGAGAGGTTCTGGTTGCCCTCCTTGAGCCAAACGTCAGACTTAAGCTCACCACACATGGATCTATGTGGGATTACGTTTTCGACTCGATCGGATTCCCAGATCGCACGTGGCGGTCCACTTTCAGTTCAACGGTCAGTGGGCCACGATCCGAATTCCAAGTACATGTAAATGTTCCTGAAATTTTTCTTAATCCGAGGGTGTAATTTGGTCTAATTCTGACGGTCTGGTTGCTTAATACTGATGCGCAAGCGAATGGTGCCAGATCACTATTCCAGATATTTATTTTGTAAAGGGAATAGTGTTTTTCACACTCCCTCGCTTCGGATCCAAACGAATGGCCGTGAGACATCGGCTGGACCTGATTTTTGAGATGATTGTCAAGCTCAATGAGGCGGTCCTAGTTCCTTAACTTCGTGTTAATCGGACTTCTGATGTGCGATTTAGACCTAATACGAAGTTTCATTTCATTCCCGAGAGCAGCCAGGTAATGAGTTTGGCTCTAAACTTTAGGGTAACCTAGAGTCACTGATTTTGCAAGTTTTGGGTCTTGCAGATCGTATTTAAAGCGATCCCAATGGATTTCATGGCTAATCGAGTTTTGCACTTAGTTAACTTTGTTAAATTTCTAAAGGATTTAATCCTAATTGATTTCTGGTCGAGATGGTACTCGAGTCAAAGTACGAAAATTTGCGGGTCGTTACATGTGGGGACGTCAGTATCAGGAGTCTCCCCGATCACCTCTCTCCCTATCCTGGGGGGACCCACAAGCATCGAAGGTGGGACCTTGAGGGCTTGTTCCTCTGGAGTCGGTGTCGAGATGGTGATGGGTTCAACTCCAAGGGGGACCTCGGGGGCTCGTGCTTCGAGAGCAAGGGTCGGGGTAGTGGCAGGTACTACTTTCAGCTAAGGCCATGACAGGCACGACTTCGGCTGAGAAGGTCATGGTTGCAGCCAGAAAAAGTTTAGCCCTGAGAGCAGAGAGGGTCATGACTGCAGCCGGAACAGGCTCATTCTCGGAAGTCTTCCTCTTTTTCGACGTCACCTTCGTCCTCGGCTCGGATGAGAGGACTACGTCTATAGGAGGGCGCGACACGACCGGCCTCCTCCTCTTCGAGCCGCTTGTCTCCATTCCTGCCCAAAAAAGAAGGAAATCAGTCATAGTAGAATTTACTGAATGTCAGCAAATATTCTCCGAGGACCCTTACCCTGCTTACCCAAAGCGAAGAGAGTGGGCCGGAGTTTGCAGAAACCGGACGACACCAGGTTCTCCCCATTGATGAGTTCGAACTAGACGCATTGGTCCTCAGCGAGCAATCTGGCTCGGGCAACTTGCTTCTTTTGGAGAGGAGAGAGTTCTGGGGCCCTTTTCGGTTGAACTGCAAGTAGATACAGAGCTCGAGTTAAAACACAGAAGGACAAATCAGGCATACAGTGCGATGAAAAGGAGTGCCCAACCTAGGTTAGCAAACTTAACGAGGACTCGAACCCGCAATCTATCTAACTCGGACGCAGGGGCCTCCCATTCTCCCAAGGCCCAGAACCACTTCCCTTTCCAGTCCTTGTTGGAAGAAGGAAGTTGGGTTACCAGACCCGGGATGCATGAAGGCCTAGCCGAGAGGTAGTACCAGGCTGGCTCCGACCTCTCATACTTAGCCACGTACAAAAATAGGAACTCTTCCAGCGTCAGCCTCTGACTCTCCACTCGATGCTAGAGAATAAAGGTGGAGACAAGAGTCCTCCGGGCGTTCGGGACCAGCTGACCCGGCGCCACTCCAAGCCGTGCAGTCAGCTCACGTATGAATGGATGGATGGGGAATTAAAACCTGCATTGGGGGCACTGGTGAAGATGGCGATCTCCCTCGTCAGGAAGGCCCGCTTGGTTCGTGGGGGTAGGGGCTCGGATGCGCACCGTGTTGAGATCTGATAATCTTCGCGGAGTTGGACCATCTAAGACTTGACTAGGATCGAGCCCCCCGGGACTAACGGTTTCGGCCTGCCTCCCGATGGGCCTACCTTCGACCGCCCCGCGGGATCTCGAAGAGCCCTCTTCGACCTCTTGCCACGGCTTTTGACCCTCTGACTCGCTGTTCTCTGGGTCAAGGTGCCAAGTGGTACGACCTCGAAAGGGCCCTCAGAGTCTCCGGGTCCTGAGGCGGTGGTCTTTGGTCCGGAGTCAGGACCAGCTTCTCGGACCTCTTCTACTTCATCAGAGTTGCTCGACATTATGTAAGAAAAAAAATCTTTAAGTGATGGAAGACTCATAGTGCTGCAAGCGATTCTCCGGCAGAGATTTTCCCAACTTCAGCAGCTTCCTCCGACCAGAATCCCTTTTCCGATGGTCGGAAACCCTTTATTCGGTGACGAAAATCCTTTTCTGACGGAGCACGATTTGAAAGGAAAAAGCAAAGGAAATGGAAGGCAAAAGAGCGAGAGATACAAAAGAAGTTTTTGAATGAGAACGGGAGGGGTTTATATACCCCCCCATTACTCAGTGTCATCATTGTGGACAACTGTCATTGAGGTCGAGGCAGCTCGACACTGACACCGGGGTACACGTGGAGAGAGACTATACGTCTGAGTCCGCGTTCCCAGAGCCGGGTCGTCTCAGCATTAAGTGTTATTTATGGCGCAGGCGGCCTCTCGTCTCCCCATGGGCACGTGGCAGTGTCTCCTCCGCCTTGTCGACTGCGAATCGTAACCGTCGCCATGTGTCATCTATCTAGAGGACGAGATTTGAACAGATGCAACTGTTGTACGGTATGAGGAATTCGAAGTGCCATCGTCGTTGTGATTGCACCTTGGTTATTCCAATCGTCTTCATGAGCCGAGGCTCGTAGGCGTCGTCTCATTTCCCTAGGTATTTACTCTCCAAGTCCGGGCTCGGACTAAGAGAGTAGGGGACTTTTGTTATGGGGAAACCTGAATAAGGACAATCAGAGTCGTCCTGAACCATTCGAATCAATAATTAAGGCATCGAAAGGAGAACATTATGTCAAGTGCGAGCCGACCTCTGAGTTGCAACTACAGGTTGGCCAAGGCGAGCCCTCGTCCTCATTTGAAGATGACGACAGTCAATGAACTCCGACTCTGAGCGTTCCGACAGTAAACTCCGACTACTATTGCTCGGTCTCGGGCTTGGGCAAGATGAGGTCGAGCCCGGATCGTGATACTCCGAATACCGAGTCTGGGCACTATCCTGAATGCGGACGTGACTGAAGATCTCGTCCAAGAATATGCGCCTTTAAGACATGATACGCTACACGACCTAAAGATTGTGGATAATATCTCCACGATTACAATATCCGCATAATTGAGTAAATCGTGCCAAGATTAACGGACGCGATCCTCTCTACCCCCAAGTATAAATACTAGGGGACCTCATTGCAACAGGTACGCAAGATCTCGTACCCTCTCTCTACATTACGTAACTTAGACTCAGATTCCCTAGCTTGACTTAGGCATCGGAGGGTCCTCTGGCTGAGCTAGGGTCTCCTTTGCTCATCCCTTTGTGCAGTGTTAGGGTTTGTTTGAGGCTCGCAGTATTGAGTGAAGGGCGATCCGAATTTTGACCTCAACAATCCCCTTTAATACCATCAACCAAACATACCTAAACACTTTAAATTTAATCCCAAAAGGTAATTTATCATCTATGAGACGATTCTACTTTATATACAGATTCCCACTATTCTACCAAGGAGTTGTGTGGAGCTATTTCATACATTTATTAAACCACCTTTTGCTAGGATATCAGCTCAAAAACTAAGTAGTTTTAAAATTCAAGTGGTCCATTGCGCTGGAAAAAAGACTGAGAAAAGGTCATCTATCGTTGAAAACATTCATCGTTTTTTCCAGGCAGGAGCGCGTGAGCCACACAATCACCCTCTTTCGGCTCTTGCCTTTTCTCCTACTCTCTCTCTTCCTCGTGTGTTATTGGTTTGTTTTCACACTACATATGTAAAATTCTAATATATATTAAGTCATGCGGCAGCTTTGAGTGCACTATTTCAATTTTGGACAGTCTTATAGGTGCCCAACGTTTGCATGGCCTGGATGATCTCTCATTTAACATGGGGCTGCATTTTAAGATAGCATGCAGCTAGCAGCGCTGGATTAGCTATCCAGCCCATGGTACAAAATCGCACAAATAGGTGATCCTAGCCATCAAATAAATGGACGTCTGTCATTTAAAGTGGCCCATTTTATTTCCACATGTACGATCCTAAAGTAATTATCTTCTGATACAACAACAACCCATCTTGATATGATTAATGTTCATCCAATAACGTGGCCAAAATCTCACATCTGCACTTTAACCTGTTACATTTTTTATTATTTTTATTTTTATTCTTCCGTTAGCTTGTTAGGACAGACACTGTCAGTCACACTTGACTGTTGGCCATAATTTGAACAGTATAATATTGACTTACTTGTATGTCATGCAGGTAATTTCCAGTGCCTGTGTACAATTCATCATTATCTGACAGAGTATGAAAGTTCTGGTAGCGGATTAGGTGCGGCTCGATCCTCACTCAAGATGGTGCATCTCTTTCTGTGGGGCCCATCTTGATATATTTAATCTAAATCCACACCATCCATCTGTTTCTTAAGATCATTTAAAGGGATAATACGAAAAATGAAGAAGATCAAAATCTTAAGTGGACCATACTTATGATAAATAGTGGTCATTGAACTCTTTACCATTGAAAAATTCCTACGGCCCACCGCAAGATTTCGATAATGTTTATTTGTCATCCAAAATATTGATAAGGTCACGTAAACCTAGATGAAGGCATGAAACAAATATCAACTCGATTCAAAACTTTTGTGGCCCATTAATGGTCAATCACGTTTCCTATGCTATGGTCCACCTGAGAATTAGATCTAGTTCTTTTTTTTGGATCATTGCTAAAATAAACTGGAAAAGTGGATGGACGGCTTGGATATAGGATACATAGATCAAGGTGGGCCCCACTGCAAGGGCCTCCAGAGAGTTCTGGACGACTTTTTTTTTTTTTTGCCAACTCATTACATCTCTGAAGGAACAGTGTTTTCCGTACCATGCAACGGAAACATCATTCATGAGCGTGATCATACCGCTTGCGTCACCCAATCCGCATTTCGAGGTCGACTCCGATCCATCGCATTGGATGATAACGGAAGTTCGTCGCGAAATACATAACAATGGAGGGTCAGAAGGTTGATCCAACCTCGCCACCTAGTGGGCATCATACTCTTTGAAATTTAGGGGGTCTCACTGAATAAATGATCAGGTGCATCTAATTTCATCAGACTATCTATTTGAATTCTTTCTTTGAAATGAACAGGATCATCTGATCCATTTGATCATAAATTAATGGCCATATGGAAAGCATACACAAGATGGACGGTCTGGATCCACGGAAAAGGCTTTCACGTGCATGTTTATGGGAGAAGAACGTACGTGTCTGGTACAGCCCGCCACAGTCAACACCGTTTGAAAGGCAAGGAGGACATTCTCATTAATCAGAGAGAGATCTGGCAGCATGAGGGGCCGATCACGCCTGACACGTGGCAGCTTCTAGATTCATTCTGGTTGCCCATCATAAATGGGCGATAGAGTTTCGTTTTGCGAGATTAATTCGCCGTACTTCAGAAATGGGGTTGTACGGTACTCAGGCAGCGCATAAAGCTTGATACTCAGGCACTAGAAACTGTGGACCGATTAAATCGTAGATCCATCTGGACGCGGATGGCGTCGTGTGCCACACACCACCGATCTTGGTGGTGTGTTGAAGTCACCAAGTTCTGTGGGCTCCACCATGATGTATGTTTTATATCCAAACTGTCCACCCATTTTCCAATATCATTCTAGATTATAAGCTCAGGAATGAGGCAGATCCAAAGCCCCAGGTGGACCACACCAAAGAAAGCAGTGGGGACAGATTACCACCATTGAAACCTTCCTAGGGTCCTATTATATTTATTTGCCCTCCAACCTGTTCATAAGGTAAAAAAGGCCTTTGATGAATGAAAAAAATTGTCCCCTGGAAGTTTTCAATGGTACAGCGTGCGATCCCCACTAATTTATGTGGTGTGGCCCACTTAAGCTTTGGATATGTCTATTTTTTTTTAGCTCACTGCCTAAAACAATCTCATCAATTAGACGAACGGTTTGGATATAGCCAATTATATGAGTAGTTTCGACATAACACATGAAGGGGCGACATAACTTAGGCCGTGTTTGGCGACTTAGTCGGTATCAAGTGGGATGGAATTGCTTTTTTGCCATAAATGCACTTGTGTATGAAGTATCTCTTAATGCCATGGGAGTTAGCTATTCACCCTTAGTGTTTGGCTCATATATAACATGGGGCTTCAATTCATGTAGTGTTTGGTTGTATATGGAAAACTAAATATCAATCTTGAAAATTATGTTTGAAAATTACAATGAGAAAAGTAATGTGGGTCCCACCTTAATGTTTGTGAGTAATGCATCTTGTTTATCTATTTTGTGAGATCATTTTAAGACATGCTACTAAATTAATTCTTACCGTTGAAACCTTCACGAGCTCCACCTTGATGTTTATATGTCATCCCAACCATTTATAAGTTCATTCCTACCGGGATGAATTAACAACATAAAAAACTTTATCGTGATACAAAACTTTTATAGCCATATAAATGTTTCAATGGTGGTCACTCAATCCCCATTGTTTTTTCTCATGTAGCTCACTTAAGTTTTAAATCTACCTCATTTTTTGTCGCTTATCTTAAAATGATATTGTAAAACAGATGGATGTGATGGATTCCTCACAAATATCAAGGTGGGCCCCACCTCTCTTACCAACATAAGAACTTCTTAACCCATGCTTTTAGGAGAAATCCCCTGAATTTTGCAAATCGTGGTTGAATTGGGAAAAGCCCTCCCTATCCTCCCTTACTCCATGCCTCGTATCCAATGTTGGAAACCTATGATCAACCATATCAGATTACTAGAACAATCATGAACGCTTGTTTTTGGGAAAGCAAATTGGTTGTGTACCACGCACCACCCACTTGGCTGGTGCGTTGACATCACCAAGTTTTGTGGGTCCTACCAAGAGGTGTGTTATATCCAAACCATCTATTTGGTGAACTTGTCCTAAAGTTTGAGCCCAAAAATAAGATTTATCCAAAAATCAAGTGGACCACACTGAAAAAGCAGCGGGGGATTGATCGTCTACCATTGGAACTCTTAGGGGGTCATAGAAGAATATAATAATTGGTTTTCCTCTTCATTCAGGTATGTGTGACCTTATGAATAGACGGTATGGAAAATAAATGTTAGTGTGAGCTTATAAATGTTTTAATGGTGAGAATCTCACTGTTATATGTGGTATGATCCACTTGAACTTTGTATATAATTCATTTTTTAACACATTTTCTAAAATAATCTCTCCAGATGGATAAACGGTGTGGATATAATAAATATATTGTGGCGACATAGCTTTTATCTCCCTTTGAACTCACACTACTGAGATGGGTGGTGTGTGGTACACCAGCCAATCCGGTTCCTGTTTTTCAAGATACCGTTGGGTATTTTAACAATCCAATAAATGTCCACCAACTTGAAAATGACAATTCGGCCGAATGATAATTTGAGTACTACCCGCACGTCCCCAGCGCAGGGGCAGCCGTGATGTGTGGATTGTATCCACACCGTCCATCTATTTTGCCATACATTTCAGCAAGCCAGAGGGGTTTAAACACCCACTGTTGAAAACTTTATTGAGGCACCAAATTTTTTGGTCAAGCTGATATTTGTATTTTACATCTACGTGTATATGTGATCTCGTGAATAGGTTGAATGATATAAACAACAAAGATCGGATTGGGTACTGAGCTACTCAGTTCTTAGTAAACTCTGTTGGGCCCACCTTAAATGTATATCATTTATCCATACCGTCCATCTGATTTTCCTCGTCGTTTTTGGAGTTGAGCTCAAAGTTGAAACATATCAAAACCTCAAGTGGACCATACCACAGGAAATAGTGGGATACTAGGGCCCACAGTGATGTTTATTTATCATTTAACCTATTCACAGGATCTAAAACTTATGTGCCCCTAAAATTTGTTTGACAGTAAACATTCAATTCACATTGTTTGGTCTACTTTAGATTTGTATATGCTTTATGTTTGGGCTCACATCTTAAAATTATCTGATACAATGGATGGACGGATTGGATAAAATACTAAAAATTTGGTGGACCTCATGGAGTTTACTCTTAATGTAATCGGCTTCTAAATAATCATCATGGTGGGCACTAGAAAGGATTCAACGGTGGGTGTCATTGTCACCGTTGCTTCCTGTGGTGTGGTCCACTTGTATCTTTTTAGACTTGTACCCTAAAAAGATATGGCAAAATGGATGAATAGGGCTGTACAAGAACTGGGCTAGCCCGATTAACTCGCTCGACTCGGCCTGACCCGGAACTGAGCTCAGGTTGGGACGGGCCATTTTCTTCGGCCGAAACCCAACTCGATCAAGTGGTGTGTGTGTGTGTGTGTATATTTCAAAACCCCACCCATCCCTTTCCCCTTTACCATTCTGGGATAGTTCACTACCCATCTTTGAAGTGACAGTGACTCATCCACCTCACAGATGTATAACTTGAATTACCTAGATTCATCCAAATACAAAAAGGAATTATAATATCCTGACTAGTTAGATTTTTTGTGGAGTCTATAGTTCAACTATCTAAACCGTTGATCGATGGCTTTGTAATGGGATGCGGATTATCTACCAAAGCTCTTCCCATGAACTTGTTGTAAGGTCCGCCCGAACTCGCCCGATTGCTGACCGGCCGGGTTCAGGCTGGAGGTGTTGGCCCGGTGACCGGGCCAGGCCGGGTTTAGCTCAGTTCTACTCGGATCGACCCGTGTACACCCCTATAGATGGACAATGAACCTATATATAAAGGTGACTTCTCAGTGCCCTTGTCCATTCCTAGCTATGGATGAGCATACTGGTACCCAGTCCATGCCAACTTGTACGACTATGTATGTAGTTTTCAAATAATGTTGTATCATTCATCATCTTCTGCTGCAACATTTTTCCATATGCCCTTGAATTTTAGCCCACGCAAATTGCCTAGGCTGTAAAAAAAAAAAAGAAAAAAAAAAAGAGCATATCTAAGACTCAAGTGAGCTACGTGGTTGAAAATAGAAGGAATTGAAACACCCACCAGTCCATTATAATATTTATATGTCATCTCGAAGCACTCACAATGTTATTCCCACGTGTATAAGCCGAAAACACAAATGTTATGGGGCTCTATAGCTTCGGCTTGCAGAAATTGCCTACTGGTGGGACGTGAGAAACATGCATTTATTTTGAATACAGATCCTCCGCTTGCCTTAAATAGGAAACTCCTGTTTTTTGTCAGCACTGCTGCATTAAATGCACTATGTGATGATGTGGTCTAACCAACTTGCAGTAAACAAGAGTTTCATGTTTGAGGCAAGCAGAGGATTCAGATTCATTCATTTGTTGTTGTGTAAATAGACTAGAAGAATCTAGAACACTTGTTTTAGCTGAATGCTTGTGGACTAGGATCATATACATCACCTGTTTTCATTGAGCAACCATGATATGTATGACTAGAGTTGTACACGAGTCGAACCTAGTCGAACTTGGCCAGCTCAACTTGACTCAACCAGCAGCTACCCCAGCTCAAACTCTGCTCGGCTTGGTCCTCGAGCCTGACTAGGCAGCTCAGCTTGGCTCGGTTAACAGCTCAGGCTAGTTCGAGCCGAGTTCGAGCTCGAGCTTCCGAGTCGAGTTTGAGTTTCTCATTTTGATTCGAGTTCATGCTTTCCAACGGATTTTGAGTTCAATATGAGTCGAGTTTAAATTCAATTTTAAATTCGAGTTTGAAGTTGAACATAATACTAAAATATATAAAATGCATAAAATACAACTATAATTCATTATAATTATATTGTTCACAAATTACAACTAATAACCCCGTAAGAGGGGTGCCTTCCTGTTCCTGACATGTAATTATAGGCTCTTGCATCGTCGTTCAATCCATCTAAACTACTATATAATTTTTTATATACATATCGGTTCACCTCTTCTGAATCACATGGTGAAGAGAGGTTTCCTTCGTACTCTTTTATAGTTTGAAATAGATTTTTTGAAATATATTTGCGTTAAGACTTGTATGTTGTATCCAACGCCTTATAAAATTCACCGATATGGGTTAGAAACTTGAGTTTGTTACTATTCTTCTTTTTGTTACTCATGGTCAATACTGCTTCAATATTATGTTGTCTTGCAGAATATCACTGATATTTAGAAGCATCTTCCACACTACGTTTTAAGGCAAGTTGGAGTTAATCTCCTTCAAAACTTTTAATCTGGCTTCCTCCCCTGCCTCTTCCGTAGTAGTTTTTTGTATACCAGAAGGTTTGGATGAAGTAAAATATTTCTTATTTTGATTCTAAAAGGGGTTAAAAAAGAATTTGAACATCCTTTGGGGCATTAGGGCACGGTTTTGCATCGCCACCTCGATATGTCAAGTGTAACCATTGCTGATTAGTTTTGTTAACAAACTTTGCCCCACACAAACCACACACAATTTTTGTTTTTCCAAACATTGACATTCAACTCGAAAATTGTATTCCTATATGTTGGTCGATGGGTAGGATGACGACAAATCTACACTTATATATATATATATATATAATTAATTAATATGTTGAGGATTTATAAAAATAAATAGAAATTAGAAATGAATAACTTAATATAAGAGCTAAACAGAAGTAATATGATAAATTAAAACAAATAAGTAATAATGAGTAAAAGTTACATTGCACCACTTTCAACTTAAGTAATATTACATCGCATTTAAGTTTCAACAAAAAATAATAATTTATAATTGCCTTAATGTAATTGTTGTTGCAGGTACAGTCTCATCTTGACTATCGATTTTTCCTCTTCCTCATCATGAATATTACCTCCTTATATCCGATACAACCAATCTTATGTATAAATTAATGTTTCGACTATTTTTTTGTGAAAGTGAACTTCGATGTTTGCTCACAATTCTACTCCCTGTGCTAAAAGTAAATTCTAATGCTACTATTGAAATTGGTATTGATAATGTATCTCGTTTCATTACAAATAATGTATGGTATTTTGATTCACTGGCTCTCGTTTTCTACCATTTAAAAATATCAAAGTTCTAAAGCTTTACGATTGGTTGAGAAGGAGAAGTTATATATTTTAAAAAAAAAACTTTGAGAAAGTTGTGAACTTCTTTGCTTTGCTCTAATCATCTACACTCGGCAACCAAGAATATGTTCTATCACACGCTCCATATTCAAAAAATGTAAATTTCAATTTTGTTGTCACATCTAACATTTCATAAGTTGAGTTTCAACATGTGTATAAATATAAATATAAATATAAATATATAAATATATATAACTTCACCGTTTTTTTATATGACACATTCAAACGTTGGGATGATGTTACTACATAAACTCAATCTCGAAGGCGACCCCCTTATATATTTTCATTTTTTCTTATGTTCTCTATAGTGTGGTCAATTATTTTCATCCTTTCGTGTTTAGAATGTGGACATAACACCTGACTTGTAATATTTTTCAATCAAAAAAATAAATTTTTGGTTGCCTTGAACTGATTACGTAAACATGAAATTACATTGTCATTTGCTAAAACATTATTTAAAGTTGTTATAGAAATTTTCTTCTCAATGTCTCAATCTTGTAAACAATTGTATATGAAATCTGAAATAAGCAAACTAGTATGAGGAGGATGAATGTGGCGGAAGTTCAAAATTCTCTTATAAAGTTTTCAATCTTCATCTACATAATGTGTGGTTAATGAAATGTATCCAATTCTTCGATTGGATATCGTCCATAAAACAAAAGTCAAACTTATTATGAAAATTGATGGCAAAACTTCTTTCAATTTTATCTTCTCATATGTGTACATCTTCATGCATTCTCTCTTCATAGTGAAGTGGGCGACCTTCTTAGCTCGAGTGTTAACGAATTGACAAAAAGACATGGACACTTTGCTTTCTATCATTCTAAAAGGTTTTTCTTCAATGATCACTAATCTAGCATTCCACTCTTTCAGCTTCTCTTTCTCAAACTTATGAGTGGAAAATATTTTTTAGGAGTCGTCCTCTTCCGACTTACTAAATGACAACAATTGTTGGCTTAATGGTAGAAGTTTTGGTCTTTTAGAACAATTTTGCGTATATTTGTTTAAATGTGTTGTTGACATACAAGATTCTTACTATATATTGACTTTCAATAAATACATTTGATCTTCAACACACCATTAATCATGACTTCTCCCACATTGCTGATTTTTTTCCTTTAAACACAGTTGAGGATATGTCTCTCTCCACAATAAGAGGAGATAAGACTGACGCACTTACACCGAGGGTATTTAGAGCTTCCTCATTAGGCATCTATAAGACAAAGTTTTGACATATTATAATCTTCACCACACCATTATTTAGAATTGCAGGATGTAATACTTACCTAGACATTATACTTACCTAATTGTCTGAATCAGTTACCCATTCAAAGTTGGATAGATTATAATGCTTTCATTTTCTAATTTAAATGACACGCTAACATTCTGGCAACATCTCCCCTTTTTTCTCCAGATATATTCATCATTTATTTAATTCCTATATAAAACATCAACACAAAGTGTGAACATTTAATAATGAAAATAAATGCGGAAAATATATCCAGAGAAAAAATGGAGAGACGAACAGGAACATGCAAATGCATTCAAATTAGAATAAATAAAAACATTACAATCTATTTAACCCAAAAATGTCTAAAAATTGGACAATTTGAGTATTTTTATGCCTTCAAGAACACACTGTATCTATATCTAGCAACATAAAAATTTTTGAACAAATAACTGATTATCAATATCTATCCTTATTCCTTATAATTTATTTTAAAAAATTAAACAAATTAAAAACTATCTCACAAATCACAATCTAACAGTAACATATTAAAAACAACTTAACAATCTAACAAATTTTCAAATTAAAAATAAATCAACAAATTAACAATATAATAATTTAAAAATATAACAAATTTAAAACAATTTAACAAATGAAAACAATTTAACAAATTAAAAGTTGCATATATCCAACTATCTAACTATCCAACCACCCAACCAAATTATCCATATATGATACATTCATCTATCCATCCACCCCACTATCCCATACATTCATCCATCAATATATTTAGTATAATGTGAAGTTATTTGATACATTGGTAGAGTATGACACTTGATACGTAAGCACTCAAAAACTATACAAGATACACGTGGGGTCTATTAATTAAAATTAAAGCGACAAAATTGTGGAGCCAACTTTTTCTAAATAACATGCCAAAATCATATTTGTTGTGCAATTGTAACCTTTGATTAACGGACATGTCAAAATTATATTTGTTGTGTAATTCTAATATTTGATTCGTGGACGCTTGTTTGTTGAAATAGGATAGTTGAATATTTTTCATCTTAAATAGTTCAGTAAACGTTCACCATTCTGATATTCAGATAATTAAATAAGCAATTAAGCATAAATTTTGATTCATGATATATCTAAATTCGTACATATAATAATAATAATAATAATAATAATAATAAATATATATTATATATAGTGGACCATAGCCGCAGGGCCAGTGGTCGGGTGGGGTTGGACGGATGCTGCTCGCCACAACCACGGGTGACAGTGGTTGGTTGCCTTCCTGGGCAAGGGGAGGGGTAAATAGAGAGAGAGAGAGAGAGAGAGAGAGAGAGAGAGAGAGAGAGAGTATTTGCTTGGTCGAACAATGGAGACTGGAGAGAGAAAAGAGGAGAGAAGACAATGGTTGGGTGGTGCCGGTCGGACACTGGAGATTTGAGAGAGAGGAGAGGAAAGAGGGTAGTGGTTGGTGGGGTCGGGCGGACGCTAGAGACTGGAGAGAGAGGACAGTGGTCGCCGTCGGGTGGGATCGGACACTGGAGACTTGAAATCAATTTAGGATTTTAAAAAAAAAAAAAAAACCTTTTTGGACGACCAGGTATTTATATACCCAGTTAACTGTGTTTCGATCCGAGCCCAAATTGAGCCGAATCGAGTCAAGTTCGAGCCCAAGACCGAGTTGAGCTTGATCGAGCTCAGACTCGACTCGAATTTTTTTAAGCATAAAAAAATTAGCTCGACTTAGCTTGAACCTAGTTTCAATCCGAATCGAGTTGAGCTTTTCCGAGTCAAGTTGATCGAGTTAACCGCGCTAACCTAGTTCAAGTACAACTCTACGTGGGAATCACTTTGTCGCATATGTATATCCTGTTGAAATTTATGGTTTTTTGAAAAATCAAATTCGAAAATTTCGGGATTTTCGTTTTGTCGCCAAAACACTTTTTGAAATTTCAAATTGGAAGGTGCGGTGTGTGCTTTTGTCCCACATCAGAAATGAAAAGAGAAAATCGTGGTTTATATGTAGATGTGTGTAGTATTCTTACTTGTAGCTTTGGAGATTAAGATGCTCGGGTTGCGTGTTTCAGTGCGTAACACTGGAACGCAAGCACGCACGACAATTGGGCTCGGGCACGGGCACGGGCACGGGCGAGGGTGAGGGTGTGGGCGTGGGCAGTGTGGTTGCAGTGGTACTAGTTGGCATATTTTGCACTTAACGGTCTGAAAAAACGGACGGGCCATGATGATCCAACAGTCAGATCTTCCAATCCGACAACCAGAAACGACTCAAATTATGATCAACAGTCATAAACGTTTTTCAAACGTTCTTAACCATTGATGGCCACCTAGCAATGGTCCACTCCTTGGTGCCTATATAAATTGGATCATTCCTGTCCAAATCCCATAAACTCAAACACACATCTCTCTCCTTCCATCAGATCCTCTAGATAGCATCTCCTCCGTAGAATATTGTAGACACATCCACGGTTTGATTCTGCTAAAAGATCTGTTGCGTTGAATTGTTCTTAAGTGGGCCTTTTATGATTGTTGCACGCTGGATCCACAAACGCTTGTCTTATCCTGGAAGCAATTCGCCTGTAACCCATCAGCAATTGATAAGGGGGCGAATCACGCTTTAAGGACATCGTATATTTTATGTGATTCAGTCTAGTGAAAGGAAATAATTAAACCTTATTTTATTTTTATTTTTCGGTATATCCAACACATTTTTTCATCTTCTCCTTTCTATTCATCATCGGGTGCAAACTAGGGTTGTTAACAAGCCGGGCGCAGGCTTTGTTTTGACCCAGATTTTGAACTATTTTGATCGGGGCTATCGGGCCAACTTTATTTAAAATTCAGATTTTGTAAGCCGTGCCCAGCTCATTGACACACCTAGTGCGAACCCTTATTTGAACTGTACATATGTATGCACGAAATCAGCCCTTTATAGAGAAACTCCGGGCCCACACTAATGAAAACAGCACTGCATTGCCCCTAAAACCTCAAAGTTCACATGGAGTGGCTCGATCCGGTTTTAGATGAGAGTGATGAGTTACAATTAACGGTTTTGATGAAAGAGGCACAATGTGGCCCCGCATGCAAACCTGAATGGATTGGTCCATTTGATGTGGCACACCTGAGTTTTTAATCTGGCTGATTATTTTATTTTTTTTCATAGCACCGAGAATAGAAAATAGAATCTGATGGACCGATCCAATCCACATCATCTATCCGTTGTACATGCCTCACTCGACAGCACTAATTTAATATTTCCATTTGGGAAGCGGATTGCCTGTGACCCCGGCACATAGATATACCTGTGCCTGGGCTGTGTGGGGCCCTAAGAGATGTCCGTGACAAATCCACTCAATCCATCTGTTTTTAAATATCACAATTGGACATGATTAGAAAAATCAGGCTGATCTAAAACTCAAGTGGGCCACACCAACGAAACAGCGGGAACAGAAATGTACACCGTTGGAATCTTCCTCAAGGTGACCACGATTTTATATGCCATCCAAACCGTTCATAGGGTTATTATCTCTCAGATAAACCGTAGTAACATATATCATCCTCATACAAAACTTCTTTAGTTTTGGATCTATAACTGATTTTTAGAATCCTGTCCTGTACTGGTGTTTGGAAACTGATGGACGGAGGCGCCACAGAGCCCCGAGCATACGAATATCTGTGTGCCTGGGTCACAGGCAATCCGCCTCCTTCCATCTATATTCTGTAGCCTGCATACGAACAACGGTCCTGGAGTTATATTTACGTCATTCTCAAGCGACGGTGAGACGCGACCGACCAATTCTCCGGAACATCCACCCCACGTCTCCACCTATGAGATTGAAAGATGTGCCACCTATCGTATAAATCGACTCTGATCTGAATAGGGCTGAAGATTGCCAGCCAGCATCTCCCTTTCCTAGGGAGGTGGTCCCGTCGATAAGGCACTACATGACGAACTGTGGTGGGCCCCACTCCTACACACTTCAAAACCTGAAAATACAACGAACACCCAAGTTATCCTAAGTATACATAGGTTTTCAACCACGAGATTAGCCATTCATATTATTGGTCTATTGCATCCATGCCTAGAATTTCTCCGGATATTCCTGACCTTGAAATGGAATTGCCTAGTGAGTAACTTACTTAGGCTTTTATGGACTCATAAACTCTGTGGGGACAACCTTAAATATATGTGATTTATTGCCGTCCATTCATTTTTTCAGGTCATTTTAGGAGTTAATCCAAAATTAAAGCATAACCAAATCTTGAGTAGACCACATCGCCGGAAGCAGTGGGGATAATGATTTCCACCTTGGAAACCTTCTAGGCCTTCAATGATTTTTATTTATCATCCAATTTGTGTAAATATATATGATTTATTATCGTCCATTCATTTTTCAGGTCATTTTAGGGATTAATCTAAAATTAAAGCATAACCAAATCTGGAGTGGACCACATCATAGAAGCAGTGAGGATAATGATTTCCACCCTGGAAACCTTCCTAGGCCTGCAATGATTTTTATTTGTCATCTAATTTGTGTAAATATATGTGCTTTATTGCTTACTATTCATTTTTTCAAGTCATTTTAGGAGTTAATCCAAGATTAAAGCATAAACAAATCTCAATGGACTACTTTGCAAGAAGTAGTGGGGATAATGATTTCCACCCTGGAAACGTTCCTAGGCTTGTAATGATTTTTATTTGTCATCCAATTTGTGTAAATATATGTGATTTATTGTTGTCCATTCATTTTTCGAGGTAATTTTAGAGGTTAATATAAAATTAAAGCATAAGCACATCTCGAGCGGACCACATCGCATGAAGCATTGGGGATAATGATTTCCACCTTGGAAACCTTTCTAGGTACATGCAGTGATTTTTATTTGTCATCCAATTTGTGTAAATATATGTGATTTATTAGCCGACCATTCATTTTTTTTTTTTTTCAAGTCATTTTAGGAGTTAATCCAAAATTAAAGCATAAGCAAATCTCAAGTGGACCACAGGGCGAGAAGTTGTGCCATAATGACTTCCACCTTGGCTCTTAAAAATTTTGAACAGTAGACATTCAATTCACACTGTTTTCTATCGTGTAATCCACTCCAGGTTTAGTTATGCCTTATTTTTAGACTAAATTCTTAAAATTATCTTAGAAAATGAAATAAGTGAATAAAATATATAAATTACAATGAGCCTACAGAATTTACTCAGTACGCCTAGCCTAGGCGTACCGAGTGACTTCACTTCAAATGGACGGCTATGAAGAGAAGTATACCAATGGAAAAAATTTTGATGGCTATGATATTCCAATATAGTAAAAAAATAATGATTATAGTCCAGCTACGCGAGACTTAACTGACCAACGGTCTGGATTAGCGAACCAGTGGCTCCACTAGTCAGATCTCCATGGCCACGGCCACACTGTCCAAAGCCTCGGGTCGAGAATCCTGTAATTACTTCGCCTCAGATCAGATAACCCTTGACGTAACGGCATCTCCATGCGGCGCCAATCGGATGCGGGAACGGATTCGGTGCGGCCCCGGCCTCACCCAAGACAGTCCGGCCCTTGCAATGGGGCATACTGTGATGTATTTGTTCCATATCCAAACCGTCCATCATTGTTTTTCAGAGTATTTTAGTGCATTCGACCAAATATGAAACAATCCCAATTCTGGGAAAACCACCCCTTAGGAAACAGTAGTGATTGACTGTTAATGGGCCATGAATGTTTTATATCAAAATGATATTTCCTTTTCCATTCATCCAAGTTTATTTGACCTTATCAAAAGGTTTGGATGGGAAATAAAAATTATGCAAACATTAAGGTGTGCCCTAGGAAATTTTAATGGTAGTCAATTCATTCACCACTGTTTACTATAGTAGAGTCTACATGAGATTTTTATTTTTTATTTTTTCATTTTTGGGTTCACGCCCTAAAATGATTTATAAAACGGATGGACGGCGTGGATATAAAATAAATACATCAAGATAGGCCCCATGGTAATGGCAACACTCCCACTTAATCCACTCTCATGGGATGCAAGGCCTTCTGCCAACTGTACGGCTACAGATCGAGGACACTGACGGTTTTGTCTGCGAAAGGTTAGCGCTGATGGAGTACGGAGTAACGCAGTACGCTACATACGAAGGAAGTGGATTGCTGGCCCGGGCACAGATATATATACCCTTACCGGGGAACGGATTGGCTACTCCCCCTGACACCAGCCCCGTGGCTGATGGTCGGTGCTCTGTGGGCCCCACCATGATGTATTTGTTTCATCCTTTCCGTTCATCTATTTTCACAGATCATTTTATGGCTTGATCCCAAAAATGAGAAGTATATAAATCTCAGGTGGACCACACCACATGAAAACAATAATGATTGGACATCCATCATTAAAATCCTCCTAAGGCCCACTGTACTGCTTATTTGACATCCAATAGGTTAATTAGGTCATACAGCCCCAGATGAAGGGAAAAAACAAAAATCAGCTTGATCCAAAACTTTTATGGCCCCAAAATGTTTTTTAACGGTCGACGCTCATTCAAAACTGTTTCCTGTAATGTGGTCCAGTTAAGATTGAGATATAACTTAATTTTGTTCTCATACCGTAAAATGATCTGTTTAAATAGATGGACGGCATGGATGAAACACATACATCATGGTGGGGCCCACGGAGCACCGACCATCAGCCATTGGCTGGTGTCAGGGGGAGTAGCCAATCCGTTTCCCCTTGCCGGGGCTGTGTGGGTCTCACAGAGATGCTCGTGATAAATCGACTCTGTACATCTGTTTTGAAAGACCACAGTAGTACAGGATTATAAAAATAAGGTAGATACAAAACTAAGGTGGGCCACACCAATGAAACAGCGAGAAAAGAAACATCCACCGTTGAAATCTCCATGGAGATGACCATGATGCCTATATGCCATCCAAACTCTTCATAGGTTTATTACCACTCTGATGAACTGTGGAAACAAATATTACCTTGATAAACAAATATTATCCTGATAGCGTTCAAACCCCACAGTTTCATGTGGTATGGTCCACATGAGCTTTGGACACGCCCGAATTTTGGAATCCTGTCCCATGGTGGTCTTTTAAACAGATGGAGGGATTAGATTTGTCACACACATCCCTGTGGCCCAGTACAACCCCACGGACAGGAGTATCTTGGTAAAGTTACCCACACAAATTCATCTATTTTTCCAGCTCATTATAGAGGCCATCCGATTTTTCAATTTCAGCTGAAATTACCAGTATAATAATAATAATAATTATTTTTTAAAATCAAAATAATACTAGAGTATGGCCATTTTAAGAAGATAATAAAAAAAAAAGGCTTACACCTGTTTGGCAGTGTCCATTTGGAACCCCCTAGATTCGGGACCCAGGATTTGAAATCGTGGGTTTGAATTTAATTACTAAATCAACTTTAATAGCTCTAATTAGTGACATGGAGTATTTGATACAATGGTTGTAATAAGCTGGCTGAAATATGTGCTTTGTCCGAAAATGATGAAATTCCAAGTCTTAGATGGGCCACAAGCACAAGATCATTTCCAAGTGACTAACTAACAATTTTAACCGTTGATTAACATGGACAATGTTTGGACGGTGTTGATCATCATATTAAAGTAATTAATGGTGATGCAATTGATAATATAGTTGTTTTTGGATATCATTAGTGGGCCATGTGCCCAATAAAATAATAGTATGGTGACATATGTGTTACACATGCAACTATTGAAATGATTTTAGGTGTAATCCAAGCTCTCACCTGAATTTGAAACCTCCAGTTACTCTATGCTACCAAACAACAGGGGATTTGAAACCCCCTCAAATCCCCCCAAATCCATGGTGCCAAACGTAAGGGAAAGATATAAATTTTGGTCGATCTGAGTTCTCTGTGGTCCACAATAACTAATAATAGTGATCGTCTGCTCTCAAATATTTCTTTGTGGTGTAGCCGACCTAATATATGAATGTGGCCAATTCTTTAGCTCGTGTCCTTTTATGAAATACTAACTCTAATAGACGAAGTGGATTCGACACATACTCGATGGAGGGCTTCATTGACGACGTCCTTATAGTGTTAAGGATCTGGGTTTAGGTTTGTTATGTGTTAAAGGTTTAGGTTGTCACGTGTTAAGACTGAAGGTTGTAGTGTGTTAAGGGTATAGGTTTTCATGGGTTAAGGGTTAAGAGTTACCGTGAGATATGTATTGAATTTACTCCATTCATTGGACTCAAAATTTAAATTAAAAGCATGAGTCAGAGAATAAGTCACATCTGCAGATAAGGTGGACCACACCACAAGAAAATAATTGGGAGTGAATGGTCACCATTATCGATTATTATAAGCTAATAAGAGCTTGTATTCATCAGAAGTTTGACTTCCTGCTGGAATGGTGTGCAGTAAAGAAAATGAATGGATTTGATTTGACTTTAAAAGCCTAATTATCACTTGATGTCACATCATGTATTGGAATATGGCACTTAGCTAAACTCATAAAGGCAAGGCATTTTGGTCTTAAAAATAAGGGATGCTATTCTCTTGAAAAGGCAATAGCTTAGGGCCATTTTGATTAAAATTCCTAATTATTTTCGAACCAAATTAGGCTTGACGTTGCCGTTTGAAAACTTCTGTCGCCAGGAGAAAGTTTTAAAATTGTGTGGCCTATTATAATATGTGTGTCTTATCCACATTGCCCATCCCTTCTACCAGATCATTTTAGGGCATATGTCAAAAAATGAGGCAGATCCAAAGCTCAAGTAGGCTACACTAGAGGAAATAATGAGAATTGAAAACCTGCCATTGAAAACTTCTAGGAGGCCTCATAAGTTTTTGATCAAGTTGATATTTTCGGTGACCCTTTATTCATGATTGTGTGACCTTATGAATATGTTGGATGACAAATAGACATCACTGTGAGCCCCAAGGAGGAAAGAACTTTCAACGGTAGACGACTCTATAACCACTATTTCTTGAGCTATGGTCTACTTGAGCTTTAGATTTGACTCATTTTTGGGCTCATGCCAAATGTGATGGTAAAACAGATCAATGGCGTAGATAAGTCACATTGTATGGTGGGGCCCACAAATTTAATTAGTATGAAAAGGGTACTTTTTGGCCAATTTTCAAGGTAAAAATACTTTTTAGTTTCCATATCAAACAAACATGCGAAAACTAATAATTACTTTGTGAACTCCCACCCAATGCCGTTGGAGTGCCGGCTCGGTGTAGTATTTGCTGCGCATTTTCAATAGTGGGAAATGAATTTGTTCAAAGTTACTCAATTTCGATGGTTGTGAAATACCTTTCCCAAGGTTATTATAATGATACATTTGAATATTTCGAGCATTTGAGAGTCGCCACTAACCAAAATAAGGTTTCAGAATCCTCGGACGGGTAGAGTGTAGAATTGCCTAGAGAACGAGAAGTTCGAAGAATTCTCAACTCAAGTGACTCATAAGTTGATTTGCATGGATTTTAGAAATGGGGCCCTAGATACAAAAAATTAAGGGGTTAGACAACTTTTTCCGCTTGTGTGATCTCTACTTTACCAAGCTGTATGAATTTTTAAGGGGATTTAGTAGAATTCCAATAAATTATGTAATTAAATAGTATTATATTAGTCTATAAGGCTTAAACAAGTAAGAACTTAAATGAACTAAAGTAAAACTAAAGTGTGAATTAGCAGAAAAAAAAGAGAGTCAAAAGTAGAATAAAAGTAAAAGAAAGTAAAATTAAATGAATGAAAGTAAGATAAATGTGCCAGTGGATATAGGTGTTTTTGTGTGTGTAAGCAATATGCATAGTGGAATAGGGCTTAATTTGTGATGTAAGAGGGAATGGGGAAATCAAACACCTTTTTATTTACAAAAGGGGTGGTTAGATGTCTCAAGTTCCGACCTTACTCATTGACTTTAGTTTTATTTTGACTTTTGAATTCTCAATTGAAAAAAACAGAGACAGAATAGAAGTAGGGAACAATCCCTCGTAAGGACAGAAGAATTTCGGTTGAACCGATTGAAAGAGGAAAAACGAAACACTGCAGTGAAAACTTCTGCATAGTTCTCTTTGGCTTTTTCTGCTACTATTGACTTAGAGTAACTTTACTCTTTTTTAAAAAAATAAAATAAAATAAAATTTTATACTCAGCTTTTCCTCCCTCTGGCTCTCTTCTTTTTTCACTGTAAGGGAAACCTTTAAATAGCCACTGATGGGAAGTCAAGTTGAGGATCTGATCTTAACTTTGGTAGAAAGGGATCAACGAGGAATCGATAAACCCTTGGCAGAGCAACTCAACATCGCCGGGTGTCATGATCTTAACTGGTGCGTCCTCCTCTAACCTGTTACCTGCACAAGGAGAAGAGAAAGGAGACCCTGGCTAGAGCTGGGGACCCTCCGATGCTAAAGTTAGGGACAGGATAGTGTAGAGGGGTTTTCAGTAGAGTTTTCTGCGTACCTTTTATCGTAGAGATTTCCTGTTTTTATAGAAATGGGAGGGTCCCGTCGTGCAGGGATTCTCTTCTGAGTATCTCGGAGATTTGATTTTGTTGTAATCTGTTTATGGATTCTGCCCGATCCCAAGATCTTCGGGGTCAGGAATCCTTTCCACAAGATTCTTAGGACGGTATTTATGTTTACACCGTCTCTTCCTTACTCGGCTCGGCCTTAACCAACCCTGGTAATAAGTGAGTCTCGGCTGGCTGCAAGGATGGGGCATTTTGCCTTCTGTCGGATGAAATAGAGTCGGTTTATAACCATTATCCTTTCTTAATCCGATAACCAACACTGTAACCAACCTAATATGGGGCGGTTTTATGGTCGGTCAGGAGACTTCTAGCTTCCGTGCCTTAATCGATCCCCTTAGACGTTGTTGCCTCGTTATCCGAGTCAACTTTATGCGTCTTATACATTTTGCCTATGGCTCATGACTTTATAAGTCTCGGTCGAGGTTCATTGCTTACCGTTCGAGCTAAGTCTCTCCTTGAGGCATTTGATTCTTTTGCCTCGGTCGGGCTTATTTCCTCGGAATCCCTGGCAGTGTCAATAGAGTTGGTCCATTCCATATCCGGGCTTTCGGACTCGTCATTTTTTCCCCAACAGGAGTGTTCCAGCTCAATCGAACTGGGAACTGGCCAGCGCATGACCCACTATGCATGGAACCGACCATGGGGTGGTTGTTCCCACAAGTAATGGTATTGTAAAGTTTTTGTGAAACATGGTGCTGTGAAAGATAGTATTTGGAAATTGTTTCTTACTTTGCTAAGTAGTAGATGGGTCATGCATAACTTTAGGTCTGCCTTCTCGTGTGTTCTGGTGGTGGTCGACTTACTTCGATAATGGCGTGTTTGGGTAGTGGGATTAATATAGCTTACGGCGGATGGGATGACGCGATCTCGCGTGCACATCCCACCCGCGCGTTTACGTCGCGTGGGATCCGCAATGCATCTCAATCTCATGGCGGTTGAAATCGTGTACGGTGGATATCGCCCTGATATCCCATCCCACCTCTCTCGTCTCCTCGAGCCCACCAACAAATCCCGCGGGATTTCGCTCTGCAGCTGAATTTTCGCGTGTCTGGAGAGGAACGCCCTCGCCGCCTGCCGTATCCCTTCCCGCAGTGCTCAGGTTCGTACTAGCAGAAATGAATTGCTGATGGTATGGTCCTCGGTCAGCGACATCCATCACCGGCTATTTAGCCATGGTTGCAGCAGGTGTAACATCCCGGATTTTCGCCAACCTGGAAATTAGACGTCCTTAGGCGATGGGTCAATCCTAACACAGGTTTAACTTCTCAAACGCTCAATTAAAGCCTCAAATCCCCTTTTAAACCATTTTCTTCACAAATCCCACCCTTCACTACCTTGTGCTTTCAATTTTTCAAAGCACTTTCGCCCTAGACACTAACTTAAACTAGCTAAGTAGTAAAACTTGGATCACTTTATATACAAACTACAAAGGCCTAAGTACCATCTCAACCAGAAAACAATTAGGATTAAATCCTTTAGAAATTTAACAAAGTTAACTAAGTGCAAAACTCGATTAGCCATGAAATCCGTTGGGATCACTTTAAATACGATCTGCAAGACCCAAAACTTGCAAAATCAGTGATTCTAGGTTACCCTAAAGTTTAGAACCAAACTCTTTTCCCGGCTACTCTCGGGAATGACTTGAAACTTCGTATTAGGTCTAGACCGCACATCGGAAGTCTGATTAACACGAAGTTAAGGAACTAGGACCGCCTCACTGGGCTTCACAATCATCTCAAAAATCAGGTCCAGCCGATGTCCCACGGCCATTCGTTTGGATCCGGAGCGAGGGAGTGTGAAAAACACTATTCCCTTTACAAAATAAATATCTGGAATAGTGATCTGGCACCATTCGCTTGTGCATCAGTATTAAGCAACTAGACCGTCAGAATCAGACTAAATTACACCCTCGGATTAAGAAAAATTTCAGGAACATTTACATGTACTTGAAATTTCAGATCGTGGCCCACTGACCGTTGAACTGAAAGTGGTCCGCCACGTGCGATCTGGGAATCTGATCGAGTCGAAAACGTAATCCCACATAGATCCATGTGTGGTGAGCTTAAGTCTGACGTTTGACTTAAGGAGGGCCACCAGAACCTCTCTTTTGAGCTGGAAAAGTGACGAAATACCTATATTAGCAGTAACCCTTGAACAAGAGTCTATTTCGGTGAGTTTTGAGACTATATAAGGACCTTAAACCCTCTCTCATGGCAGCCATACGAATTTGGGATTTGAGAGAGGGAAAAGAGAGAGAAAGTGTGGGAGATGTGGGAGAATCTCCCTGCCGTCCTTCCCTGCCGCTCCACGAGCTCTACTGCTCCGTTCTAATCGCTTTCCCGGCGATTCCAGCTCCGTTTCTAGGTAAGAAACCTTAACTCTAATCTGTTTTGGGGTTTAGACTGTTGTAGGTTGTGAAATAGCTAACCTATTTCGTTCTATAGGTTGCCAAACTGCCGAATATGGAAGCTTAGCAAACCTATCAACTCCGTTACGATTCTACGACAAAAGGTGCGAACTTTAGGTGTATAGGTTATGGTTTTCAACGCTTTCAATGTCAGATAATGATAGATTCATGATCTGCATGCAATTGCACATGTACAAAGTGCTTTCCGTTTCTTATTTCGATTAAGATGCAAATATGGAATTCTACATACTCTAGGTATTTGTAGAAAGTACGGTATACGTATATTTTTTGGAAATGTGTTTGACATGTTTAATTGTTGTATGAATATATGATATATGGATAAAATACAATTTGGCGAAAGGATTCGTCCAAATACATGTTCTACTAATATACACTATGTATGTAGAAATACTGTATTGTAGAAAGTACCGTATACGTATGTATATGGAGATGTGTTTGCCATGATTATTTGTTGTATAAATATATTATACATGCGTAAAATACTAGTTTGGCGAAAGAGTTCGCCCTAATACATTTTTGCTAACATACACTATGTATGTTGGAATAGTGTATTCTAAGTGTTTGTTGAAATGACTAAGTAAATATGGATTTATGATTTATGTTTGTCATGTGTATTGAATGTAAGAACATGATTGAAACGTACTAGTCAACCCCTTGACGAAAGGATTTGCCCTAAATCACGCCACGGTCAATACACTACATATGTTAAAGTGTGTTGTCCAAGTGTTTGTGGACATGACTGAATGACTATAGAACTTAGACCCATGCTTGCCATGACTATCCGTCGTGGGTGCACGCGTGTTATAATTGGGGTAGCTCCCTAGTAGAAGGATTTGGCCTAATACCTATGTGATCAACATATGTCATGTATGTGATGTATGTAGTTCAAGTGTTTCTGAAATGTCTGAATGAGTAGTAGTTAGCAAATTGTAATGTATAAGGGTGTTGAGATATGATTCTCAACCTCTTTTAACTATGTGTATGATCTCCCTTGATAGTTTGTGATTAGGAATTGAACATGTACAAACTCATGCTTGTGTTGTGATTCATAACATGCTCAACTGCATCATGATTTTAACTATGTAATGCATATGTTTAAATTTGTATTTACGTTGTATGATCCGTCATGGGTGATGGGGGAGCGGAGCAACGAGTGCGTGCACACCCTGGCAGCCCTAAACGGATGATATCAGACTTGATTGTATGAGTTGAATCTTGATCCATTACTACTGCTTTATCTATCTGCAATTGATTGTGTTTGGGGCTATGATTATAGTCCAGGCAATCGGTAACGGGATTGAACTCGTGGCTGAGATTCATTTGCCACGTGGGATGTGTTCGACGAACTCGAGTCGTGCGTTGCCTGTCGGCAGTGGCTAGGCCACACGAAGTTGTTTATGCACTTCATGTCATGCAGCTCAACGGGCGATCGTACTAGTCGAGCTCGTCAAGTAACCCGATCTGCCTTATGCATGTTCACCCTGTTTGGACACTACTGCTTGAACCTAGGGTACCATACTTACCAGTGAAACCCCTTTTAACCATGGTACCTCGATCCGCTAAGACGCGTGAGCCGGGCATGGTGGTATGAGACACCGTGGTCGAGCGTCGGCCTACGTTGGGGCCATGTGCCTCCCCGTAGTGACCATTGCGCAACCAAACCTCGTGAGCCGAATACGGTGGTATGGGACACTGTATTAGAGTTATCGATACTTACGGCGAGAGCCGAGTACGGTGAGACCTGTGCTCGTGCTAACGGGCGACGAGTCCTCCGTAGTATCTTCGAGTATACTCCAAGTCTCTGTGATTGGCGACGAGTCTTTCACAGCAACTAGAGTATGAGTTGAGCCGAGTACGGTGAGACCTGTACTCGAGCTGACGGCTAGCGATTGAGTCGAGTACGGTGAGACCTGTATTTGAGCTGACGGCCAGCAATTGAGCCGCATACGGTGAGATCTGTATCCGCGCTGACGGGTGACGAGCCCTTTGCGATGCCTTCACTACGCTTCTAAAACCATAATATCGTATGAGATTAGCTAGGATTGACGACCCTAGAATGGATCATGTTTGGGAATGATACAAGGGAGGTACCTTAGTTTCCCGATACTGTTGTTTGAAATGGACTAATAATAACTCGGTAATCATGATCATCATCGCACCGCATGTGCTTAGTAGATGTGGCGCACTGAGGGAGTTAAGCATTCGCGAAGGTAAGATGATGTCGCTTGAGGGTGGTTTGGCAAGGGCATGCAGCATCATGTCATTTCATTCTCGCATTTAATAAGAGTAGTTAGAATTGTTTGATTTGTACTGCTTTATCATTACTGCTTGATTGAATTGATAACATGTTAACCTATGCTTTATTGTTCCACTGAGTTAGCTACTCACTCCCACGTTACGGGACCGTGTTGTACACACCAACCAGATTTGTTGAGTTTCAGGTGATGGCGATGCTTGTGAAGCAGAGCCGGACTACTTCTATGATGATAGGAGGAGTTCTCCTATCTGTATCTCTCTAGCAGGTCAATGAAGACCTGATATTGTATTGACGGGGCTATGGTACTTGGGACAGGAGACATTACACTTTCTCACATTTGGTATATTTTAGAACTGTACTTGTAATTATTTAACCTGGTAATGTTATCACACTCTGGAGACTCATCATAGTTTATATATTTTATCTATCTATCACAGCCTTCCGCTTGCAAATTTAACTGTCTTTGGAGTATGATATGCTGTTTTGGCTTAATCTCACTCATGTTCAATGCACGAATACAGTCAACATTCAATCATCATTCATTTTGTTGCATAAGTGATGTTCTGGAACTCGGGAGTTGAGTTTATTCTCGACTCCCGATTTTCAGGGCGTTACAGCAGGTCTTCCTCCATTCATTGCCCTATGGGGGGAAGGTAAGCTCCCGTCTTTGCATAGGTGTCGTTGCTCTTATGTGAGGTATGTCTCCCTTACCCTGATTTTCCCCTAATCTATCTCCGGATTGGCCGTTTCAGGATGTCTGTTGTTATCAATACTTCAATCGGATGCCGTCCCGTTTTCAAAACTTCTAAAACTTTTTCTAATGTCCATGTGTGGAATTAATCTCTTCGAAATTGCAAGTAGTCGACTTCACAAAATCCATCATTTTGCCATATGCTTTGCACTGTGAAGGGTTGGCCGTCAGATCTGTAGGTTCGCATGCATGCACGATTAACGCCTCTTTTGGCGGAGATCAGGAGATGGATTGGTCCAGGAATTGGGATTGAAATCCATCGTACTTGGATTCTACACAGAGCAATTGCTATCAGTGGGTATGTCAACAATCATCGGGTTTTGCAGAGGCACGACTTCTTGCATGACGTAGAAATGGTTCGGTTTACACACCGGCCATGGACACGGTGATGGATTAAAATGGATATTAGCAGAGAAAAAATTTCATACCTCTGTGTGTTGTTATTCTTTACATATTACTTGATTACTGTTACTACCTTGCACTTTTGGCACCCTGTTATCAGCACCGAACAATTTGGTTTTTGTGAAGGTGAAAGGATATCTGTTGGATCTTCAACTTGATACACGTTCCATATATTTTCGGCTATAGTTATATTACTTTTTCATTTTTTTTTCTGTACTATAGTGGATGGCTGAAATGATAGCTGTTCTCTATTAGGGTTACCACATATCTATACCGACTGGTTGAATTCGATCTTCGGTGTTTTTTAATCTCTGGTGCATTGTATATGTTTTGGTAGCATTGTCAGAAAGATGTTTTAGACGGAATGTGGTTATTGATGTTGTTGATAGAAACGTTGAGATTTCGGAAAAAAAAAAAAGGTCTTTCCTCTTTTTTTTTTTTTTTTTTTTTTTTTCTTTTTCATAACGGTGGGTGAAGACGTTCTTCTACCTGATCTCTATTACCACCACAAGTTATTTGATTTGATGCATGGATTAGGATCTGGAGACGGTTTTTGGACCCGGCATATACTTTGAAAATGTTTTGGGTGTTTATTCGTTCTCATTTCTATGATCACTTGTGATTCATGATTGCCTCGTATGCATGTGGTGCATGTTTCATTACGGATCATTGGATTCGACCTGTGATGATATGAAATATTCAATCTTTGTTCATCTCTCTTGACTACTACTGTCTTCCTCATTATTCTCTTTGTGTAACTGCGTTCCCTTCATACATAGGTGATATGTCGGCCAATTTGAGAGGTTCTACTACGACTCCGACGCAATCACCGTTGCGTAGCTCGGTTCTACCGACACGTTGCTCACCGCATGGGAAGTCCGTAAAATCTCTGGCAGAGCCTTCCTCTCACGCTGCCAAGATCAAATGGACTGGAACTATGGATTAAGTTTTGTTCGATACCTTGATTGAGCAAATCGCGCTAGGTAGAAAGGCAGATAATGGCTTCAAACGAGAAGCATATTAAGCGGCAGCCAACGAGGTACATAAACGCACACAGATTATTGTCACCTGGCAAAATGTACAGAATAGATTGAGGTATCACAAGAGGGAGTATAGTGATATAAAGGATATGCTGGCTGCGAGCGGTTTTAGTTGGGACTGCGAGCGGATAGTGGTGACGGCCCCAGACGAGGTTTGGGAGGAGTATTTAAAGGTAACATAAATTGAAGTATTTTGTTGTATTAAATTTTGATAGTCAACTGACATTTACTGATATTTAAAATTATCATGTATATAGTCTCATCCGCGAGCTGAGAGGTTGCGAGGCAAGCGAATTGAACAAATGGATGATTTATCGGTGATTGTCGGGTCTGACCAGGCTACGGGCAGATATGCTCAAGGAAGTAGGAACATTGCGGCATCCTGTTCTCGTGTTTATCGAGACCTCAATGATTCGTGGAGAGGGATGGACGATGACACAGATGTTACCGTGACCTTTCTGAGGAAAACATCTTTGAATCACCTGGCATATATGGCCAATCAACGTACAGTCAAACAAGGGAAAATATGGCGTTTCAAGACACTCCCATCCGTAGAACTGATTCCGATACTAGTCGTGGTGGGAGTGCAACAACAAAAAAAGATGCGACCTGCTCGACCATGTGATGTCGTAGGCATATCTCTCACGAGTGTCGCAGAGGCTATGCGTAACTTCTCCGTAGGAAAGGATATCAATCGAACACGATGTGTCTTAGACCTACTGGAAGAGGTTCAGGGGCTAACCAATGCTAAATTTATTGAGGTTGGTCAGCTCTTGAATAAAGATCACGAGCTTGCCTCCTTTTTTGTTGCCCTACGGCCGGATCGTCGTGTTAATTGGCTAAAAAAAACTCTGTCTGATTTGAAGGCTAATGATGGCGGTGGTTCTGTTTGATTGTTACTGATCTTTGGGGTTTAAAAACTTTGCAAGTGGGGTACCGTTAATATGGTATTTAGAGGTGCAGAGCACTTGCTACAAGAAACTCTTTTTCTTTTGGGTTTTGTGGTTTTTGGTGAACGGAGTTTTTTTTTTTTTGGGCATGTAATAACTTCTTTTTTTGTTATGTTCCTTATATTTTTAGATTTCATATACTTGATATGTAATTATTCAATATATTATGGGATGTGTTGTAGCTTTTCTTGTATAAGTATTTTACTGATAGGACCACACACTTCGTACGGAGAGAAGGTACGCTCCCAAAACTGACATCATATGGTTTTACTAGATTAACATTTTTTCTTTGCGATGTGGATGTCACTCTTTCGTTGGTAATACATGTAAAGGCATCACTTTCAATTTGTTGTTATTCATTGCAATATTGAACCTCTCTTGGCAGATGGCGAAGAAAAAATACTATGTTGTCCTGGTTGGTCGTCGGCCAGGCATTTATCTTACATGGGATGATGCGTGAGTCGAGGTGGAGGGATACAGTGGGAGCCGCCATCGAGCGTTTACTAATTGGAGAGATGCAACAGCATACTGGGACAGTTTTTCCGGTCTGGCAACTGAACCACCGACCCATGGATCTGGAGCTCCATCGGGAAATGTGGCAGCTTCAACAGATACAATTGATGTCCATCATTTTGCAGTGCTGTCTATCCAACGGACAGTCCGGGCAACTATTTTCAGGCCCATGTCTACTGATGATCTCCCCCCTTCAGCCGCAGAGAGATTATTGGCACTCCTGATTGGAGTAATGGTTGTTTTTTTCGCATTGTATATTATGATAAAATTATAGATATTGTTGGGTATGTTTTACTAACATTGTTACTTTAATGGATGATTTCATGACATACTATAGTCATAGTATGTCTTGCATTAGGAGTTGATATCATAATCATCTAATTGGATCTGATTCCGTAAACATCCACACGTATGCACAAACGGAATCATCCCATGTTGTGTATGGCTGAGATGAAGACCGGGTGGCAGCAAATCCGCTCCCTGGCATTAGGTGGCGTGACCCAGATCACGAACAGGACAATCATACATAGGAAGCAGTGTACGCACAATGATAAGCCCGGTCATGGCCTTCATATTTCCGCCCATCCAAATCATTCTTGTGACGCCCCGGTCACTGTTTCATGTGTGCGGGCACACTGGGCGGGCACACATGTGGGCGGGCCCCCAAGTGCGGCTGGCAGGCTACTGTGCTGGGCGAGCTACTGTTGCAGTTGACTGTAGCGTAACTTGTCCCACATCGGAAGAGTTGTCTGGAGTTGTGGTGGTTATATGTTGGGTTTTTCCCTTAACAGACATGACGCGTTTTAAAGCCGTGAGCTTCGGCAAAGCGGACAATATCATGTGTTGTGGGGGTGAGCTTTACAAATGGTATCAGAGCCGAGGACGGCTCTGCCCTCGGTGGGGGATAATGTGACGCCCCGGTCACTGTTTCATGTGTGCGGGCACACTGGGCGGGCACACATGTGGGCGGGCCCCCAAGTGCGGCTGGCAGGCTACTGTGCTGGGCGAGCTACTGTTGCAGTTGACTGTAGCGTAACTTGTCCCACATCGGAAGAGTTGTCTGGAGTTGTGGTGGTTATATGTTGGGTTTTTCCCTTAACAGACATGACGCGTTTTAAAGCCGTGAGCTTCGGCAAAGCGGACAATATCATGTGTTGTGGGGGTGAGCTTTACAATTCTGGACGGTTCGGATGATACAGTACAATATATTGATGGTTTGGATGACACAGATACATCGATGTGGGTCCCACAGAGATTCGGCCACGGTTTCAGACGGTTTGGATTGGGTGTGGAAGTACAAGCATTTTGGGTGAGAGCAGTCAGACCACCTCACGCTGTGTGTGGGATCGCAAGGATTAAAATGGATCCCATCTCCATCCAAACAGGATCACGTCAGTGATCCCAGGATGGCTGTGACGGACCAAACAGGCACATGTTTTAGTAGAGGGATATGAAAATCCCAGAAGACGACGGCCAACCATCCACTGACGCTGCCATCATTACCTTAAAACCCATCCCATACCTCCTAATCCCATGGGATCGGTCCAGCCAAACACACCCTAAGTGTACTCGGGGTACGTCTTTACCCGTATAAGCGCTTTGCTTGGGCCATGATAGAAATCGACTATCAGAATTTCACTCTGGCTATAACGGGGTGTTTATGCACTCATTTACCCATATTTACTATATAAAAAAAAAAAATCTAACTGCCCCTTAATGTGTGAGTCAAAAATTGAATCATATCTAAAACTAAGTAGACCACATCATATTAAACTGTGCAAATCGAATGCCATAAAAGTTTTGGATGAAGCTAATATTTGTGTTTTTTATTCATCAAATGTATATGTGACCTTATGGACAGGTTGGATAACAAATAAAAATCACTATTGGCCTTAGGAAAGTTTCAACGGTCGACGCCATTATTTCTATAGTTTTCTCTAATGTGGCCCACTTGAACTCTGAGTATGCTTCAATTTTGGGCTCATGCCTTAAAATCAGTTAATAATTCGGATTCACGGGACTGGAAACAATGAGAATGGAAACACACACGGCTAAAACCTTCTTAGAGCGGCCATCCTAAATATTCATAAGAATATAAACTCTAGCTAAAATTTCATCCTCGTACAAAAATTCCGTAGCCATATAAAGTTTTCAATTCAATCTGAACTTTAAATCTGCCTAATTTTTAGAAACTAATGGACGGACTGATTTCTTACTAGCATTTCTGGGCCCCACATAGCTTCCGACCAAAGGAACTTCCTGGGGGCCGGGTGCACAGTGAATTCACGTCCGGAAAAGGTGTTACTTAATTTGGAATAATATATCAGATGAGGAATTTTATTAGAAATTATTAGATTAAAATAATGGTAGAATGATGATCTACCACGTGCTAAGCATGGGCCACAGGGAGAACTTTTGACCCTTTTCTTCTATGGACCAATCCACATAATAATAATAATAATAATAATAAATTCACATGTGTGCAAAAGATACACCGCATCGTCAACCTCACCTGGCCACAAAAATATGGTATATACATCCGGCACTCTACACCGTTGAAATCAATGGAAAGCCGATGGTCAGATTCCATGGATGTGTGAGGCTTACCATATGAGTGGAATTTTTGCTGGGACATGGTTTGGCTAGTGACCCCAACACCAGCCAGCTAGCTGGTGTAAAAGCTCTGTAGATGCCATTTTTCCAGTTTATTTTAGTACATAAGCTCAAAAATAAGGCAGATCTTAAGGTCTAAGTGGACCACCCAAACAACAGTAGGGACTGAACGCTTGCCATTGAAAAATTCTTCACCGTCCACCGTAATGTTTAGTTGCCATCCAACCTATCGATAAAGTCATATAACCCTGGATGTATGGAAAAAAAACAAATTTCAGTTTGATCGAGAACTTCTGTGGTTCTAATAAGTTTTTAATGGCAAGTGTTAAATCCCCAATGTTTCCTGTGGTGTGGTTTACTTGAGCATTGGATCTTCCTCGTTGTTGGGCTAATGCCCTAAAATCATCAGAAAAAATGAATAGACGGCAGGGATAAAACACATTAATCATTGTAGGGCCCATGGAGTTTTGACACTATCTAGCCAGTTGTTGTTGGCGTCACTAGCCAAACCCGTCCTTTTTGCTCCAGGTTATTTCTGCCGCATGTTCCACCCTTTTCAGGAAGCGGATTGGCTGGTGTAGCACACACCACCGATGTGGCTGATGTGTTGACGTCACCAAGTTCTTTGGGTCCTATCATGAGGTATGAGTTATATCCAAACCGTCCATCCACTTGGTGAGCTAGTGGTAAGGCTTGAACCTAAAAATATGATAGATCCAAAATTAAAGTGGACCACACGTTAAAAAGCAGTGTAAGATTGAACGACTGCCATTGAAACCCTTTACAGGGTCACAGAAATTTTGGACATCCAGGTCTATGTGACATTATGAACAGATTGTATGGAAAGTAAACGATTACGGTGGACCCTACAATTGTTTTTAGGGTGAAAATTATTGTCCCCACCGCTACTGGTGGTGTGGTCCACTTGAGCATTAGAAATTACTCAATTTTAAGATCAAGATCTAAAATGATGTCTCCAAATCGCTACTGAAGTAACATTACCAAGCTCTGTGAACTCCACCATGATGCATGTGTTGTATCCATGTCGTCCAACCATTTTTAAAGATCATTTTATGGCATTACAAAGGAAAATGAGATAAATCTAAATTTCAATTGGACCCACCACAAAAAACCGTGGGAGCCATCACACCCACCGTTGAAACATTTATAGGGCCCACAGTGATGTAATTTTGAGATCCATCCTATTCATAAGTTAAATCGATCAAATCGTGGGGCTCACTTTTAAATGGACCATAAACACAAAATACAAATCAACTGATGTCCTAACTGGCCGATTGGCAAACATCTAGTGCACCGTTATATCAAAAAGGAGCCAACAGCTGAAATCAACAACCGTCCATTTATCAGACCGTCTGATTTGTTTTTTGGCTTTTGTGGCTCATCTATATTGGGTAATCCTGGACGGCTTAACTTGATTGAAATGTATGCCACGTGGACAATTTATCACACCCTACTAGGATCCCAAATAACAACTCAAAGAAAAAGGGGTTGGTGGCCACTCTCACAAAGGGGTTGATGGGTGTGTTGAATGAGGCATGTGATCTAGCTCACATGCCATATGATTTCAATACACTGCTAATTCCTTTTGGGAAAGAAATGCCATCGTGCAGCTAGGGACAAGGGAGTTGCTGTGACGCACTTTCCCGGTGGTGGTACACGTGTGGTGATCCGGACCGTTGAGTGTGCCACGACATGGATGGGCTATATCCATCTGACATGTGTCACTGTTATCGTATGACACTGACTATCTATTTGTGAGTTTTCCTGATTTAATGTGGCCCACCAGATCAAAGGTCGTAATCACAATACGCGTTTGTGACGTGCAGTGACGCACAGAGCTGAGAAATGATATCGTAGAGAGTGTAGAGACGGACAGGAAATTGAAGACTCAGCGATTCAAGGTACACTTGCCAACATGGAACATTTCTGCAAGATCTGGGCCAGTCATAGGTGGGGTCCACTACCAACAGGCCCTGCACCAAACATCATTGCAGTTTACTCATTAAGCTGTTAGGAACGTGTACGGAAAAGAAGACGGCTGTGGAAAGAAAGAAATAAAGAAAGAAAGAAGGAAACTTTGGGGCGCGGCTTCGGTGGATCCCTTACTGTGGGGCCACCTTGATGTATGTGCCTTACATCTACTCCGTCCATTCGTTTTGATAACTCATTTTAGGGCACGATTCAGAAAATAAGCAGATTCAAATTCTTAGGTGGATCACACCACAGGAAAAGTGGTGATTGAATACCCACCGTTAAAGACTTCTGGATGCACGGGAATAATAATGTCACAGCCAATCTGTTGATAAGTCACAAAGACCTGAATGAAAGGACTACATAAATACCAGCTTGACCAAAACCTTTGTGGCTCATAAGAAGTTTTTAATGGTCAATCATCACTGTTTCTTGTGGTGTGGTCCACCTGAGATTTGGATCTGTTTCATTTTTGGGATCATACCGTAAACTGAGATTTACAAATGGATGGACGTCGTGGATGTAAGGTACATACATCAAGATGGGCCTCATAGTCAGGGATCCGCCCACCTCAGTGGATCCGAAGCCGCGTCCAAAACTTTGATACTCTGGCAGAATGCGATGGATAATACGCAGGCAGTCAGAAAGAAATTAATTTAAATTGCATACTTGGCATACAATTAACTTAAATTAAACTGTCCAAACTATGGCCCTGGTTTAGATGTGTCATGCGCCATACGGCCTGTTTGGGAGCGTGGATTTGGAATCCCCTGAATTCAGAGCCCCATTATTTGAAACCCCCTCGATTCGAAATCCTCCCCTGCGCTTGGGATCCTGTAATATGAATCAACTTTAATCTATGCATGATATATTTATAGAGGTTTGAATTTAATTACTAAATCAACTTTAATATCTCTAATTAGTGAGGTATGTAATTTTTAACACAATGGTTGTGATAAGCCCGTCGAAATATATGCTTTGCCCGAAAATGATGAAATTCCAAGTCTTGGATGGGCCACAAGTACGAGATCGTGTCCGAGTGACTAACCAACGATTTTTAATAGTTGATTTACATGGACAATGTTTGGACGGTACTGGTTTACATGGACAATGTTTGGACGGTACTGATCATCATTAGTGGGCCATGTGCCCAATAAAATAATAGTATAATGACACACATGTTATACTCTTAACTATTGAAATGATTTTAGGTATAATCCAAGCTCTCACGTGGATTTCAAACTCCATAGAGAGGGGATTTGAAAACCCCAATTACTTTAGGGGTCGTTTGGCACCCGATTGGACGGGGTTTGAGGGGGTTTCAAATCCCCAACATAAAGTAAACAAGGGTTTCAAATCCAGGCAGGTTTCAAATCCCCTCTTTGAGGGTGTTTGTAATCCACGGTGAGAGCTTGGATTACACCTAAAATCATTTCAATAATTGCAGGTGTAACATGTGTCTCACTATACACTATCATTCTATTGGGCACATGGCTCACTAATGATTATCAACACCGTCCAAACATTGTCCATGTAAATCAACAATTTTTATTGGTTAGTCACTCAAACATGATCTCATTCTTATGGCCCATCCAAGACTTGGAATTTCATCATTTACGAGCAAAACATATATTTCAGCAGGTTTATCACAACCATTGTGTTAAAAATTACATATCTCACTAATTTGAGATATTAAAGTTGATTTAGTAATTAAATTTAAACCCTTATAAATATACCGTGGATAGATACTTTTGGATTAGAGTTGATTCACACTCTAGGGTGCTAAACACACTAGGAGGATTACAAATCCAGGGGGTTTTGAATCCAGAGGGTTCAAATCCATGCTCCCAAACAGACCCTTATGTTGCCAAACAACCAGGGGATTCCGAAGCCCCTCAAATCCCCTCCAATCCACGGTGCCAAATTGGGATTCAGAATCCCCTCAAATCCCCTTGAATCCACGGTGCCAAATTACCCCATAGATTATTCATATTTGGATGGTAAAAAAATAAAAAGAACGAAAAAAAAAAAAAACTAATGATCTTACTTGGACAAACAATTGTCCGCGAATAAGAGGCTAGGATTGCTCAAACAATTGGATTAAGTGGGCCCCGCGTGCAGACTTTATGAGTGGCTGCGTATCAAGCGTCATACTCTGGCGGAACATCAAATAGCTCCCCTACATTCAATGCAACAAGGTTGGAGAAATCTTGGGCCAGGAAATGTTTAGAGTGGGCCTACCTAGTGACTGACCCAGATCTTTCACACATGCCATGTTGTCATTTGTGCCACCAATCTACTCTTCAACCTATCATCAAATCTATGAATGCCTGTATATCAAGTGTCATACTCCGCCAGACCATAAAATAACCTCCCCATATTCAATGCAGCAAGGTTGGAGCAATCTTGGGTCAGGGAATGTTTGGAGTGGGCCTACCAGTGACTGGCCCAGATCTCGCACATGCTAACACCACAAAATCTCCTCAACCTGTCATGGACACCATTCTAATTACGTACGCGGATATGCTGACGTCAAGTGGGGTGGGCCAATCACAGGGTTCTTGACCGTGTTGAAGTGGGCTATGAAACAAATATTGCCTTAGAAATTTGAAAATCTGACGATATTTTCGTGGAGATTGATAAAACGATACTATCCCAGTAATCTCGCGAGATTTTCAAAAATCTCATATTTTTTTTTCTTAATTTTTAATTTTTAATTTTTTTTTTTCATGTTTATAGCTAAATTATCATTATTTTAAAAGGAGTTTTACGGCAAAATTCCTCTAATAATGTAATTTTACCACATGATGCCTTCACTTGATAACCTTAATGACATGTGGCATGTGTCTAACATCCCACCTGTTAAGCTGATGCAAACCAACATTATTATCTGATGAATTGAAATTATGGAAGATATAATTGTTGACACTTCAGTTTGTTTTATGTAATATGTAGTGTGCTTGGGCATGCCAAAATCATAAAGTGCATTGATTCAAACCGATCAACTTTAACCCCAGGCATCAAAATTAACAAATATATTCAATATGAATGTATGTGACTGGATTCTATAAAGATCGATCACTTACTCAGCTACTTACAAAATTTTATAACAATCAAGTAATAATTAGATCGAGGGTTCTTCTTGTGAAGATGGGTTGATTTATACCTTCCACAAAAACGGACTTTTAGAATACCAGTGCAATTAAACAAAAAGAAAACTCACAATTAATCATGAAGAGCAACCATAAAAATTCATTTCTTGAAAGAACCACGTGATATTGGATAGAGAACAAATCCAATATATGAGCATAGATTTAGATTGCAACTGAATATCATATCTAAGAATTAGCTGTACTAGATTATCGCTACTCCTAGGATAAGCTGAGATAAAGTAAATTGATAAATTTATTGTTGTTGCCGTTGATTTGAGATTACTGGTTGTCTCTTTTGGATTCCTCTACTATTTATAGAGTCCTGTTGTAGCTTGCTCTTTCAGATCATTCTTCCATTACTGCAACGGTTACAACGGTAAAAAAAGTCATTATTTAGAACCTTCTGTTTGTTACGTTTCTTTTTGTGACTATTCTTCTTTTGTCACCCAAACTTTGTTCTTCTCAGTCGCCTTTTGTACCTTGAATAGCTCGCCTGCATTTCTCTCTTTGTTCGTTGGACTTTTGAGTAACTCGACCATATCACTCCATTGACCATCCACTAACGTTTACAAATGGATTTACGCCAGCTATGATTTCATAAAAATCACTCCAAGTTTCTTGAAGAACTTTTCATCCACCCCTTATTTCTTATACAATGCCACATGTCGCCCTCCTATTGAGTTTTTTCAGAATGGACAAAAATAGGATACAACATTGCCCCTAAGTCGTTTTGCCTTTAGGAAAAAGGTGAAAGCAACGTTGTTTTGTTGCCTAATGTAATAAATGCAATCGGCCGTTGTTCCACATGTTGTCTCCTCATTAATTTAACTCGATCGAGGCTGTACTGAAAGATATGATTTGCCTCAACCTTTTAAGCTGTCTATGTGACACGTTGCATAAAATCGTGTCACATGAGGATTCATGATTATCATTTCATTTATGCGCATGTATCGCGGCTGATTTATAAATAAGACTCTAACTCAGTGCTTTTCTTTTACCTTCTGTTTTTTCTCTCTTGCATTTAATTCCCTCTTTTTTACTTTTCTCCTTTCAATGGTTGTATCTTCTTCTTCTTCTTCTGCTTTAACTTTCCATCTAAAATCATTCATTAAAGATCTGGATGTTCTGCCGTTAGAAGTTAATGACTTCATGTTCAACACTCTGATCGAACCAGACAAGGCACTATTGACACTCGGTCGAGCCTTTCACACTGCAGTCACCCACGAACAACTACGTGAGATTGAACTAAGTTTCCCAAAGTGTCATAATGAAGTCATTTTGGTTCAATCTGACAACTTCCCAGATCCCTCTAACGCGTTTAAATCTCCAAGAGCATGGTTGAAACTGATGAATGGTTGGGCCGACTAGTTCACGCATGTCGAAGTACAACATGGTGATACATGGAGGCAGACAGGAATTTATGAATGCATCAAACTCTTCTTACATGAATATCTAGCCATCACCTTCTTTTTTATAATGACATCAGCTTTTTAGAGCTAGTTGACCAATACGTTTTTTGTTTGGATGTACCCCATGGGTCTAACAATCATGGATGCATGTGTATTCACTCACATTTTTTCCATTGGTGAGCTTGTCTATTCGGGCTTCGCTTTAGAGAATCAGCATCCCTTCACTCTTCCAGACAAGACCAGTAAGGCATATTCCACTTTCATGGCTTTACAGCATATGTCACGCCTCAAACTCGGAAACCGGGCTCACAAAATTCCCGATCGCCGAATCCGGCGCCGACAGCCTCCGTAGAATCGCATTCTCGGCTCCCAGCGCCCATACGCCAGGTTCCGATCCTGGGATGCTACAAGGAGGATTTTTTTTTTTTTTTAGCATCTGTTTAATTTGTAATAAGCATAACCGAAGGCATAACCTACAAACAACAACTAAAAACTCCATCACATTTCCACTATGATAAAAAACTTTACAAGTACAATGAGCATAAAGGGAAATACAATGAGAATGGACAAAAAGCTCCAAAAGATCTGCTCTGCGCTCCTGCCTCAGCGCTGCTGCGTCCTTGCATCACCTGCACGCAACGGTCGTGCATAAGCTTATAAAAAGCTTAGAGGGTGGTGAAAGTGTGTGCGCAAGGTAGTAATGCAGTATGCAGTATCAGAGTAATGCGGAACATGCTGGTGAATCCATGAATACTACTAGCCGTACCAAGGCTATGCAATGCAAGGCATGAAAGATGTCGGCCCTACCAAGGCCATGCGATGCGAAATGCAACTCAAGCATACAAATCCTCATATAAGTCCACATATCAGTATAGCTCAAAATCTGGAATATCACCGGGGTCTAGTACACTCTAAATCAGATTGCTGCCCCATCGCGCGCAATAAGGTAAGTGGAAGAGACCTCACTATCTGCCTACCAATATCGGGCGCGGCTCGTCGATAGCGGACCCATTCCTCAAGCTGGTCAAACTCAGCCTAGCATTGCTCCTCCTCTCGGGCAGGTAAGGCCGCACCCCCTCCAACCGACCACGACACAGTGGAGAGCGCGACCATCTGGTAATCGGCATTCGGCGCTCATGCACCCACTCGCTCTAGACGTTGGAGCAACCTCTTGGTACCATAAGGGTTTAGGGACTTTCACCCAGGGATATCTATAGCACCCCATGTAGAACAAGATTTTCGGTATTTAATCCTACCAACCACGATATGCCTGTGGCGGCTACGACCCCGATGTCACTAGGGCGTACGGTAACCATGTCACACAATGCGGAATGCATGAATCACACTATCCAGTCATGCAACAATCCTGCGCGTCTCGTGCGCTCATGTGGGGCAACACCGCCTAACCGGGAGCTCCTAAACAATCTGCCCGAAGGCATATGCTATAATCAGTCACTTCTCATGTCAAGCATACATATGATGCATATGATTATGAATCATGGAACTATACTACACATGTTATAAAGAAATGAACTATTCCTGCAATGCAGATGGGCCTAGACATGGACGGCCTACACACAACCAGTACGGGCCTATCAATGGCCCTAGGGAGAGTCATAATGCGGACATTTAACCAACACTATACCCGCAATGTGGACGTCAAACCGACATTGCTCCCAAGGCATCATCTATTGTAAACATCATTAAATAAACCATGTAGGGATCATACATTGTAATGGACTTTAGGTACATCCCATTGGGCCTTAAATACATCGAATGGGCCGTGTCACATGGGCCTTATATTCATCAAGTGGCCACATCAATGGGCCGCACCAATGGGCCTTAAGTGCATTGCAATGGGCCATATCCCGTGGGCCTTAGAGTGCATTAATGGGCATAATCTCATGGGTCATATGTGTATCAGATGGGCCACACCAATTGGGCCCCATACGTACATCGAATGGGCCTTAACCCATAGGCCCTAACATATCTCAATGGGCCTTAACCCGTGGGCCTTTAAGTATATCAGGTGGGCCTCAATGGTTGGGCCTTAACTATATCAAGGTGGCCTAAACATATGGGCCTCTTGCATATCAAGGTGGGCCTTAACGGATGGTCCACAAACAACGGAGGTGGGCCTCAACCAGACATCAAAGTGGGCGCACTTGGAGTTTAGATTTGCCTCATTCTTTTAACTCATGCCCTAAAATGATATTTCAAAATGGATAGACGGATTGGATGCCGTATATGCATCATGGTGGGGTCCACATGCGGCCCACCATAATGTATATATAAATATCCTAAAAATATATAGATATATAATATATATATAATATACATATATAATATAACATATATATATATATATATATATATTATATATATACACACCACACACACACAAACATGCACCACGCACACACACGCATGCACACATGCACCCACACACACACGCACGCACGCACGCACGCACGCACACACGCACATTCCTCACACCACCGTCCACTGGACGGTGGGAAGACACATGCATAACAGGGGGCTCCACCGTCCAGCGGACGGTGGAGTGAAACACGTACATCATAGTGGGTCCCATGTGGGGCCCACTTTAATGTTGTTATGCCATCCAACCCGTTGATATGGTCGACCAGACCTGGGTGAAGGGAAGCCACAACTTTCAGCTCGATCTGAAAGTTTGGTGGGCCCAAACAGGGTTTAAATGGTAGACTTGCAATTCACACTGTTTCCCTTGGTGTGGGCCACCCGAATCTCAGATCGACCTTATTTTCGGAGGGGGCTCGCTTCAGGGGGTGGCCCACCTTATGGACGGAGTGGATACACAAAAAACATCAAGGTGGGGGCCCACAGCAAGAGCCGTGGGCGGCCCAGTTCGTTCGCCCAAAGGCCAGCGCAGGCGCTGCCTGCGCCCTCTGTACGTGACAGGGCAGCAGCCACTCCTCTTTTTTTTTTTTTTTTTTTTTTTGTTTTGTTTTAAAACCGTTTTTTCGTGGTTTTTCATGGGTGGGGCCCGCTTAAGGTAAATCCACTCCGCCCAAAGCATTCTAAGGGTCGAAACCCATCAAATGAGTCCAATATGCGTCATTTTTGGGCGTGTAGAATCAGAAAGGCGGGCCCAAAAAGGTTTGAACAGTAGACTTACGGTTTTCTATGGTATGGCCCGCCTGATCGTCAGATTGACCTCATTCTCTGGTCAACGTCTAAAATGTTCTTGTGGAAGGGATGGACGGCGTGGATTGAACACATACAACAAGGTGGGGCCTAAATAAATGGGCCACCCCATAAGCTAGGAAACAAGATTATCTTTGTGTTTTTATTTCCAGGAAGGAATCGTACAGACGCCGGACGTTTTTGAACTTGACAAATAGCATTATGGTGGGCCTTGTTTAGGTGGGCCACCACATGATATGTGGTGTGGGTTCAATACATATAAGGTGGGCCCCACAAGTAGATGGTTCGGATAAAAATACACGCCTCATGGGGGTTCCACAATACAAGAAAGAGAGGGAGAAAGAGAGAGATAGAGAGAGATCGGTGAGGATGGAGGGAACCCCGCCACTATGGGCCCCCTCATTCAAAAGTACATCAAGGTGGGTCTCACATATATGGACCCTTGATCAACAAAATGCATGAAAAACAGGGATCTAAGATCACCCACCGGCTCCTTCTTGGTCCCAAGGCTTCCTTTGCTCCTTTGCTTCGATTCCGACGGAGGAGATGGGGTTTGGATGGTTGAGATGGAAGATGGAAGGGTAGGAAGAGGTGGGCCACACTTGTGGTTTTGAAAGAGAGGGAGAGGCTTGGACGTATGGCTCTCTTGGTTGCTTGGAATGATATTTGAAAATGAGAGAGAGAGACTTGTAAGGGAGAGATGGGTGATGGATGTGGTGGTGATGGGTGTGTAAGAGCCCTTTTTGACTTTTGGGGTAAAAGGTGTAAGAGAGGTATGGGCTTTGTAAGAAACTTTTGACTTTTGGGTTGCTTGGGGAAGGGTGAAAAGGTGATGTGTACTTGACATCTTGAGATTGATAGATTGATGGATTGATGGATTGATGTGACACATCGTAGGGATTCTCTTGAGTTTCATAACGCGCGGCGTTTTCCTCGCACAGAACGCTAGCCCACATCTCCTGGCCAGGGTATCGCCTCGGCGCGCGAGTCGCGGCATCGGAACCGCGGCGACGGTGCAGTCGCAATGGTATAAGTCTCGAGTTGAGTCGACTCGGGTTGACAGCGTGTGAATCAGGGTCGCGCGCAACGCTGGTTAAGGGTCGAAGGTTGCCGAAATTAGACCGAAAAAACCGCGGAAACCTACGGAACGGTACGGTCTAAGATGCGGGTCTTACAGCTCTCCCATCCTAATAAAAATTTCGTCCTCGAAATTTACACAATCATCGCAACTAGGCATGACTCGCGAGGAATAAGAAACATAACATCACTATATAAAACCAGAGATAATATACAAAATACATCACATGATCAATTATCAAATAGATGGGGACAACGCTCTCGAATCTCAGCCTCACGCTCCCAAGAAACTTCCTCAACAGAATGGTGACCCCACTGAACCTTTACCAACGGAATGACCTTGGTCCGGAGGACTTGCTTCTTCCGATCCAGGATACGAACTGGTTGCTCAATATAGGAAGCATCCTCACGGACCTCTAACGGCTGCCAATCAATAACAGGAACGATGTCTGACCCACACTTCCTCAACATGGAGACATGGAAAACGCTGTGGACGCCAGATAACTGAGGTGGCAAAGCAAGCCGATAGGCCACGGCGCCAACGCGCCCAGTGATCTCAAAAGGTCCTATGAATCTCGGGGCAAGCTTACCCTTTGCTCCAAATCGAACTACGCCCTTCATGGGCGAGATCTTGAGATACACATGGTCCCCTACATCAAACTCAAAGGGACGACGCCGACGATCTGCAAAACTCTTCTGTCGGCTCTGAGCTATGCGCATCATCTGCTTGATGATATCAATAGCCTCTGACGTCTCCTGCACAAGCTCGGGACCTAGAAGACGGCGCTCTCCAACTTCAGTCCAACAACTCAGTGATCTGCATGGTCTGCCATATAGTGCCTCAAAAGGAGTCATGCCGATGGTCGCCTGATAGCTGTTATTGTATGCGAACTCAGCCAATCGCAGATGCTCATCCCAGCTACCCCCGAAATCAACCGCGCAGGCCCGAAGCATATTCTCAAGGATCTGGTTGACCCTCTCGGTCTGGCGATCGGTCTGCGGATGGTACGCGGTGCTGAGCTGCAAATCAGTCCCCATCGCTCTCTGGAAGCTCCTCCAAAACTGAGACGTGAACCTTGGATCTCGGTTAAAAACGATCGAGACTGGAATGCCGTGCAGTCTCACAATCTCCTCGACGAACAATCTCGCAAGCCGGTCCATGGACCAAGTCATACGCATCACAAGGAAATGTGCCGACTTCGTCAGACGATCCACAACAACCCAGATGGAGTCATGACCGCGCTGAGTCCTCGGCAAACCCATAATGAAATCTGTCGACACGTGCTCCCACTTCCACATCGGGACGCTCAACGGCTGTAATAGACCAGGGGGTCTCTGATGATCGGCCTTGACACGCTGGCATGTGTCACACTTGGTCACAAAATTGGCAATCTGGCTCTTCATCCCCGCCCAAAAATACTGTCGCCTCATGTCATGGTACATCTTCGTCGAGCCAGGATGAATAGAAAAACGCGATCGATGCGCTTCGGTCATAAGATCTCTACGTAACTCAGGGATATCCGGGACGCATAATCGGCCTCTGAAGCGAAGTCCACCATCTGTACCAATCTACCAATCTACCTGACTCTCAGATGCTGCATCAGCCCTATAACTCTGCAACGACTCGTCAGCCTGCTGAGCCTCGATCACCCTTGCGACAAGAGAGGGTTGAATCGACAAGCTCGATAACTGCACGATAGAAGACTGCAGGTCGAACTCAAAATCATACTCTGTTACATCCTCAAGCATCCGCCACTCCTGAATCATCATATGCGCCACCAGGTCTCGTGGCTGATGGCTGAGGGCATCCGCCACCACGTTCGCCTTGCCAGGGTGGTACTGAAGATCGAAGTCATAGTCCTTCAGGAGCTCCATCCAGCGCCTCTGCCTCATGTTCAACTCAGACTGCAAGAAGAGGTACTTCAAGCTCTTGTGGTCGAAGAAGAGCTCGAACCTAATCCCATAGAGATAGTGCCTCCACACCTTCAGTGCGAAGACAACTGCAGCCAGTTCCAAATCATGCGTGGGATAATTCAGCTCATGGATCTTGAGCTGGCGAGACGCGAAGGCCACTGGTCTCCCGTGTTGCATCAGGACAGCACCCAAACCAATGTGTGAGGCATCAGTGAATACAATAAATCCATCACTCCCAGAGGGAAGAGTGAGGACAGGAGCGGACGTCAGACGGTCCTTCAACTCCATAAATGCTCGCTCGCAGGCGTCACTCCAAATAAGCTCTGCGCCCTTCCGAGTTAACCTGGTCAGAGGGGCTGCAATACGGGAGAAGCCCTCAATGAAACATCGGTAATAGCCCGCCAAACTAAGGAAACTGCGGACCTCAGACGCGGTCGTGGGCTGGCCCCACTGACGCACTGCCTCAACCTTCGAGGGGTCTACTGCGACACCCTCCCTCGTCACCACGTGACCGAAAAACTTCACATCCTCCTGCTAGAACTCGCACTTCTCCAGCTTCGCATAGAGCTGGTGTGCGCAGAGGGTCTGCAACATAACCTCCAGATGCTACTCGTGCTCCTCACGGGTCCTCGAATAGATCAGAATGTCATCGATGAATACTACAACAAACTGATCGAGAGAAGGGCGGAAGACCTCGTTCATCAACTGCATGAAAACCGCAGGTGCATTGGTCAGTCCGAAGGACATGACCTGGAACTCAAAATGACCGTAACGCGTCCTGAATGCTGTCTTCGGAATGTCCTCCTCTCGGACCCGAATCTGATAATAACCGGAACGCAAGTCAATCTTCGAAAAGAACTGTGCACCCTGCAGCTGATCAAACAAATCATCAATCCTCGGGAGCGGGTACTTGTTCTTGATCGTGACCTTGTTGAACTCGCGGTAGTCTACGCAGAGCCTCAACGATCCATCCTTCTTCTTCACGAAGAGTACCGGCGCTCCCCATGACGAACTGCTCGGACGAATAAAGCCTAACTCGCGCAACTCGTCCAACTGCTTCTACAGTTCCCGCAACTCCAACGGTGCCATACGATACGGGGCCTTCGAAATAGGCGCGGTACCGGGCACGAGATCAATCTGAAACTCGGTGAGTCGGCGAGGCGGTAATCTCGGAATCTCCTGGAACACGTCGGGAAAATCGCAAACAATCGGCAGCTGATCAATACAAGTGGCGACAGGCTCCTCAACGCCACAGGACATCAAGCAAGACAATGACTCTCGTCGGGGCTCTGCAATGAACTAGAACTGCGGCAAGCCCGGTATACAGAATGTGACGGTCCTCGCGGAGCAATCCAAGACGGCGTGGTACTCGGCAAGCCAATCCATGCCCAAGATAACGTCGAAATCCAACATCGGCAGCACGTACAAGTCAGCGGGCAAAAAAATCTCTCCTACTAACACGGGGCAAGACGAACAGAAGAGGCCTAATACTGTAGTCTTCCCCAAGGGCGTCGATACGGTCAACCCCTCTCGAGCAGACTCTGTCGGCAATCCAGTCGAACGACAGAATCCCTCAGACATAAATGAGTGCGAAGCACCAGAGTCAAATAGAACCCAAGCGATGCATGAAGAGACTGGAAGTATAACCTCGACGACTCCTCCAGATGACTGAGGATCCTGCTGGGCCGCGTATAACCTAGCCTGAGCCGGCTGGGGAGGTGCCTGTCCCCTCTGAACGTGTTGCTGCTGCTGGGGTCGCTGAAGCGGTCGAAACTGCTGCCTCTGCTGCTGCGGCCTCGGAGGCTGGTGCTGCTGCTGAGGTGGTCTCTGTGGTGGAGGTTGCTGTCGCTGCTGCTGTGCGGGTCTCTGCTGCTGTGGTGGAGGTTGCTGCGGACCTCTCGGCTGCTGCTGCTGCTGTGGGGGCTGCTGCTGCTGTTGCTGGGGACGGGGACACTCCCACATACGGTGCCCCGTCGCACCGCACCCGAAACAGGTGCCGGTGAACTGCCTCGGAGGTGGTGCTGGAGGTGTTGCTGGCGCTCGGAAGGCTGGGCGACCTGTGCACCTCTGTTGCTGTGGTCGATGCTGCTGCGGGTCACCGGAAGGAGCGGGCCTTTTCCGGTCTTCATCTGACCGCGATCGGACTGAGAGCGGCCCACTCAGCCTCATAATCTGGGCCTTTCGTACCACTCTCTCAAATGTCGGGAGCTCATGCCCAATGACACGGCCTCGAAGACCGTAACGTAAACCGTCCTCGAATCGGCGGGCTTTCCACCCCTCATCATCTACTAAGTACGGCGCAAATCTGAACAACGCTACAAAATGGGTCGCGTATTGAGCCACTGTCATATCACCCTACACCAGGGCCTCGAATTCCAACGCTCGTTATCGTCGGATATGATCAGGAAAGTACTGTCGGTCGAACCGATCCACAAAATCCCCCCATGTCCACACAAAATCAGCGCCTGCTGCTAGGGAGACTGACGCCCACCAATGCTCAGCCTCACCATGAAGAAGAAATACGGCTAATCGGACTCGCCGCTCGGTCGTGCATCCCATCGTCTCGAATATCTTCTCCACATCGGCGCGCCATCTCTCAGCTACCGCAGGGTCTGGCTCACCCTGGAAACGCGGGGGATCAAGTTGTCGGAACTCCCGAAGAAGTGCACTCGCACGGTCCTGCTCGGCCTACTCCGGTGAGACAACAGGGTGCCTGCCCTGTCCCTGAAGTGCAGCCGTCACAGCCTGTAACATCTGGTACAATTGGGAGGCACTCACGGATACGGTCGGGTCTGCACCGGTCTCAGGTGGAGGAGCAGCATACTCCGGATGGGCAGTAGGAATCTCTGGTAGAGGATCTACATCTATATATTGGGCAGTAGGAATCTCGGTGGTGGTGGAGCAGGGGTCGTCGGTGGTAATGCAGGAGTCTCAGGTGGTGGTGCGGGAGTTGATCGGGTCACTCTCTGGCGCGCCATGTCCTACAGGAATATCGAAGGCGCCTATCAACTTGGAACTCTCGAAGGTACGAATGTTAAGGGTCGGTAATAAAGATTGCTAAGCTATCCGGACTTGGGACTTAATCATCCTAAACTCATAGCAGATATGTAATGTTGTTCTTAATTATTCCCGGGTTATGCTCTGATACCAACTTCTAAGATCACCCACCGGCTCCTTCTTGGTCCCAAGGCTTCCTTTGCTTCTTTGCTTCGATTCCGACGGAGGAGATGGGGTTTGGATGGTTGAGATGGAAGATGGAAGGGTAGGAAGAGGTGGGCCACACTTGTGGTTTTGAAAGAGGGAGAGGCTTGGACATATGGTTCTCTGGTTGCTTGGAATGATATTTGAAAATGAGAGAGAGAGACTTGTAAGGGAGAGATGGGTGATGGATGTGGTGTGATAGATGTGGTGGTGATGGGTGTGTAAGAGCCCTTTTTGACTTTTGGGGTAAAAGGTGTAAGAGAGGTATGGGCTTTGTAAGAAACTTTTGACTTTTGGGTTGCTTGGGGAGGGGGTGAAAAGGTGATGTGTACTTGACATCTTGAGATTGATGGATTGATGGATTGATGTGACACATCGTAGGGATTCTCTTGGGTTTCGTAACGCGCGGCATTTTCCTCGCACCGAACGCTAGCCCACATCTCCTGGCTAGGGTATCGCCTCGGCGCGCGAGTCGCGGCGACGGTGCGGTCGCAATAGTACAAGTCTCGGGTTGAGTCGACTCGGGTTGACAGCGTGTGAATCAGGGTCGCGCGTAACGCTGGTTAAGGGTCGAAGGTTGCCGAAATTCGACTGGAAAGACCGCGGAAACCTACGGAACGGTACGGTCTAAGATGCGGGTCTTACAGCATAAGTCTCAAGATAAAGTAAATGAGCAAGAACACACAGTGTTCCTTCTGATGTCGATTTACCAATTCTTGTTATCGATCGGGCTTAGAAGTTATTGAGGAAAATTTTTACCTTAGATATTAAAGCTTTCTCTCACTTAACTCTTTAGTATGACATATATTTATTTGTTCGTGACATTCGGTTCATTGCCAGTGATGATGTTCTCTTAATCAAATTACTGGATGCTTTGACTAAACTTTAGAGTATCAGTGATGCATACTTCGTTACCCGGAAGGACTTGGAAAGGCTTGATACACATGTAGATGAGCGCACTGCTATTCATAAGGAAATGAACATACTCTCCGATCAATATGATTGGGCTTGGTATAACCACATGCATTGGACTCAACATCATCATTTCAACAAAGGGATGCTGAGAACTATATAGGTTCGACGTAGATAAATCAATGATGATCTCTAGGAGATCGAGCGAATCTACCCTGGACAGTGCTCGCTCCACTCCCAAAATCTGTTGAACTTCATCGATTCTTAAATCGATTTCTATCAGACTCGGTCGCGTGAGAGCAGCGAATAGAAGAGAGAGGATGAGCATAAGGCCAATGTGATCGGTCGTTGCCTCGACCAAGTCCTAACCTTATAATATAACATCTATATATTTACTTACTTTTGTCATTTGACCGAATTTGATCTTTGCACATCCTTTTTAACTACTCTAACCATTGTTTAGCCTGATCTTTCCATATCTCCCATATACTGAAATGATATGCTTTTAGAAATAAACCATTTATCAGATTTTTTGCTATCTTTCTATCGATATCACGAAGGATGCTCCTCCATAAAGAACTTTTATTATTGTATATGCTTCATTTCATGTAAGCAGCTACTTACAAAATTCAACATCGATCCTTAGTCCCAAGAGGCAATTTCACTTTCCAAACCATATCGTCTTCACCAAAAGCTTTCTTTTCATTTTTTGGTTATACGCTCGAGCGACTCTAGCCTTGTTTGTCATGATGGAATTTAAGGCCCTTAGCCGAATTTCATCCAAGTCCTTAAGTTCAACTAACATAGTCTTTGTGACCTCAGTTGGGGTCAACTTAGCCTGATAGGATACCCATAATGATGACACAATCACTTCCAATGGTAACAAAGCATCATGTCCGTATACTAATCTGAATGGACCCATTCCTGTGTTTGTTTAAAATGAGTTACAATAAGCCCAAAGAACTTCTGACAACTTAAAATGCCATTGTTTAGGATTCTCATAATTCATTTTTTGTAAAATATTCTTAATTTCCTTGTTACTAGCTTCGTCTTGATCGTTAGACTAAGCATAGTAAGGTGATGAATACATCAACTTGATTTTATATTGATCAGCCATTGCCCTGGCCTTTTTGGATGAAAACGCCGTTCCTCGGTTTAGAGTAACTGATTCAGGAATTTCAGACTAATGAATTATATGGGTCTCAATGAACTTAATAATTTCTTGATGATCTATTTCTAGCATGGGCTTTGCTTCTACCCATTTGGTGAAATAATCGGTCGCCACAATAATAAAACTGTGCCCCTTAGATGGTAGAGGAATAATTTTTCCTATCAAATTAATAGCCCATTCTTGGAATTAGAGTTATACACAAACCGAGTTATCTTGGTTAACTCGTTGGACTTGATTCGAAAAAGCTTGATTCGACTCGGTTCGAAATTGAGTTCGAGCTGATTTTTGGAGCTTGAAAAAATTTTGAGCCGAGTTCAAGCTTGTCCGAGCTCGAATCGACTCCAATTGAACCTCTACTTGAATCGAACTCAGATCGAATTAGTTTGGTGACTCAATTATGTTGATATTGACGTTGCTCACCAAGTGTTTGAAAAAATTCTTGATTAGTTTGGTGACTCAACGAAGTGTTATTCAGGTGCATACATTCTTTGTAGGATGGATTGGTGGCGAGGAAGGTATGATACAAAACAATTCACTACAAAAAAAAAATTACATGATAAAACTACCCTTGTATTTTGATTTTGATGTTGCCTATTTAGTGTTTGATGAAATACCTGTAAACTGCTGTTGCTATTTTGCGTATTGTGAGAAATTGAAGGTGCACTCCATGTGTTTGAGAGAATGTCGTATAGGCTCGAACTCGACTCGAACTGGCCCGAGCTGCTAACCGAACTGAGTCGAGCTAGCCAGTTAGGCTCGAGGACCAAGTTGAGCTGAGTTGGAGCTGAGATCAGCTATTGGCCGAGCTGATTCGAGCTGTGCCATGCAAGTTTGACTTGGTTCGACTCGTATACATCTCTACTCGATCGGAATGGCCAAGGTTTGATAGTAGGATGTAATTCGTTCACGAGCACATGTTGTATCGATCCATGTTTCTGACATGCTGCACAACCTTTAGCATATTGTTTACAATCAACAGTCATGTTCGGTAAAAAATATCCATAGTGTCGAAGTGTGAGCCTCATTTTCCTTTCAACCCATTGTACTGTACAAATTTTTTCATGTACTTTACCCATATCTAACATAGCCTCCTTTTTGGTCAAACATCACAACAACATTCCGTCGATCCCTTTCCGATATATCTCCTTATCGATCAACACATAGTTTATAACCATTCTTCTAATGTCTCGACCGACCTTCGTGTATGAAGACCGGATATATTTTATGATTGATGTTCTCTAATCGTTACCTCTCACTTCAACTTGAAAAGCCTCGTAGGTCGTCTCTCTTTTCAAAATTTAGGGTAATGACTTCCTTTGAACGGTCAACATTCTCTCTTCAAATCCTTAGGCGATTTAAAGGCTTGATGCTAATCCAGCCATTTCGTTTGCATCAATATTGTTTTCTTGAGTTATATGTTTTAACTCGACTTCATCAAATCTACTTACCAAATGTGTCTCCAAAAGATGATATGATTGTAGAGTTGTACTTGTACAATTAAAAAACTAATTAACTAATTTATCACTAATAAGGAATCGCCCATTACTAATACCTCTTTTGCTCCTAAATTGGTCAATAGTTTGAGATTGATTATCAAGGCTTCATGTTTGGCTTGATTATTGGTGTAATCGAACTCAAGTTGGATTGCAAATTCTTATTTTCTACTAGTTGGATTGATAAAAAAAAAATCCTTGCTTCATATCCTTTGTCGGTCTTTGAATCGTCAAATATTAGTTTCCAAGGTGACCGATAAATCACATATAAGTCTAAGACCTCCAAAGAAAGTCAGCTTTCCACGTATGAATGATGATCAACCAAGAAATCTACTATGGCATGTCCTTTCACAACACTTGTGGCACATAGGCTAAATCAAACTTAGATAATGCAAGAATCCATTTGCCAATTCGGTCATTCAAAATAGATCGATTTAATATATACTTTATTAAATCAGTCACTGCAATTACATTAGATATCTCAACTAACAAATAATGTAATAATTTTATAGCCGCAAAGTACAATGATAAATATAATTTTTCTATGGTAAAATATCGTCTTTCGATATCTAACAATGTTCGACTAAGACAAATAGATCACCTGCCCTTTTCAGTCATAATCGTCTTATGCTAACAATGCTCCGATTGATTCTACAGAAGCTACGATATACAACTTGAGTAGTTGACCATTTACTTGTGGCATCAACATTGGTGGCGTGGATAAATAATCTTTAATGCTATCGAAAGCCAACTGATACTCTGCCTCCCATTTGAATTCATCTCCTTCAACTTCAACGAAGAAGAAAATACATCAGTTTTTCCAGCACGATTGAAAATAAATCACCGCATAAAATTAACCTTGCCAAGAAACCTTTGTAACTAAGTTTTGATTCTTGGCGGCTGAGTTTTTATTATTGTTTACGCATTATGCTGATCGATTTTGATTACTCTCTGATGTGCTATAAATCCCAAAAGATTGTCGGTTGATACCCAAAAACACAATATTTAAGAGGGTTCATATTTAATTTATGAATTCTTATTCTTTCAAATGACTTTTGTAAGTGATCAAGATGTTCGATCAAATTGGTCGATTTAACCATCACATCATCGATCTAAATATCAATGAATCGGCTAATCATATCATCGAAAATGACATTCATATATCTTTGATAAGTTGCTCCTGTATTTTAAAGTTCGAATGAGATTACGACCCAACAGAGCATACCTAAGGGCCTGTTTGGTTTACCAAATACTGTATTATAGCAATGTATATCCCTATATCATACCATATACATCCGACAACTACTGATTATAGTCTAACAGAGCTATCTTTTAACAATGTTTAGATACGTCATAACCAACCTATGAATACAACTGGTGGCTGTAGACATATGTTTGGATGTAGACCGTATATGTCATAACTATCTTTGGATGTCGAACGTTATTTTCTACTTTAATTTTCTGGTGCATTTTCGTGTAATCGTGTTTGGATATGGTTTGGACATGAAGTAGATGAAGTGCTCATTACGGCTACTGCCGCTTTGGTGGGACCTCTCTCCTTTCAACTTCTTCATTCATGGGCTGAAGGGGTAGAAATGTAATTAAGAAAACTCTCTCCCTCCCCCGAGGATGGTGTTGCAGATTTGATGCAAGAAAGGGAAGCATGGGGCTATTATTGTTTGGCAGATGGATAGAAATATCCTTTGGTTTTGAGGAATATAACAAGAACGCTTTTAGCCATTTAGGTTAACAATATAATGAGCAAAAATGTAACTTACTAATATATACAAAGTTAGGGATGTTACTTGTTGGTGGAATGGATAGAAATGCTCCTCGTTTTTTAAAAATATAACACGAAGAGAGATGCTTCAGTGTTGCTCCCAAAGAAAAGAGGGAGGTGGGTGTGAGGAAGGCAGTTGCTAGTGCATGGTCACCGTCAGGGAGGTGGAGGGGCTAAATCAGAATGAAGCACTCTCCTTCTGTATAGAAAATGGTTTGTTAGATTAAGACAGAGAGGATCACCAATTTAATAGGAAGAGCTTGATGGATTGTCTCTATTTCAGTGTACATGAATGCACCAGACCCATTCAACAATCACTTCTCTCGTCAGAGAGATATGGTGGTAATTTGCATTGGATTTGGCTGAGAGTCATTGATTTACATTGATGCGACTAGGCTGTAAATGGGTGACTGAAATTCATCGAGATTTGCATTTTATCCAAGCATGGTTAAAAGTAATAATGACCCCTTTTACTACACATTACCAGGGTATTTGGTAATCCAAACACACTCAAAAGGACTAGGATATCTAAATACTATCTTTGGGACATATTGTACTGTAATGTTTATTTAATTATATCTGGAATGATTATCTATAAAGGATACCATTCGATGTCCAGCAGCTCGATTGATCAGTTGATCGGCCATAGACATATGGTATTCATCCTTTGGTATGATTCGATTTAAAATTTAAAAATCAATGTACATCTGATCTTATGATTTTTTTTTTTTTTAATAACATGCATTATATTCAAAATCTATTTGGCACATTGGATGAGTTTAATGAAATCTGCTTTTAAAAGCCGCTCGATTTCTTCCTTTATCTTTTATGTCATTTCGGCCGTCATCTACCTATCTGGTTTGTTTATGTGGACGATAAGATTCTTTCATCGGTAACCTTTGTTCAATCAGATTTCAGTTTAATTCAGGAAACTCATGATAGTTCCAAGTAAAACAATCGCCAAACTCTTTAAGTAGGTTAATAAGTTTGGCCTGTATTTGAGAATCCAATAATCCATTGATAAAAATAGGCTCGAGATGTTGTTCCATTTCTAAATTTACATTTATTAGAGGATCTTAAACTTGAGCTTGAGAATCCTCCAAATTCTCTAAGGTTGGTTTTAAATCCTTCATTTCAATACAATCTTTGGTTATCTGATCGGCTAGTACTACTATCTCGGCCATATCAACGAAACATCTATTATCATGATCTCGTAAACTCTCCTTGAGCTGCCGTACTCTGGCTGTAAACTCAGCCTTGACCGAAGGTCGACCCATCATGGGATTTCTTTAATCATATTGTTTGTAGTTGCACAGAAAGGAATTATAGTTTTTTACAACTCTTCGTTCAATAGAAGCATGGTAGAAATATCATGTATGACTTTATTAGAATTGATACTGACATCAATTTCGGTTGGTTTACCATTCTTATCTTGTTTTATAAACCGTATTGGTCTGATCTCATTTCCATAGAAATAAGCCTTGGACGCATTAAACATGGCTAAGAACGGTTTATTATTAGCCAAAATCAATTATACTTTGTCTTGATTACAAGAGATCACGAACTAATGTAATGACGATGGAATGCACGATAATGAATGAATCCAATCTCGTCTAAGCATTGTAATTTGATGAAGTATCGACCATAAAGAAGTCGGCAACACCTTCTTGGTTCTCACATTAATTCAATCAACCGATAAAATACCATGTGTTTATGTTATTTCTCTAATAAAATTACTCCTTGAGACCTCGGTAGGGATAAGGTCATATTGAATCTTTTCCAATTTAGCCATCATTCTAACTGAGAGAATGTTAATAGCAGTTCAGTTATGGACCAAACCTGAGTGGTCGAACACCCTTCCAGGTGAATAGATATATACAACGGTTTCAAATGTTGGGTCACTGTGAGTGTCGGCCTTTCAATAATTATTTTTTTTTCAGAAGGGGACTCTGGTTTGACCGTCACAGTCGACACCTTTTTGTCTTACTCATAATGAAAGAATTCGTGTTGTATGATTATCAGATGGCCTAACTCTTTTATATATCCTTCCATCGGGCTTGGTTGAGATATTTTAGCCTGAAAATTTTTGACGGGGTCGACCACGGTGTATGAGAAACCCACTCATATTAGTTTAGGCCTAAAGCAAAAAATCAAGTTGATTTATGATTTATACAGGAGACAAAAAAAAGTTGGAAAGGAGATGTCTACCCTTGATTTTTATAAGGCCCATCGTGTTGATGATGTTGAGAAGTGGAGTCACATGCGCGGATTTCGTGTCGCAGGTCCTTTCGCAACTGGGATGCGGAAAGGAGTTTCGCGGATTTCGTGTCGTAAGTCCTTTTACAACTGGGATGCAGAAAGGAGTTTCGCGGATTTCGTGTCACAAGTCCTTTGCAACTGGGATGCGGAAAGGGAAGTTGCCAAAAACTATAAATTGGGGTCCCTAGGGCTATTCTAGGGTTAAGGTGAATATTGAAAAATATTTCTAAGGTGTGGGCAAGGGATTTTCTCTGTATTTCCAAGGGAGAGGTTAGTATATTGCCTTGTAATCTTCATTCTTCATAGTGGAAGTTTGCATCCGTGGTTTTTTTACCCTAGATTGGGGTTTTTTCCATGTATATCTTGTCTCTGTATTTCCAACGGAGGACTTCTGGCGGGCCTCCTTGAGCTGAAACAGGTCCGCTTTGGTTATAACCTAAGTATACTTTGACCTGGAGTCTATTTCGGTTAGTTTTTAGGCTATATAAGGACCTTAAACCCTCTCTCATGGCAGCCATACGAATTTGAGATTGAGAGAGAGGAAAGAGAGAGAAAGTGTGGGAGATGTGGAAGAATCTCCCTGCCACTCTTCCTTGCCGCTATACGAGCTACACTGCTTCGTTCTAATCGCTTTCTCGGCGATTCCAGCTCCGTTTCTAGGTAAGAAACCCTAACCCTAATCTGATTTGGGGCTTGGGTGGTTGTAGGTTATGAAATAGCTAACCTATTTCGTTCTATAGGTTGCCAAACTGCCGAATACGGAAGCCTAGCAATTCTATCAACTCCGTTTCGATTCTACGATAAAAGGTGCGGACTTTAGGTGTATAGGTTATGGTTTTCAATGCTTTCAATGTCAGATAATGATAGATTCATGATCTGCATGCAATTGCACATGAACAAAGTGCTTTCTGATTTCTGTTTCGATTAAAGACGTAGAATATGGAATTTTACATAATCTAGGTACTCGTAGAAAATACGGTATACGTATATATTTTGGAAATGTGTTTGACATGATTAGTTGTTGTATGAATATATATTATATGGATAAAATACTGATTTGGCGAAAGGATTCGCCCAAATACATGTTTTACTAATATACACTATGTATGTAGAAATACTGTATTGTAGAAAGTACTGTATACATATATATTTTAGAGATGTGGTTGCCATGATTATTTGTTGTATAAATATATTATATATACGTAAAATACTTGCTTAGCGAAAGAATAGCCCTAATACATGTTTTGCTAACATACACCATGTATGTTGTAATAGTGTATTCTAAGTGTTTGTGAAAATGACTGAATGAGTATAGAATTCTCATTCGTGCTCGCCATGACTAATTGTCATGGATTCATGATTGTTGTATTGGCGATACCCCTTTGATGAAAGGATTTGCCCTAAATCACGCCACGGCCAATATACACTATATATGCTAAAATGTGTGGCCCAAGTGTTTGTGGAAATGACTGAATGAATATGGAACTTGGATTCCTGTTTGCCATGACTATCCATCGTGGGTGTTGTGTGTGTATGATTGGGGCAACTCCCTAGTGAAAGGATTTGGTCTAATGCCTATGTGATCAACATATGTCATGTATGTTCATGTATGTTTTTTAAAGTGTTTCTTGAAATGTCTGAATGAGTAGTAGTTAGCAAATTGTAATGTATAAGGGTGTTGAGATATGATTCTCAACCTCTTTTAACTATGTGTATGATCTTCTTGGATAATTGTGTGATTAGGAATTGAACATGTACAAACTCATGCTTGTGTTGTGCTTCATAACATGCTCAACTGCTTTTATGATTTTATCTATGTAATGCATATGTTTACATTCATATTTACGTTGTATGATCCGTCATGGGTGATGGGGGAGTGGAGCAACAAATGCGTGCAACAGCCCTGGCAGCCCTAAACGGATAATACCAGACCTTGATTGTATGAGTTGAATCTTGATTCACTACTACTTTATCTATCTACAATTGATTGTGTTTGGGGCTATGATTATAGTCCAGACAATCGGTACCAGAGTTGAATTCGTGGCTGTGATTCATTTGCCATGTGAGATGTGTTCGACGAACTCGAGTTGTACTTCGGTTGGTGATAGTGGTTGGCCACACGAAGTGCTCATGCGCTTCATATCGTTCAACTTGATGTGTGCTCGAGCCAGCCGAGCTCGTCAAGTAACCCGATCTGTCTTATGTATGTTCACCATGTTTGGACGCCTCTGCTTGAACCTAGGGTACCAAACTTACCAGTGAGAATCCCGTTAACCATGGTACCTCGATCCGCTAAGACTCATGAGCCGGGCATGGTGGTATGGGACACCGTGGTCGAGCTGTCGGCCTACGTTGGGGCCACGTGCCTCCCCGTAGTGACCAGTGAGCAACCAAACTCGTGAGCCGATTTTGGTGGTATGGGACACTATATTCGCGCTGTCGGCCTACATTGATAAGGTGATGGGGGAGCGGTGTAACCTTTGTGCGTAACAGCCCTGACAGCCCTTTGTAGTGACCTCGAGCATACTCTGAAATCGCAGTGCGCCTTAGGGTTTTCCACGGTATATAGAGTATGAACTAGACCTGTTTCTGTATTGTGATGAATCGTTTAAGGGGTGATGGGGGAGTTGTGTAACCTTTGTGCGTAACAGCCCTGGCAGCCTCTGCAGTGACCTAGAAAATACATCATCGTCTGATATTAACTAGGACTGACGACCCTAGAATGGATCATGTTTGGGAATGATACAAGGGAGGTACCGTAGTTTTCCAATCCTGCTATTTGAAATGGACTAATTAAAAACTCGGTAATCATGCTCATCATGCATTGCATGTGCCTGGAAGATGTGGAGCACTGAGGGATGAAAGCATGCTGCGAACGTGAGATGATGTCGCACGAGGGAGGGTATGGTGAGGGCATCCATCATACCCGCATCCATACTTGCATTAATAAGAGTAGTTACGAGTGTTTGATTTTACTGCTTTATCATTACTGCTTGACTGTATTGATAACATGTTAACCTATGCTTTATTGTTCCACTGAGTTAGCTACTCACTCTCACGTTACGGGATGGTGTTTCGAACACCCACCAGACATTGTCTGATTTCAGATGGCGACGCTACTTCTGAGGCGGAGCCGGACCTCTGCAATGATTACGATGCCTGCTTGTATTGGTTGTCTTCTGACGGCTTCCAGTGAGCCGTGTCCTGATCGGTGGGGCTTTCTGGGATATTGACTAGAGGACCTTATACATTTGGTATATTTTAGGATTGTACTTGTAATTATTTAACCTGGTAATGTTATCACACTCTGGAGACTCATCTTAGTTTATATATTTTATCTATCTATCACAGTCTTCCGCTTGCAAATTTAACTGTCTCTGGAGTATGATATGTTGTTTGGCTTAATCTCACTCATGTTCACTACTCTAATACAGTCGACATTTAATCATCATTATCTATGTTGCATAAGTGATGTTCTGGAAACTTGAGAGTTGAGTTACTACTTGACCCTTGATTTTTCGGGATGTTACAGTTTCATGGAAGAGTTGGGTAAGAAGCAAGCAAATTGCAAACTATACAGTGACAGTCAGAGTGTAATACACTTGGCCAAGAATTCAGCTTTTCATTCAAGGACCAAGCATATTGCCATCAGATATCACTTCATACGTTCGTTACTAGAAGATGGATCAATTGCTCTGGAGAAGATTCATACAAGTGAAAATCCTGCGGATATGTTGACCAAGGCGGTCACACGAGAGAAGCTGAAGCTCTGTTCAACTTTGATTGGTCTTTAGGCTTGAAGACGGGGAGGTGGTGCACTCCGGATGAAGAAGACAAAGGTTTATGGTGATGTGTCTCCAAGTGGGAGATTGTTGAGAAGTGGAGCCACATGCGCAGATTTCGTGTTGCAAGTCCTTTCGCAACTAGGATGCGGAAAAGAGTTTCGCGGATTTCATGTCGCAAGTCTTTTCGCAACTGGGATGCGGAAAGGAGTTTCGCGGATTTCGTGTCGCAAGTCCTTTCGCAACTGGGATGCGGAAATGGAAGTTGCCAAAACTATAAATTGGGGTCCCTAGGGCTATTCTAGGGTTAAGGTGAATATTGGAAAATATTTCTAAGGTGTGGGCAAGGGATTTTCTCTGTACTTCCAAGGGAGAGGTTAGTATATTGCCTTGTAATCTTCGTTCTTCATAGTGGAAGTTTGCATCCGTGGTTTTTTACCGTAGATTGGGGTTTTTCCACATATATCTTGTCTTGTGATTTGTTTTGGATTGCTTTGATCTGTTTCTAGTTTATATTTCTTCTTGTTTATCGTTTGTGGGTGAGGCCTGAGATTGGATCTAGGCTCATTGCGTTGTTGGCGTGCTGCGCAACAGATGATACACTCCAATCATTAAATTCCACACCAAAAATTAGTCTTAGGGCCTAAAAATTAGGCCCATCCAGGCGGGCCATACCATTTGAAACAGTTTGGAGCGTGATTATTGTCTTGTACACTGTTTTTAAATATGTAGTCCACATAAATCACAGATGTGGTGGATTTTTGGGCTCTTTGCCTAACATGAGATGACACACGTCGTAGTCGGGGTGGACTTTACATAAACGCCATGACAGGGCCACCTAAGTAGTTTAACCCATTTGCTGGCATGCCCGTCTCGAGCTTACAAAAATATCAAGGAAGTAGCAGAACGATAATTATATGGATTAATGAGATGACTTTTTGAATTCCTTTTTAAAAAAAAGGTACAAGAGCGTAAGTTTCATAATAATGAGGTAGTTTTTTTTTTTCTTTCTCGTGTGTAAAATTTCATTCTTTTATATAACTAGAATCCATTAAATGATCAAAAGACCCATTTCAATAGCATTAATCTCATTATTTGTTCTTCGAGATGTGATGGGGCATGACTCTTCTTTAATGTGGATGTACAACTCCATGTGAACGAGACCCACACCATCCATCAGGAGCACCACCCCATGTGAGGCCTTGAAGCCAAACATTGCGCTGATTCAAAATTCAGGTGGGCCTCAACATACCAAATAGTGTAAAATCCACCTACACCACTAAATTTTGTTCGGACACATGGCCTCACGTGTAATGATTGGTCCGAATTTTGTCAAAGATGTGCGATTAGAAATAGTGTCACCTATGCCAAAGTCATAATTGATTCCAATGGATTGAATGCTTGTGACCCCATATGCCAAACTAGCCAGAGTAGGAATAGACATGTAAAGGTTGGCTTGACTGTTCAACCACCTATTGTTATAACGATTAGATGATTTTAGAATGAGAGGGTTAGTCCTTCATAGTCGGATATTTTTTCCTCGAGTTAACGATTTTTCTTTCAATAACGATAGAGCATCAAGTTTCTCAGTGAATTAATAATGGTTAAACATGATTAAAAAAATAAGGATTTATTAATTAAAGTGAAGGACAATACAATCAACAAAGATAAAAAAAAAAACTAATCAGAGAAGAAATAAATCTTACGGTGGCTTGTGTTGGCAAAACAGTCATGGAAAGTACCAGATAATTATGAGACGGTCGTGGTGTGAAGTTAACAGGATGTGAATGAAGAGATATCAAGTATGAACTTGATAATTAAGGATCCAATGAACGGTGGTCATGAATATTTAATCTACTCGTAGAGTGCGTTGCAATGATGGCGTTGGAAAATAGCGAATCTAAGATACTCTAATGGCTTTGGACTTGTTGCAGAATGACTAGACGGAAGCGGAGTGAATAAAGTTAAGAAACTAAATTAAAATGATAAGTAACATTGCAATGTAGAGGGATTTATTGATCATGGCGAGGGTCTGAATGTCTTCTTCGAGTGGTACTTTTATAGGCTCGAAGATGTGGTGGCCATGCATAAGTTTTCAAGATGTGAGAAATTTGAATAGTTAGACGTGGAAATCTACTTAATTCTCCACATAAGTAGAGCCTCTTATATCAAGTCATATGTACAAAAGATTATGTATGCTTCTTATTATTTTGGTTGTGCAAAAAAAAAAGGTTTACTTGAGTCTCCACGTTAAAATTCTTCTATGAAAAAAATTGCTAATAGATGAACTTTCTTTCAAAATAGTTTTCTTTGATGGAACTCTAATATTTAATGTTCCCACGTTAAAAAACTTCCCAGGAGACACATAAGCTTTGGACCAAACTGATATTTGTTTTTCCCTTCATCCAGGTCCATGTGACCTTACCAACCGGTCGGATAGCAAATAAACATTACAGTGGGCCCTAGTAAGATTTTAATGTTGGGTATTCAATGAGCACCGTTTCCTGTGGTGTGGTCCACTTGAAATTGGATCTGCTTCATTTTTGAAAGCATGCCCTAAAATGAGCTAGAAAAACTGATGGACTGTGTGGATATACAACAAATACATCAAGGTGGGCCCACGGTCAGCGAAACACCTGCTAATAACACCTAATCCACTCCCTGGGCCACAATCTTTACAGTTCATTGCCATGAACATGAAGACCACTTAACAATATCTGTGTGCATGTCAATGGATCTTAATACTCTGTTACAGTATCATAGTTTTCTCTGTATTTCTGGTCGGTGTGGAAAGACGACCCGGTTTTTTTTGTCTTCCATTCCCATTTCGTGGTGTAGGTATTGTCATACAAACTACACGGGCAAAAGGGAATTTCTGGGCTGTTTCCATAAACATGTAGAGCCTACGTATCTTCTCCCATAAGGCTGAGAGGAAGAGAACCGATGCTTCAAGGGCAGGATCCTGCAGCACTAAGCTCTGTTGGGTCACCGTGATGTATGTGTTATATCCACGCCGTCCATCCACTTTGCTGGCTTATTTTTAGGCCATGAGCCCAAAAGTGAGGTAGATCGGAAGTTCAAGTGGACCAGATAGCAGTGGAGATTAAATGCTCACCATTAAAAGCTTCTTGGGGTCCATATAAGTTTTGGATCAAGCTGATATTTGTGTTTTGCCTTCATATAGATCTGTATGTCCTTATCAACGGACAATCCTAACCGTCCGATGAATAGAGGTTTCAAAAAAAATAAAAAATAAAAATGTATGTAAGAGTCAAGACCATTGATGTTTTAGTATTTTAAAGTTAATGTGTATGCTACTGATTAAAGGGTTTGGATGGTTGGGCAATTTGGTTTTTGGTCCATGGTTCATTTAGACCCAAGCCCTGAGCCCACACCCAACCCAGCCTAAAAATCGATCAAATCCCTGTTTTTCTCATGAATGTTCCTAATCCATCCATCAAGAACTAGGCCCGCCCTGCCCAAGCCCACCCAAAACATTGATCAGCCCATACATGCTAGGCCCTGGCCAAGTTAAAGGTCCAAGCCTCTTCAAAAGCCCATCGGGTCTCATTAGAGAATAATCCTAACCAGTAGATTTGTTGACATCAAACAGACGGATGAGATGAGAGAAAATACAGCATTGGTTCACATTCAACTCGATCGAAGACCCTTGGAGTTTTGGGATTATGGTCCATCCATAGAGTTTTTATGGACCAATGGTACGGATCACTGAACCACGATCTCACAAGTAGCATGGGAGGATCACATGAAATATGCATTTGGGACTGTGAAATGCATCGACCAAGTTCCCCTGATCAGAACTTTTCTTCTAATCAGTATAATCATTATCTGCCATCCGTTTTTTTAGTATGAACGTTCCATTCATATTCATTGATCGGATGGTCAGGATCGTCTACTTAGAGATATTTTTGAAAGAGGTGTACAACCAAAGTGGGGTTCCACACTATGGACATTTAGGTAGATGATTAAAACTTTTTTATTTTTTATTTTTGTTTGTTTTTGTTTTAGAGTAATCCATACTGCTAGCCATCTTCATGGCCATTAAGTATAGGATTAGCAACATACAACCACAGCGACCCTTGAAAGATGCGCAACCAAATGTGGGCCACACATTAAATGGCACAATAGTGAATCATTTTTAGTATAGTCAATATCACCAAGCCATGGATAAGACGGTTACGATCATCTGCTCAATGTGACTTTGATATGGAAGTAAAGGTGGGCTCCACATGATGATGAGTCTATTTCCAATATAATTACAAACTGTGGGTCAACTTTAAACAATGAACTGTATTGGATTATTGAGAGCGTTGGATTTTTATTTTTTTTTAAAAAATCATTATGTTGTACCTTAATCCTGGCACTTATCATAAAGCCAATTGGGGAGTGACATATGGCATTGTATTAGAAATAGAAAGTGGATAAAAAATATCTTTAAAAATTTGAAGTGCTTTTTGTGAGTTTACAACTAGTGTAACATGTCAAACATGGTCGATAGAATGTTATGGTCGATATATAAGAAGCGTAGTCGAATTATTTAAGATATAAGAGGTGGTTGAAGGCAGTAAAAATAAAACCTCATTTGACAAAAGTGAAGGAGCCAAGAGGCATTCGGAAGAGTAACAATCACAAAAGAGAAACGTAACAGAAAGAAAGAATTAAAAAAAGACTTTTGGACAATTGTAACTGTTATGGGAAAAATGGACCAACCAACTAATGCAGGCTAGGTCTACACTTCAAATAGCAGCAGGTGCGACTCAATGATATGACCCTCATCTCCCCGACTAAGTGTAGAGAAAGGTTGAGCTCGACCTCTCAACACAAGGTTGGAATAATCGTTGATCGACCATGCTTTGAAAGAAACAAACTACTCATCTCGGGTCGGTAAGACTCGCCCTCTGTTGGATTAGACCTGATCTCAATCGCGTGAACCAGGTTGGCTCACCTCAGGTCGGCATGTCCCAAGTCGGCAAGACCTGCCCTCCATGGGATTCGACCCGACCTCAATCTCGTCTGTCCACGATCTCAGCCGAAAATCCAGGAGACCGATTCCAATACGAGTCTACCTAGGATTCTAGCCAAGGATCTAGAGAGATCCTCCCGCCAAGCAAGGAGTCTCGAATCCTACTATGATCCGTCCCTATCAAAATAGGGAGATGCCCTCTACGCCACTGCCTCTCCCCATCTATAAATAAGTACACCCGATGGTGAAAGGTACACACAATCTCTAACCCAAAGTTCTTCATTTGACTAAGACCCATATTCCATACCTGACTTAGGCATCAGCGAGTCTCCTGTACGAGTCAGGGTCTTCCTTGCTTGTTCTTTGTGCAGGTTTGTGGGTCCAGGGAGGGCTAACTAGATCTTTGCATTAATAGTTTGTGCCGTCTGTGGGAACGACATCGAAAGCCATTCTCATCTCTCCAGGCTCAACGATGACAAAAGGGAAGAAGAAGACAACTCCCTTTGCCATTGCCCCTAATCTCGGGCCATTAGAGCAGTCCGCTAGCCACCAGAATTCCTCTTCCCAACTTCAGGCTGACTCTACGCCCACGAGACTAATGCAGCGGTCTAAGAGCCGGGGAGGTTGGCTTGTCTCCCTCGAACAACAAGTTGAGGCTCTGAATAATAACTTGAACTCAATGAAGCAATTATTGGAATAATTGTAACTGTTTCAAACAAGAAAGAAATGCATTCGATTTGGGAATTTCATTCACTTAATGATGAACAAAAGAAGATGAAGAAGATAATTACATCATTTATTCATTCCAAGTTCTTTTACATCCTTTTTCTCATTTGATTTTAAAATAGAATATTCATGAATTGTAATATAAAACAAATGTGCAATTAATATTTGGCAGCACTGCGCATAGGAGCATCGTGCACTAAGACACTATGTGCTGGAAGCACTGTGCGATAGAGGCTATTGTGCGCTGGAGACTATTGTGCACTGGAGACTATTGTGCGCTGGGCACTGTGCGCTCATCTTGTTGTGCGGTCCATCTTGTTGTGCGCCGAAAGTGTTGTGCGCCGCACAACGTCTGTTCCGCACAATGAGTGTGAACTTTACCTCTCTCTCCTTCCAAGATCTTTTCCTCTTCTTCGATTGGATGCTAATGACCCCTTTAGAGGGGTCATGGGGTATTTATAGCCCTCTCACATATGTGAACATGCCATGTAGTCATTGTGCGGTATTCCTTGTGCACCGATTCCTCTCTGTGCGGTCTTGAGTGTGCAACTTCTATTGCGTGGTCTTCACCGTGCGGACTCCGCTGTGCGCTCTCTATTGTGTGAACTCATTGTGTGGACTTACTCCTTTTGGCGCACAATGGTTCTCTGCGCACAATGATTCTCTACGCACAATGATTCTTTGCGCACAACAGAAGTTTGTTGTCTTTCTCTCTTTTTTATGCCTCAACAGATGCCCCCTTGATCTTGCATTTTTGATTTTTATCTACAAAATAAAAATGTGAGATCAATATTTCAATTATTCTAACAAATTTTTTGCTCTCTTTTTCTTCATTTTGGCGCACAACGTCCTGACGCGCAATGAGTTTTGCACATCACGTAGCGCACAACGATCTGTGCACAACGATTTACACATAACGAGTGAGTGCCAGTCTATAAATACAAGATCAACACTCCTCGCCTTTACTTCACTCTCCGCCTGCCCCAGCCTTTTTGTGCGTCGAACTTTCCTGCGCACAACGAAATCTTGCGCACAACGCTTCTCTGTGCACAACAGGACCTTGCCCGCAAGAACAGGCAGCGCATTATGGTTTGCGCCCAACACCTTGCACACGATGGTTTGCACACAACACCCTGCACACAACTCCCTGCATGCAACACCCTGCACAATGCAGACTTAGACTTATTTAGAACTCGCTTGCCCCTTTCACAACAAACTTTTATACTTCTCCTTCAATCTTTTGGAACTTAACAAACTTCTTTCCGTGATTTTAACTTATTTATTAATTCTTGTGTAGATTTCCGATGGCTAGCTCTAAAAGACCTCACCCCTCCCCAAGTACTGCTGGACCCTCTGACTTGCAACCAGCTGAAACCCATAGTCAGAAAAGACCCAGATCTGCTGAAGGTTACTCTTCCTTCTTTAAGGAACCGATTCCCACCATTATCAACTTCGCTGATCGCATCCAGCGCCTGTCCGACCATATCCGTACAGCTGTGCTAATGAGGGAGATAGAGGGACCCCCTACCAAAGGACAAGAATCTGATTGGGACAACTGGTTGAAGTCCATTACAAATTTTTGAACAGATGACACTCGTCTATCCACCGCTGAAGCTTCTCTCGCTCTTGCGATTTCGAGAAAGCAAGAGAAAAGAGCAAAGATGAAGCCTTTCAGGAAAAGATTCGGGAGCATAGCCAGAGGCGTGTCCAGAATGTCTGGGATTCAATCAAGTCAAGTGCCGATGCGATCAAATTTCGCAACCCCTACAAAGATGAGACTATCATTATCCCTTTACATCTCCAACGCCACCGGTCCATAATCCAAAGCGAACCAACCGACTATATGACACAAAACTGACTCCTGTACGTGTCAAATTGGGTGATCAAAGAGCCGCAACTCCTCGAAGGTTATCTCATGGAGAAAGGCTTAGTCCAAAAGACCGGGCAGATAACACACATGCGCTTCCTCACGCCATGTTACAACCCCCACGCCTTATACCCCACTCATTTCTTCGAAACGATTCAACAACGTTTTCGTGATCGCGACTCCCTGTGGGGTAGAGAAGAATTCAGGACACCGGGTCTTTGGACTGATCGGCCATATTATATAGCGCATGGACTAAGGAGATCTTGAAGAAGTATGAAATGTTCCTATTGCAGCAAAGGTATATCATGCTATAAAAGCCACTTCAGAGTTCTTTCACAAGGACACAATGATTTATAAGGGCTTTCTGAAGTACCAGTCCTCCACTACGAATTCTTTCCACCTTCCGGTCGGTGAAGTAAGTATTACTTTGTGGGATCTATATAAGATGGCTGACCTGCCTATCTCTGGATCTTTTCTAGACAAATACGTTCCTACACGAACAAGGAATTCGCCTATGTCCTCCTAACAGAACGCCTAAGATTTCAGCATCAACAATCAAAGTTTTCCTTGAAATGTCTTGTTTCCCAGATGTCCATAAGATATCACCTCTTTAATGGCTTACACATTTTTCCCGATACTTCCTGTAAGCGTTTTAACATTTTTCTTATCTTTCAGATGACATTTGCCTATATACATAAATCGTTAATCCATCTTTCATCCCTTCTTTCAGGTTCCTTGGCAGCCATTGTACCGAATCGGAAGCCAATCGCAAAAAGATAAAGGGCCCAACTGAATTCACCACTAAAACTGAGTTAGCCGTTTTTTTGGCTTACTGGTTAAGCTTAGTTGTGCTTCCTAGCTCGAAAAGCTCAGACACTATTTGACCAACCTTATTTGTGGCTGCAGGCGCAATGGCGGAAGGCAGAAAAAAATATTCTCTGGCTCCTCCTATGTTATGCTCGCAATATAGAGCTTTTGGTCATGCTGCGGTGCACTGCTCAAGCCCAGCAATAGGAGTTTCATCTTCTTTCTCCATGGTACTATTTCTCCAGCTCGCTCGTCGTTTATTTCCCCTGGAGTTATAGTGACCCGGAGAAGGCTTATATCCATCCCGATCATCTACTCCTATGACATTTCTTGAAGCGAAAGATGATAAAGAAGGGGTATGACTGGATAGTGGATAAAGTTGACAACACGGAATCCATTGACTTCTTCCCTTTCCATTTGGATCACCAAGCTGAAGACATGGATATTGAAGATAATAGCAACTTGGAACCCATTGAGAGAACCTTTTTTTTCTTTGTATCTGTTCTTGTAGCCTTCTCATGCGAGAAGGAGTAGAGTTCTGGAGAGAGCTGTACTATTCGAGTCGATTTGCCAGACAATTTGGGTATGATCAAGCTATGCTCCAGGCAGGGGAGGAGGTCACACGGACAATGAGAAGCTACAAAGTCGGCCCCCTATAATTGGGCTTTAATATGGAAGCAGCTCTTAACAAGAAATTTTGACTCTCGATTTCTTCTCCCGGGTTATAATCATCGAGTGATAGCTTCATATTCCTGGATGCGGTGGTGGGTGCATCATTACTACTTGGTGCGCAACTGTTTTTCGATGGATCGGCCTATCTGGGTTCCTCCTCCACGCTTGAGGAACTATAGACCCGAACAAGGGATCAAATATTTTAACGAGAAAGATCATGTTGCTGTTCCAGGACAACTTCGCCGCAAAATTTTCGTAGAAGAACCCATTAGAGAAATAAAGCTGTCGAATACTCTAGAAGGATGGATTGCTTTCGTCTCTCCTTTGGATTTGATAAAAAGGGGAGAAAGACTGGCCACTCCTTGCGATGAATTTGAAACTGCGGGCGGTATTCTGCCTTCCCCTACTCCTGAAGGAGGAGATCAGCCTACACACCCTGCTCCCGTCATTCATCCTACCACAGAGCCCATCACCTCTACGACTTCTCCCACCATTGATCATGCAACCACCGCAGTTGTCCCTGCCATGGGTCATGTAACAACTACAGTCTCTCCTGTTGCAAGTCGTGTTACAGCCATAGCTTCTCCTGCTGTGAATCGGGTTATTATCACTACATCTCCTATGACTCGTTCGCGTGCCAAGTCATTGTCTCTTGAAGTTTTGGCATAACAGGTCCCTTCTCCTACTCGAAGTGCACATCTTCTCCCCATGAAGACTACTTATAAGGGAAAATAAACTATATCGGAGGAAGATAGTTTGTCAGAATATTCAACTAATACTATAAGTGACGGTACATCTTCTCCCACGAGCTTAATCGACGAGGGAGATGCTTTGTTAAATGAAGATACTGAGGCTGAAGTGGATATCAGAGAAGAAAGCGATGTTAGAGCCGAGTCTCCGCTTCCTGATGCTCCAGTCACTTGTCCAGATGCCTCTCATCCGATCACAGTGGCCTCCCTAGAAGAGGAGCAACTCGACTATGGAGAATCTGGCTATTCTCCCGGCATAAATATCTTCATTTCTTTTGATGCCTCATATTCTCCATGTATTGTGGAAACCGCCGATGTAATTGCTCGTGAAACATCGACATAAAGGGAGACAGAGGCTTAATCATCATAATCTAGGCAGAGATGGGAAATGTACTTCTTCCTCACAGCACAGGAGAAACCTTGCCAATAGTCACCACAACATCTGATGCCATCATTCATGCTGATAAATCTCCTACTGCGCATCCTCCTCCTATCTAACCAGTAGCCCGAAGTTTAGAATTCTTCTCCGATCCAGTTGACGTCCCAACTCCAATGACTCTTGACTCGAGTACTGGAGGGGCTTAGGAGCTTTCTTTCAATGTTACTGTGACTACATACGCACCCAGATCTGCAGCACCCGGAACCTGTTCTGTTCAAGCAACTTCCACCGTTGCCCCCAGACAGGGTATACACACACACACACACACACACACACACACACACACACACATATATCTTCTTTTGAACTCATAATCTTTCTTTTATTTTTTTTTTTTTATTTTTTTAGCCTTGGTTGTGCCAACTCCAAGTGGGTCTGAAGGCTTTAACTTAGTAGCTACAGTTTTTGATAGACTTTCATTGGAAAAGGTGTCTCCTCTCATGTTAGGATTCTTCAAGAACGCAATCTCTGTTACTATCAGTGCTTTTAAATATCCAGCCCACACTACGCCAAAACAACGAAAAAAGGACGGTTGAAAACTGTCTCAAATGACCAAAAAGGACGGTTTTGAACCGTCGCATGGGCCGTCATATTTTGGGGCATCGTATTACTTAAAAGATTGTCATGAACCGTCATTCTTATTGACTTTTAAAGGACGGTCATGGACCGTCCTTAAAAAGGACTGTCATGAACCGTCTCTTATGACCCTTAAAAGGATGGTCATGGACCGTCCTTAAAAAGGACTGCTATGAACCGTCTCTTATGAACCTTAAAAGGATGATCATGGACCGTCCTTAAAAAGGACTGCTATGAACCGTCTCTTATGACCCTTAAAAGGACGGTCTTCGACCGTCTCATATTTGAATATTTAGAAAAATATGGATGGCCTAGAGCCGTCAGAAATTTTCAAATATGAGACGGTCGATATACACATGTTACAATATATTTCATCGTATTCTTCCTGATATACACCTGTTATATAATATATTTCATCATATTCACGTTCACATCCATCTAAACCCAAACTACGTAAATCCATCCAAACATAAACTACATCAATCCAAATACAAACAATCTTATCTACATTACATTCATCCACGCATAAATACATATAAGTTTATATCATAAATAAAAAAAAGGAAAAAAAAACAGCAACAATTTTCTTTTTCTGTCTTCATCTAATAAAAAATATTTAACCAACAAAACATTATAATTCAGAATCATGAAGAATTGCAGAAACTTCATTCGCTTTTTTTTTTTTCTTCCAAAAAAGTGGGCACGCTTTTTTAAAATAAAACTGATCATTAAAATAAAACTAATGCAAGCAAATAATGCAAAAAAATGTTTCAATTCAAGTTAATAGAAACAACAACAAAAATTAAAGCTTTGTAAAAAGGGGCATGTGTTAAAAGGGATCATTCATGCATGTTGACCATCTACTCCTTCAGTCAGAAGCACCATTCTATGGTGGGCCTAGGGCTTAAAAATCAAGTCAATCCATGACTTGTGTGGGCCACACCACATACAAAAGTTGAGAGGGGTTACCCTCCATTAAAACATTCATAATCATTTGTTGGGCCCACTGAGATCTGGTTCACAAATCCAGCCCATCCATTATGTGTGTCCCACTTGGATGAGGCGTCAAACCAAGTTTCAGATGCATCTAAATTTCAGGTGGGCCCCACCAAGTGCTTTTATATGTTTTAGGCATGTCTTCACATGATTTTAGATGGTATGACCCACCTGAGTTCCGTGTACGACTGATTTTTGGGATATCCCATAATTTAAGAGGGACCCATCAAATGCACGGTGCTGATGTTCGACACACATCACGGTGGGGCCCACACAACTCGAGCTCATGGGAAGTTCCCATGAGCTCGACCACATAGAACCTTTTCCTATATATATATATATGGAAATGCTCACCTGCGAACCAGTTCGTACGTACTACATACGAACTTTTTTGAGAACTCATCCTATCTGATGAGTCTCGAAAATCTGAACGGTCCACATGAAGCAGAACCTCATGAAACCCCCTAGTACGAAATTTTACTTTGATCCAAAACTTTGGTGGGCCATGAAAAATGCAAACAGTTTCTTCCCTTGATTTGAATTTCTCTTTGCCATGGCCCACCAGAATCTTAGATCAGGGTGAAAATTCACCGCCTAAGGTTTCATGGGATTCTGCATCTTATGGACCGTTCGGATTTGACACCCATGACACGTGTGCAAAGGTGCTCACGTGCGTAGGCGAGCATGCCTATATATATATATATATATATATATATATATATATATATATATATATATATATATATATATATATATTTACAATTTACAACGGACTAGAAATCGTCGCAAATTTCATTTCAGCGACGGATTTTGGTCCGTTGCTAAATTCCCCCACTTCCCGTAAAAAAGGTGGGTGCAACAGACCAAGTGTGCCGTTAAACCTAACCTTTTGCGATAGACCAAATCCATCGTAAATTCAGAATTTTGATGTAGTATCTCAAGGACTTGGGAAGTCCTTTGACTAGGAGTGCCTCGAACGGCTGATCTACTCGACTAGAGTGACCTCCCTTCTCAAAGGGAAGAAGGTGCTCAACGTATTAGACGAAAGCTACCCCCCTTCTCAAAGGATAAAAAGGGTCCTCAAGAAACTATTGTTTTGTGTTTACTACTTTTCTACGATAAAAGTGCTTTTCACTAATCTCGACTATCTGAATTGAATGGTAGACTAGGGGACTCCCCTAGATTCCAGGAAAAAGTCCTCCTACCTACTGCTAGGACAACTATTAAATGGCCGACACGATTAGCTCGCTATTATTTTACCAATTCTACAAGGAAAGAACTTCCTCGATCTAGGGGAAGAGAATTTATTTCAATGCCAAATATCCGCGATGTGTAAACAACCATAAGGTCTTCCCTCAATCTATGAGAGTCCTTCATGGTGCTCAGCTTACTACTATGTGGTTGATTTATTGATTCTAGTACGTATGACCTATCAACTATAAATCTGCATGCTTGACTATCGTATTTACTAAGTCTACATACATGACCATCCACAAATACACACACCACACACACATATGAACATGCGCAACGAACATTGCAAAAGGTCCATCTTTCATTGATTATAGCTTGATTACAAAAAAAAAAAGACATGATTAGAAATATGGAGGGGATGGCGAGGCTAGTCTGCTCCGGGAGTCTGTTCGGCTTTGACGTCGCTCGAGGCTGGTTCTTTGGAAGCTTCTTCATCTTGGCCGTCCAGGTCGAGCTCAAGGAATTTTCTCTTGACACCTTCAAGGCATTTTTCATAGCCAAGGCTATAATATACTTCTACCTCGTCGGCCTGCTCCTTCGAGGCCTTGTATTGCTCCACCGTCGCTGCCTGGATCGACGGAATGGAGGCCTTGACCTCGGCCAGCTTAGCCTCCAACCTTGCGGATTTGACTTCCACTTCGATCCGCTCCCTTTCAGACCAGGAGAGGCATGACCTCACCCCCTCTAACTCAGCCCATGCCGAGCCTTCCTTTCGTTGGGCCTGATCCAACTGGATCTTTAGAGCTGAATGTTCCTCCCCAGATCTCTCTACTGCCCATCGGAGGGCCTCAGCCTCGACAATCTTGGCCTGGAGCGCCGCCTTCCCCTGCTCGCACTCCTCAGTCACTCGCCCTATCCATCGACGGACAGACACGAGAGCGGGGATGAGCTTAAAGAAGATTCCAAAACAACTTGTTAGAAGATAACATCAATTTAAAAATGAATGCAACGAGTTAAGGGGAGGAGGTCTACCTTACAGCAAGTGGCAGCCAGGTTGCCCAGGAGAGTTACTGGGTGAGTATTGATTAGGGTCGTGATCTACTCCTCCGGGAGATGCCGAGCCGTCCACGTGGCCAGGCTATTCATGTAATGCTTCAGAGGCAGAGGACTCGACCCGTTGGCCTCACTGGCTTGTTGGCCCGTGGTATTACCCTCCTCAGCCTGAGCTTGAACTGTTGATGGCTGGGACTCCTCGGTAGCGGGAACCTCCTCTCAAATCGGGGAAGGTTCCAAATCGACTACCTCCAAAGCCACTGGTTGAGGAGGAATTTCGGGAGGAGGAGCATCTCAAGCTCCCTCATCTGCAGTGGTTGAAGCCGACTGCTCTGCTACGAGCCCTTCGACGCCAGGCTCTAACCTCCCCTCCACACTCGTGGACTTTGCCCGCTTGGTCGGGGGCACTACGACTCTCCTCTTCACCGAGGACTTCTTTTGGGCCACCTCAGCCGTAAAAGGAGGATGAATTCTTTTCACAAGGAGAGGGAGGTCAGCCATCTATGCACAAGCAAAATATCCATAGTAAAAAAATGGAATACGAAAACTTTTGAGTAAAATTCCATCTACTATCTACCTGATGGGACAGTCAGAGAAAGCCAAGTCGATGAAGGAGTCAGGCATAATGAGCTTGTTCAAAGCTCTGTTGGCGGCGTCCTTCAGCTTCCCACGGTTGACCGAACAAAGCTGTTGGTCGGAAATATGAGGCTGATTTCGAGGAAGAACTACAAGAATAATTACCACTATGTTCAATAAACAGAATTATAGAGCCAAAGAAATTTACAAGTCTACCGCTCGGTAATGTTCAACCTGATTGGAAAATTTAGTGGGGACCCGAGATCGCAACTTATCCACATCAGTTGCTTGGGCCTCCCATTCCCCGAACACCTAGAACCATTCATCCTTCTAGTTTTTATCGGAGGATAGATTGCCAGTTATGAGGCCTGATCCCTGTTCGCCCACGTTAAGAAGTAGTACCAGCCAGGTGCTTGGGGTTGGCCTTCACCCGATATAAAAACAGAAATTCCTCGGCCGTAAGCTCAACATTCCCAAGCTGGAACCACATAATGTAAGTCCCCAATAGAGCCCTTCAGGTGTTGGAAATGATCTGGCCTAGAGCCAGCTTCAGCCGCAATGTGACCTCTCACACAATGCGATGAATAGAGAGTCAGAAGCCACACTGTAAGGCGACCAGATAAATGACCACCTCCCCCTCGCGAGGAGCACCTAGAACTTCACCAAGTTTAGGAGCTCGGAGTACCACATAATCGAGTATTTGGTACTTTGACCTGATCCGAACTAGGTCGGGTTCTCTTAGCCTCGAGCCGAAAGGGCCAACGTCCATGGGCCACTCAGCAGAGGACTGGGCCACCACCCTCTCTACCGGAGCAGCATCCATCGCCTGTTCGCGCTCCAACGACATCGAGGATGATGGTTCAGAGGGAGCCCCTAATCGGGAGTCTACGCTCTCCGGATCGGAATCACCCTGAAAAGCCCTTGACTCAAGCCATTCATCCGAGATATCGGACATATCAGCTAAAGAGAAAGAAGAAAAAGAAGTGAAGCAAGGAAGATCGAAAGAATGGAGCTCCCGGAGAAGAGATTTCCAACTTACTAGAAATCGCCAAGTTCGATGGTTTCAGAGAGCAGCAGAGGCAAAAGATTGTAAATAAACTAATTTCAGAGGTACTCCCCCTTTATTTATAACTAGTTTGGTCGTAGCATTAATTGCTCACATTTAAGGCCGCAGCCGAAGAGGCGTTATGGCTCACGCCTCCTTTCACGTGGTGACCACTTGTTCACAGGCTGACCCGACCTCCAAGGCACAACCACGTGCACGCACTTCACTGGCCAAGAATCGAAGAGGCGCCGTCCCAGCACACGCCTCCTCGAGTGCACCATCATGATAATTACAAATCTCCCTCGATCTTTGTGCCAGCCACCATGCTTTCTTCCGTAATGATGACAAACCGATCCGACCACCCGACCTCTCAGGCGAAAGATATTGTATAAAATATTGTATAAGTATCAATCCACACCGACTTACTTCCCGAGCTTGCAGAGGATGCTTGGAAGTAGGGGGCTACTATTATGGGTGAAAATGGACTGACCAAGGGAGACCAGTATGAGAGAGAAGACAAAGCATTTCAAAGGAAGTAACTCGGAGCCGACAAGCCGAGCACGACCCCTACGAGAGGCTCGATGACCTAACCACTAGTGGAGGGTCTGACTTTGGTCGACCTCTTGCTATCATGATCGACGAACTACTATAAGGATCGATCTGACCTACCTCAAAGAAAGGCCCGACCACGATCGATAGTTCAACTCTAGAAGATCAGCCTCGACCCTCTGATCTGTAGGATGTCCTCGGCCTTCTGACCCAAAGGTCGGCCTCAACCATCTACCCTGATCTTCTCGGATCCCGACCACTCGGAGATTTTATCTCTCCGAGTTCTTTGCCGAGGATCTTGGAAGTTAACCGTGACAAGCTCGGAATGAGATTCCCTTTAAAATACACATCTACCAAGTAGGGAGATTACCATCCACACTACTAACGTCTAACAACTTTAAAAACACCCCCTACTATGGGTGAAAGGTATGCACAAAAACCCTAGTCCAGCTAGACCCAAATATTCCCTGCTCTAACTTAGGCTTCGGAGGGTCCTCGATCTGCCATAGCCAGGGCCTCCATTGTCACTTTGTCTTTATAGGTATCCGAAGGTTTAACGAGTATGACCAGATTTCTAGATAAAGTGAAATGGGTGTTAGACAAAGTGACAAGGTTTTACTAGACAAAGTGACGTGATTATCGGTCAAAGTAACAGGGTTCCAGTAGACAAAGTGATGATGTTCCATTAGATAAAGTGATGAGATTGCGAGACAAATTGATAGAGTTTCGCTTGATAAAATGACGAGTTTTTGAATAAAGTGACTTGGTTCCACTAGACAAAGTGACAATGTTATTCCGCAAAGTGACATGATTTCACTAGATAAACTGGCGGCTTGTCAAATAAAACGATAGGGTTTCAATAGACAAAGTGACGGGTTCATTTGACAAAGTGATAGGGTTCCATTAGACAAAATGATGGGGTTCCATTAGATAAACTAATGTGTCCATTTTATATAATTATCATGGTGGGTCCTATAAGTTTTAAAGGTGGATATCTCTTTTCCAAATATTTTTTTTGGTATGACTCACATGAATCTCATGTTAACCTATTTTTTTTTTTTTGGATTTGGGCCTAAATGATTACACATCTAATTGTCAGAGTGAATTTTGCATACACATCATGGTGGGGCCTCGCCAAAAATTCAATCCTCCATACTTCTCCAATTATATATATATATATATATATGAGGCGTGACTCTTGATTTTTCCGAGGCTCACTGCGATGTTTATGTAATATCCATTATAACCATTGGCTATTAGGTTTCATATTGAGCCTAGAAATACACACTAATTAAAGGAAATAGTTGGGAGAGAGATGTCCACCCTTTATTTTAAAGGTTCAAACATTATACTTACACCAAAATTCACTTTAACAACTAGATTATTAAAAAAAAAAACATTTTACCAAAAATCATACCAATACACGAATCACTTGGGTCAGACTAATGGAAACAATTTGGAAGGCGAGGATTGCCTACACGGTGTTTACAATCATGTGGTCAATCTAATTAAATTTTAGAAGAAAGAATTAGAGGCAGATTAGCTACTTACATGAGGTTGATTAGCTAGACTTGCTACTGAAGTGACATCACCAAGTTATGTGGAGCCCACTAAGATGTACGTGTTGTATCCACATTGTCCATCCATTTGGAGAGATCATTTTAAGGCATGATCAAAAGAACGAGGCAGATCCAAAGCTGGAGTGGACCCCACCATAGAAAATAGTGAGGAGAGTGAGGTCCACCATGATTTTTATTTGAGATCCAACCTGTTCATAAGTTAACACAGGATTTAGAGGAGGGAAAACACAAATATCAGCTTGATCAAAATCTTTTGCGACCCTAAGAAGTTTTTAATGGTGGGTGTGACTCTCTCCACTATTTTCTATGGTGGGGTGATCCACTCGAGTTTTTGATCTGATTCACTCTTTTTCTCATGCCCTAAAATGATCTCTCCAAATGGATGAACGATATGAATACAAAACATGCGTCATGGTGGGACCCACACAACTATGTGACGTCAAGTGAGTTTCGCTGCTCAACCCCCGCTCCGAATCCCCAAATGGAAGGAAGCGGATTGCCTAGTGAGTAACTCACTAAGCTTAGCGTACTGAGTAAATTCTGTGGGGTCAACCATGTTATGTATTCTATCCGCTCCGTTCATCAATTTTATCAGATAATTTTAAGGCTTAAGACAAAAAATAAAATATAAAAAATGTTCAAATGGACCATACCATAGGAAACAGTTGAATTGAAGGTTTACCATTGAAAATTTCTTGAGGGCTACAAAAATTTTGGATCAAGCTTATATTTGTGTTTTCCCTTCATCCATGTCTGTATGATCTTATGAATAGGTTGGATGACAAATAAACATCACTGTGGGGCTTAGCAAGGTTTCAACGGTGGAAATCATTATCCCCACTGAACTGTGGTATGATCCACTTGATATTTGGATATACTTCAATTTTGGGCTCAACCCCTTAAATTAGATAGAAAAACGGATGGACGGCGTGGTAGACCACATACATACAAGGTGGGCCAACTGAGTTTACTCAGTACGATAGGACCGTAGTATGCAATCTGATTTCCAAATGGAAACCTTCTAATTGCTAGACTTTTCCTTAAATGTAATTTTTAAAAAATATATATTTAAAAAACTGGTGACGTGGCACTTACAGTAACGTGGACCACTAATACACGTGGAATCAACTGCTCGTTGTTTCAACGAAACAGAGGATCCATACTCGTGCTGACACCATCAGACATGACCAATCAAGATGCAGGGAAACAATTCCTTACCGTAGCAAGCAGAGGATCCGAATTCAAGTTTAATATACAGATTGACCCGTATAAAGGCACACAAAAAAAAATGAAAGAAAGAAACAAACATGATCTCAACCATTCATCACATCCTCAAAAAGAGAAGAATCATCTACACCTTCTAAAAGGGCGCGGATCTTTGAAGTTGATAAGGTTCTGGATCCTCTCATCTTCCCACTTGAGACGTTCCCACCATTCCGACTCTCCTTCCACCGCCACTCTATCATCACTAGTGGAAGTAGAAGCAGCAGCCTTGTCGCCAGCTCGAAGAGGAAGCTTCTTAGCATCCCACATCCCCTCACTTTTAGCTTCTTCAATGCCGACAGTTGAGTGCCGTGGCAAATATTCTTCAGCCTCGGAAGCTCCCATAGACACACCGTGTGCAATTGTTGAAGCGAGCCTTCTGCCGCAGCGTCCCCTTCAAACACAGCCTCCAGTTTACTGCAGCATTTGATCTCGAGCGTCTCTAGGCTTTGTAGGAATACAGTTGAGGAGAACACAGTGACAAGTCTCGAGCAGTAGTCCAGATGTATGTGCCTTAAGAGTGCAAAGCTCCAGCTCCCATATGTCCCCTCGCACACGCTCCTCAGTCTTGCAAGATTAGACATCCATATCTTCTCCAGACGACTTAAACAGTCAGAACTTGCATTCTCTCCCTCAAAGAACATTTCCATCCGCTGGCACCTCTCAACCCAACATTCTTTCAGTTCCTCCATTTTATCAACGACGCCTAAATCTGATAATCTTCGGACAAAAGCATTGTCGTAAAGAGTGAGTAATTCCACGCGACTGAGAACGCCGTGCATACCATTTGGGGACCTATGACCTCCTCGGATCTCCAAACATCTATTGAAATGGCTTCCAGGAGGAGGTGAGTTATGTGTTTGGATCGGGCAATCAATGTCTTTATATACAAATAGCCTTCTCTGGAGATGGCTGGATTTAGGTGTTCCTTGTTTGTCTTCTTGGCAAGGAGAGATGTAGATATGGAATCGAGAGAAGCATGTTGAATCCCAGAGTCTTGAGGACGGACTGAAAGATTGTAAGAGCTTGGAATTACTCACCCTTATGCGAGCCCCACCTCTCTCTCTTGGCTCTTCAACATCATTTGATGAATTCCAAGTGCTGCACTGACTAAAGTTGAGCTCTTCGAGCTCAGTACTGATATCATCCCAGTGGATTTCATGAATTTGATGCATGTGAATCATGTCGAGGCGCCTTAGAATACGTGCGTCGGACAGACCCTGAGGCAATGTTTTGAGTTTGGTTCCCGAAAGATCAAGCTCTTGAAGGCTTGTTAGCTCATTCAGCGATACGAACTCTAAGCTTTGGCAACCTTTCAAGGAAAGCTGTCGAACGGCGTCGATGTTGGAAATATAAAGCTTGCGGAGGTTTGGCAAGATATCTCCAAGTGAAGAAGTGACATCTCTGAGCTCTTTGAGAGATCGACACCTGGTGAGGTCAAGCACCTCAAGTGCTGAGAGCTTTTGCAAATGAGGAAGCAACCCCGTCTTTAAGGAAGAACACTTGTACAATACGAGTTTCTTAAGATTTACCAAAATGGAGAGCGAAGATGGTAGATATTCCAGCTTAGAATTCAGTCCTAGGTCGAGGACGCGAAGTTGCCTCAACTGCTCAAAGAAGTCATCCGGGATTCTTATTGAATATTTGAAGTTATTTAACATGAGTTGCCGGAGGTTATGAAGCCTAGAAATCGATGAAGGAAGTGACTTGATTTTCATACTTTCGAGGTGGAGATATCGGAGGTTATTCATATGCTGAAAGAAATGGTCTGGTATTGATGTGTTCGAATCATATGGATCTGATAGTTGAAGGAACTCGAGTTTGTCAAAAATAGGAAAGGAAGAGAGGAGAGTCTGTAAATGAGGGCAGTTTGTCAGTTTTAAAAGTTTGAGATTGTGCAAGCAGGACGCGGATTTAGGTAGAGATTCGTTTGCTAGTTTCTCAAGGTGGAGGACACGAACCCCTTTAATTTGCTCGAAGAAGTTATCTGGTATCTTGAATTCAAAGTCGTCGTCGTCACCATCATCATCTACTCCAAAATGAAGAAATAAAGTGGAGAGTTTTGGGCATTTTGGAGAGAAAGACCTAAGTTTTGTAATGCCCCGTATTACCATCCTCTCAATGTCTTCCACCTTATCATCCTCCTTCGGTATGGAATTCACTTTAATCCAGAATCTACTTCTGTCAGTCGATGTGACTAAAGCTTCAGCTTTCTCAGCTAACGAGCTGGGCACCATTACAGTATTATCCTCGAGCTTTACAAGGGAACGAACCTGAAGCTCCTTCAATAGAGCCCACAAATTCTCTCCTTCTTCTTCTGTGATAATAAACCCTTCTGCTCTGCAATACCATCTCAGCATGTCTACTTCAACTAAGCAATCCTCAAATAACAACATGTAGAGAAAGCAGTCGAGGATAGTTTTGGGAGAAAAACGGTTCCTGATGCTGGGAGAACGAGCAATGTCGGCCGCCTCTTCGTGTAACATGTTCATCGATAAGCTCTCCATCTTTATGGACATGTCAGATCGCAAGTCCTTAGGGCCGACGAGGACAATCTTGGAATCATTTCGCAATAGCTGTCTGAGATTTGGATCTCCAATAAGCTCGAAATTGATGTCTGAGATTTCGACATCTCCAAGGAGTAGCAAGAACTTATGTTTGATCAATGAGTTATAGATTTCAGTCGCGACTTGGGTATCTATGATTTCTTCGTTCTCACCGTCGCCATCCATGGACCTCGTCATCCCCAGTTGATGCATGATTTCCTTCTGCGCCTTTGGAAGACTAAAATCCTCTCCCAGTAGCTTTACTAGCACCTGTAGATGGAAGAGATGGGAGTCGTTCAACTTTCGAGATACATATTCGGCAATCTTCCATCTCCCCACTCCCCAAACAGAGATGACTCCCATCATCGGATTTGTAAAGCAACGGAAGAGCTTTTCCCCAGCACGTTTGATTTCAGCTGGGAAGTACTCCAGTCCACCCTCGGCTGCTATAGCTTCATTCCCTCCTTGACCAGCCATGCTTACTCTATCCCTCTCTCTCTCTCTGTTAAAAAAAAAAAAGAAAAAAAAGAAAAAGAAAAAGAAAAAGACAGTCATTGATAGATGTAGTGGTGCAATCACAGAAAAGAAGAGAATCTAACTGACAATCGAAATCATCAAGTACGTAGTGATTTTTTGCATGTTTGCACATGAACACTGATCATTTTCCACACAGATCGACATGCATATATATAGAGGAACGATGGCATGGGCTCTGAGTCCACAACCATTGATTGTTGAGTGAAGCTATTATGAGGCCCACATGGTACGTGTTGACAGATGTCTTAATTCTGTAAATTAACAGGTCTGTAGATGACAGGTTCGGCTTGATGTTGATGCCATCAAAAAAATACTGAATTTATCGATTTGGTTGCTGGACAATTATGTGCTCTGTTTGATGCCATCGAGCAAACTTTATATGCCATTGAAGTCGGCTCAATGCCATCAGAAAAATACTAAATTTATCGATTTGGTTGTTGGATACTTTAGGTGCCCTGTTCGATGCCATCGAAGGCTGCTTAATGTCATTTAAGGATGTTCGATGCCATCGAAAGTCTGATCAATGCTATCGATAAAATTCAGAATTTTCATGTTTAGTAGTTTGAACGCTTTGGTATTAGTTCGATGCCATCAACGGTCCGTCAATGCCATCGAAGTCCCATTGAATGTGCCATCAAAATGTCGCGCAAAAAATACATAGAATTGCGTTAGTGCGGGATTTTTGTATAATATATATATATATATATATATATATATTTGTTGTGTGTGGATTTCTTTCCTATTCCAATTGTGATTCCCCTATAGGTTATAAATATGAGTATAATTGGGATTAAGGAGTATCTTAAAGCTTTTAAATTCATTCCTAGGTAAGGGGAGATTCGAGGTTTGTTTGAATTGAGTAATCTCAATCTCTTGTAATTTACTGCTTTCATAGTGTGATATTTGTCACTTTGTGTTGTGTGTGTGTGTGTGTGTGTGTTTTTTTTTTTTTTTTTTTTCGCAATGATTTTTCCATGTTAAAATTCGGAGTCTTTGTGATTGTTCTTTGATTGTGCGATTGGATTAGTCTACTTGATTTATATCTCTATATTCTTCCACGGTCCCCCCAACAATACGTGTATCATGACATCCAATCTATCGACAATGATGATCACCTAACTAAAAAATCAGGTTAATCCCTCCATCAGGTAAGCGACCCATATAATTTGGGGCATTTTGAAGGGGGCCCATTGGTTCTAATCCCACCAGGACCTAGTTTGAGCCGGGCAGTACTGTCAGGGGCTTTGCGGGGCCCACTTTGATGTATACATTTTGTCCATGCCATCCATCCATTTTGACAGATCATTTTAGGGGGATGGGGCCGAAAAAGATGCAATTTGAAGGCTCAAGTAGATTACACCATAGGAGGCAATGGGGTTTGAATTCCTATGTGACCTACCGAACAGATTCGAAGGCAACTACTTGGGGGCATAGAAGTTTTGGATCAAGCTAATATTATGTTTTCCCTTTATACAGGTCTATGTGACCTAATGAACAGATTTGATGGCAGCTAAGTATTACGATGGGCCCTAAGAAGTTGAATTGACCCACCGAACAGATTTGATGGCAACTAAGTATTAACGGTGGGCCTTAAGAAGTTCAAGGGTAGCTTTTCAATCCCCATTGCTTACTTTCGTGGGATTGACTTGAGCATTCAATCTCCCTCCCTTTTGGGTTCATGCCCTAAAATGATCTATCAAAATGAATGGACCGGGTGGGTAAAACATATACATAACGGTGGGCCCCATAAGTCCCATGACAGCGTCTCTTGCTAGGTCTTGGTGGGGGGCATTACCCAATCTGCACCCTATTTTGAATAGTTGTCCACTGTTTTATTGTGTGGCCACTTGATGATTGAATTGGATTACTAATTGGATTACTTCTTCGCGAGGTGGTGGAGCAAACCCACTGATTATAGAATGTGAAACAAATCATGTGGTCTCACACAGCTCGCTCCATTTGTAGTGGATGTTTCAACTCCATGCAATTCCCGTGTATGTATCATAATTCACTAGCTAGAATATAGATTTCATGGGCTAGCATGTGATCATTTTGATTAGATGGTGACTTTAATACTCTGAAAAGTGTGATAGATAATAGGCAGGTACCTAGAAATTGATTAGGTGGCATAAACGTGAAATTAAACTGGCCAAATTATAGCTCTAAGTTTAGATATATCATGAATATCTGAGTATCAAATTGGTTGATATTTATTGGATAGTTAAAAATGAAAAATTATCCAGTAGTCCTATTTCAGCAAACAAGTGTCCACCAATCAGAGGTCAAGTTCTAATCTGATTTTGGGATAGTGACTCAGCAATAGTAGTTCCACATATTAGTTGGTTCAATTTGAATTGATGTATGCAACGTGTATAGTCTTTGAGTGCCTTCACATCCAGCATTCTCCTAGGGTGATTTGGTCAATCAATGAGATTCCCTTCTCTTTTATGGCCATTCATTTTCCAAGGCTGAGAGGGGATGGTTAAGAATGTCTGATAAATTAGGCTGGTTAAGAATATGTTATACAAGTAATTGTTTGACAATGCATCGATGGTTCAGGAGGAATGTCATTGTGCCCCCATACAAACTAAATGCAAGAGAGATATACACCAGACACCCAACCCACTAAAAGAAAAAATAGAAAAACCATAGTACACTGTGGCGTAGAGTGGGTTGTGAACACTTTCATGGCCAAGATGGACTAGAGAAGGCCTGATCGGAGGTGGAAGTGATCAGCACGTTAGAACCTTAAAACAGTCTTATCTTGCAAACTGAAGTGAGTTTTTTGATATATTATACATGATTTTGGAGTAGGATATAAGTTACTTTAGCCAACCAACCCTCTATGTTAGGGTTGTCCATACCAGATTTACAACATTCCATCAAATCTTCAATCAAAAGTTCATTTTGTTTTCATTTTAATTTACTATAAATAATAAGTTTTAGTTCGAGCATAACTTTCGATCCTTTTGAGTTATAGACTCGTGCCCAATATGAAAAGGGCTTAGAAAAATTAGGAGATTAACGTGGTTAGGCCAAATTGGACACCTATTATTTTTTTATCAAAAGCTATGAAGTCGGGTAGGAATCATGATCATCTATAAATAGTAAGTTTACTATTTATAGTAAGTCACGTTTTTTAGGAGTTTTGAGTCTAAAACTTTGTCTTAGGTTTGAGTTCACTATTTAAAGGATTGTAATTTCGTTTTTTCTTTTTTATCATCTATCAATTTATTTTGAATTATTAAAAATTATTTTTATTTTCATCTCTCATGGATTCAAAGAATATCTGTGAGGAGTCTAGAGAAGCTCCATAGATTAGGAGTAGTTATTCCCCGAGGAAGAAGATGGTGATCGACATCATCACATCCTTCCTTGCGTCACAATAGCATAATAGGCAAACTCTATGGGCACCTCTGTGGTACATGTGTCTTATTCATATTGTCCGTCCATTTTATCAGCTCATTTTAGGGCATGAGCCCAAAATTAAAGCATACCCAAAGCTCAAGTGGACCACACAATATGAAATATTGAAACCTTCCTTATGGTCCATAGTGATGCTTATTTGTCATTTAAACTATTGATAAAGTCACATAGACATAGATGAAAGGAAACCACAAATATCAGGTTGATCCAGAAGCTCTACGCCACCCAGAATTCTTCAATGGTAGGCATTCAATTCACACCATTTCTTGTGGTGTGGTCCACTTGAGCTTTGGATATGCTTTAATTTTGGGCTCATTCACTAAAATGAACTGGTAAGACAGATTGACGGTGTGGATAAGACATAAACCACAGTAGACTCCACAGGATTTAGCATACTGAGTTAGTCAACAGCCAATGTGCTCACATACACCATGGGTGCATGAACCAATCCGTCTTTCAGGTGGGTCCATCCATGTAACTCATCTCCGACGTAATCCAGCTCATCAACACATTATGTGGCCCAGACAGTGGAAATAGGTAGATGGCTCGAAAAATATTGCTAATTATCTCCAGCCGCTCATTTGTTCTGTAAATCATGGTCCGACTGATAAGATGCCTGGTCTTGTTTAATTAAAGACGGCATGTAGACGGTGGGAACCCAAGTAATTGTTGGTTGTAAAAACCAGATTTATTGGCTTTACAAAGCCTAAAGACAACGTAAAAAATCTAACGGTGCAGAAGGAAGGAAGAGAGAATAAACCAAAACAGAAACTTTTCCTCCTATTTTTAAAATTATTTTGCTGCTCGCTGCTGCAAGCTTGCTTCTTCACTTGCTACAACCGGATCTTCAAGGTGCAGGCTTTTGTTTTGAATGAAATATGAAAAGACAAAAATGCCCCTACCAGTAGCTTCCAACAAAATTAAATATTCTTAGAAACTTAAGTTATGTAAAGTGACACATGTGTCAAAGATTTAGGCCATTCATCAGTTAAGATTCATTATGTACCAAAAACTAAGAAACTACACTTATAAAGAAAGTACAAGTGAAAGTACGTATGCATGTTAAATCTGGATCATTGGACTGTTTTATTAACAACCAACACTTTTCGAAAGTATTTGACATGATTGATGATAATATCATCAAATTCTTTTTTGCCCCTGGCATGTCGACGTGTAATCTATCTAATGCATGGATCTGATTTTGAGTTGGATGGTCCAAATCTATAATAGCATTCAGCCCATCCTACGTGTGTTCTCCCTTCACACGTCTCCTCTTCCCAAATATTAGGATAAAGTCTGCATGTGCATGACCTTCTTAAGGGTACGGGGCATTGCTTCCGCATACCTAGAAGGAAAGAATTCACGTGGAGTAGATCCATCATGTCCATCATGTGGGCGACCTCATGTTTGGACAAGGGCTTAAAACTAAGGTTGATTGGGCTACACCATGGTAAATAGTTAAGATAGAAATCTCCACCATTAAAATCAACCAAATTGTGTTTAGCCTACTGGCCTTTATATATGGTTGTTGTGGTGTTTTACAAAAAGTAATGCTTGTAATGGACCAACCTATTCGACGGGTTGGATGTCAAATTTACATAAAAGGTTGGATGATACGTGCTGGTGCTGGCTGTGAAAGTGCCCTGGTTTGTCAATTAGTGTGAGTGTTGAGTTAGTCAGACTGTAGAGCCTCATAGGAAGATCAATTCAAGTGTCTGTCTCAACCGGATGTGTGCAAGCTCGCCACAGGTAAATATAGCCTCACATCCCTTGTCCCAAAACACTAAGTATATAACCCTTAAAATAAACTAGAACCATCAGGGTTTTTAAGTTAAGAAAACTTTTTCAAAATAGAAAATTCTTTAAGTTTTATTGCTTTGTCGATTTTATCGATAAAGATCTCGATATGATCACCTGCGCTGTCGATGTCCTCGATACCTAAACGATATTATCGGAATGGGGATAAAATTGTCCAGCAACCACATATATATCTGGACGGATTTATCGATGTATCGATATACCTATCGATATCATCGATATTTGAATCTCAAGTCCATCGAAGGTGACTCGATAATATCGACAGGCAGATCCCTGACGCCTCTGTTTTTTCTTAAGAATATCATATATGCATCGATATATCGAAGCCTCCTCGATACCATCGAAGTTCAAATCTCAATGATATCGGAAGGCTCTTGATGATATCGGTCTCGGGCGCCAAGTTCTTCCAGCAATGTATTTCAGGATGGTTTCTCTATGATCGAGGGTCTCTTAATAGAATCGATATTCAAATATCGATAATATCGGTACGGTTTCGATTGCATCGAACTTAGACATAAACTGTCCAGCAAGCTTAAAGAAAAATCTCTGGATTTATCGATGCATCGACACCGTATCGATATCATTGACATTCAAATTCCAATGATCTTGATGGTTCCTCGATCATTCTTAAAAACCTGAAATATTTTATAGCAAGTCTTTCTCATTATTCAAATGTCGATGAATCGACACTAGTATCGATAGAATCGGAGTTCGAAATCCGATGACATCGACATCTGTTTTGATTCCATCGACCAGCTGGCAAGAGGTTTCAAAAGCGTATGACATTTGAGTTTGCATCATCGAGCGGACCATCGATGCCATCGAGAGTATATGCTCGATGATATCGAACCCGCTCGATGATATCGAACTTTGTCATAAATGTGACCGTTTTATATTCGTTGGAACCTTTTGCCTATATATTTAGAGGACTTGTCTATTATTGCCGGTAGAGAAAGAAGAGAGTACTTTTGTGTGTTTTACCTTAGATCTTATACCTAAAGCCCTTTTTTTCAGGGGAGTTCATCCTCCAATCCACCCTCATCATTGATATCAATAGAGTGGATTGAGGAATGAACTTCCGCATTCAAGGATCGTCCATCTACTACCTTAATGGCAAATCATTAAGCTGGGATGCCTTGAATGCATAATTGGAATCACTTTATCTTCCTTATAGGAAAACTTTTTATAGAGTAAGATTTCGTTTTGACCTTGACCCAACCCGAAGCCTCACATTGGTACATCATCTGGTTGCGGATCAAGGAAGCCGAAGATTCTTCATCAACAAGGAGGAGATCTTCGTCAACGTGTTGAATGAGACTCATCCACTTATTTGTAAGTTATTAGAGTCCAGAGAACACTTGTGATCATTCCTTTTTAGGATTGAGTCTCAGATGTTTCTTACCCTTGCTAACCCTCGTAGGAGGCCTCCGGCGGGAATGTACATGGTGGGTACGTAGTGTTGACCCCTTGCTCTGTGGAGAGCATAAACTTCCGGTTGAAGGTGAACTTGTCTAAAACTTAGGTTCGAGGTGATCCAAGTGAAACCTCCGTTAGGGTCTTATAGAAGATCCTTGGCCAGTATGCCTAAAAGTGGGTGCGTTGTGTTGACCCTTGTTCGTGAGAGTATAAACAATCAGCCTCAGTGTAGGTTGAAAAGGTTGAAAGTGAACCTGATTTTAAACCTTAGGTTTGAGGTGAACCGCTGTAAAACCTCCTTAGTGAAATCCGGTACACTCAAGGGTTGAGCGCGGTTATCGGGAGTGGAGTAGACAATACTCGAACCACTATAAAAATGACTATGTTTAAGATTGTTATTTGTGTGATTGACTTTAATATTTTCATATCTGAATATCTACGATCACACCTCACACACATACACAGTCATATCCACTATAAACTAGTTTGCATATTGTTCATCTTTTAAATAGTTTATGATTGGATCCTCTACCATGCTTGGAAGCCAGTAGAGTTATTTGAGAGTAATCCTAATATGTGCTTATTGTTAGGATTAGTGTAATAGGATTTTAAATAAACCATAAAAACTTTAAAAAGTCCTATTCACCCCCTCTAGGACATATTGGCATATTCCTACTTCAACTAAAGCGGTCTTCACCGCTATTTCAGGCTGGACATTAAACGGTACTCCAACTTAGACTTTTATTGAAAAAAAATAATTTCAGCAGATGCTCTATCTTAATTTTTTATGGGGCTCACCTTGATGTGTATATGTGATCCACTCCAACCATTAGATGTGTAATCTTATTTCGGGTACAAAACCTAAAAATCAACCCCACCCGTGATTCAGGTGGACCACACCGAGGAAAATAGTTGGAATAGAGATGTCCAAACTTGATTTATAAAGGGCCCACCATAGAGATTATATCAAATCCACTGCAATCAATAGATGCCACACTAAAACTTAGGCCTAGGGCCCAAATTTCATATCCATCTATCTTTCAAGTAGGCCACACAAATGTAAATAGTTTGGAGGGTGAGCTTTTCTTTATTAACTATTTCCAGCTTTGTGGTCCACCTGAAACAAGGATGGACCTGCTTTTTGAACCTTAGGGGACATTTGGTGCATGGTATTAGATGGGATTAGGTGGGATGGGATTGCATTTGGTCCTGTGCCAATTCCACTCAATGTTTGGGTATACTAGAAAAGCTTGGAATTAAATGAGATGGAATTGCATCGGTCGGTGCCAATTCCACTCAATGTTAAGCAAGTTGTGTAGGTCCCACCATGATGTGTGGACTATGTCCACACCGTCCACCCATTTTTCGAGATCGTTTTAGAGCATGGGCCAAAAAATCAGGTAAATCTAAAGCTCAAGTGGACCTCACCATAGAAAGCAGTGGGGATTGAACACCTATCGTTGAAAACTTTTTTGGAACAACATGAGTTTTGGATCAACCTCATTTTTAGGCCCATGCTATAAAATGAGGTTACAAAACAAATAACCAGTTTGGATAAACACGTGTTATTCTCAATAGTTTCAAATGATGATGGGTATATCCATTCAATGTACCACCGTATTACAAACATAACATGTAATTAAGCTTATCCCATGTTATTAAGGGACAATCCTTGCAATTGGTAATAATTGTGTTTTTTTGAATCCCATCCCACCTAATTCTTCCCAATACCATGCCGCAAACACCCCCTTAGGTGTAAGGTGAGGTCACCCACCTGATGTTCAGGTAGATTTAAAATTAACACCATGGTGAACGGGCCACTCTTTTCCAAAGTTTAAATCACTTCTCTACCATTATTACGAGGATTACTTACCAAAATAGCGCCACTTCTCTTCTCTGCCAAGCATTACGAGCATTAATTATCATCTTAAATTACGCCAAGCGGTAGTGTGCTGGGAACAGCCGAACAGGTACCACACGGACTCTCACATCTGATTTTCTATGGGCCCACTCTGACATGTATGTGAGATCCACTCCGACCATTATATATATAATCCAGTTATAGACATAGAGGCAAGAAATTAGGCCAATCCGTGATTCAAATGGGCCACACCAAAGAAGGATGGAGACATCCGCTCTCGATTTTTATAGGGCCCATCATAATGAAACTGTGAAATCCATTTCATCCATTAGATGTCACACCAAAACTAAGCCTGAGTTTCAAAAATCAGGTCCATGCATGATTCATGTGAGCCACACCAAAGGAAATAGTTTTGTGGGTGAACCTTTCCATGTACAATGCTTCCAATCGTGTGGTTGACCTGAACTAAGGATGATGATGAAATTTGAGACCTTGATCTAACATGGGGTGACATAATTGATGATCGGGGTTGATTTTACAATAACGCAACGTTGGGGCCTACCCAAGCCGTAGCCCCTTACCATGCCAAAATGAAATTAGTATGCGGTGGAAGCATTTACTTTCATTAATTAAGAGGGACGCTTTTATAAATGCCTGGCTAGTTGGACGAAAATGTAATGTCCAACAGTTGTGTTGTGAGCATTACTCTCTCTCTCTCTATATATATATGAAGACGAGTAAGATGAATATGAAGAGAAAATTGGAGACGAAAGATAAGAGCGTACCTGGAGCTGAGGCCTGTTGATAGAAGCAAAGGTCTTTGTAACTACCAATTACAATCTTGTGTCTCTATGATTTAATTAGAAAAAAAAGACAAAACAGATACTAGTTCTATATAGAGCTTTGTAAGCCCATCCACATGCCTCCTGTCATGGCACATGGGAGTGATATCAAGCTGTCCCATCATGTGGGGGTCCCACTCAGAAGATTTCCTAAGCTAAACCAGATACTTAGCAGCATGTTGGATTCTTCTTTTGTAAAATGAGAACCTTCTGATTAGTTAGCTGGCCTTATTCTCAGTGAAAAAAAAAAAAAAGAAAAAGAAAAAGAAAAAGAAAAAGAAAAAGCTGATTTCTATGCCTTTGCTTTTCTTACCACCAGGAGAAAACGCTGCTATTGAATGCCTTTGCGTGAGAGAAGGAGAAAGAACCTAATATGTTTGGTTCTTAAATTCTAAATGTATGTAAATGAGTAATGATTATTTACTAATGTAATTTTTGCATTTTTTTTTTAATATTGACAATGACAGTTTGTTTTTTAGACACTAAAATGGAAGAGGGTGCCAATTTTATGCAGGGGCCACTATGATATATGTGACTTATCTACCCAATTCATCCATTTTAATGGATAATTTTAGGGCATGAATTTAAAATTGAGGTAGATCCAAAGCCCAAGTGGGTCACACCACATGAAACAATGGATTGAACATCTATTGTTAAAAACCTTTTACAACCACGACTTGCTATTGTGTGAGCCACTTGAGTTTTGGATTTACCTCAATTTTTTTTTTGGCTCATACCCTAAAATGTGAAGGTAAAATGGATGGACGGTGCCTCATTGTTGGACTCATGCCTTAAAATGTAAAGGCAAAATGGATGGACAACGTGAAAATGTTACATACATCATGGTTAACCTTACAAATTTAAATCAGCTTTTCATGAACTAACTTTCAAGGTGAAAATATCACTTGTCTTTTAAACAAAGTAAATAACAATAATAACCATTTGCTGGTATTTATTGATATTCACAGAAGAATTGTAAAATCAAACACCCCCTAAAGGTGTCACCAGCCATATGCATTGGCACGACCATAACCTTCTCCCATGACATAGGGAACAGAAGCACAGTGTTGCAGCTTTATGAGTCATACATAACGAATTGGACTGCACTGCTTATCTTCTTTTAAATTCAAAAATTGAATAACCTGCCTTGAACCCTTTCTAAGATAAAGATGATATGCTGATGGCCACTGTACACGTGGCATATATGTAATTCAATACAAGCTGTCCAAATGTTAGGTCAATCTAGATGTGTCACAACCCATAAAAATCACACTGACTGGGTGCACCCTACCTATCCAGTTAATGATGGTTTAACGAACAGTTAAAATGAACAGTCGACAGTCAAATTCTAATAAAATGGTCCAGTCTTCGTGAAGAACTGTTCCATCACATCCATCAGTTTGCACGAAAGGAGATTATGAAATTAAGGGTAACTACATCCACGCCGCCCAGCCGTATTGAAATTTCATTTTAGGGCATCAACCAAAAAATGAAACAGTTTCAAATCCTAGATGGACCATAGTACAGCAAAGAGTGGTGATGGACCATTAAAAACTTTTTGTGGGTCACAGAAGCTTTGGATCAAAGATCAAGATGATATTTTTGTCGTCTCTTCATCTAGGTGTTTGTGACCTTACCAACAGGTTGGATGGCAAATAAACATTCCGGCGGAATCCATAAAGTTTTTAATGGTGGGGATTCAATAACCACTATTTCTTGTGGTGTGGTCAACCTAATATTTGAGTCAGCTTCATTGGGATCACGCCATAAAATGAGCTTTTAAAATGGTTGTACGGTGTGGATTTAAGGAAAATACATCACTGTAACACCGACAGTCAGGGTCCAACCCACCTGGGTGGATCTGGGGTCTCACCTAATCCGCTCCCATTAAGAGTAGCTATTGACCGGAAGAATCACCTGGATCAACCAACATTTAGACAGGGCTTGCCTGTCGCAAGTCATTTTAGCCCTACAAGGCCTATCCCAGCCCAGCTCAACACTCACGTAGTTGCAAGCGTCTTCATGTCCTGTGAAAGTATATCCTGCAGTAAGATATAGCGCTAGGGAAGAAAGACGTAGGGCAGTGTCAGCTTCGGACACTCGCTCTGTGGCAAAAGTTGCTGGCGATTGGACTGAGGTAAAACAGAGGCAGATCGTGATGACCATCAAGGCTGTACATATATTGGGGTGGACAAAAAAAATAAAAAAAATCGGGAGTCTCACCTATCATATATTATATATATATATATATATATATATATATATATAGATATATATATATATATATACACACATATATATACACTAACTTAACACCACAAAACATAGGAATATACAAATTGAGACTTCACAAACAAATTCTAAGCTACAACAAAATCATGAAGCATGCAAGAAGTGCTGCAGCATTCATAGACAGCTAACAAGACAATAAGACCCACCGAAAGGCCAAGATGGCCACCACTCCGCATACATCTAGATAGCAGTCCCTCTATAATGATCCTGATTTTTGTGACCCACTTGAGACCTTAATTGAACAAAATTAATATTTGATTTTTCCTTTACCAATAAAACCAATCACTTAGCCTAGTTAGTATAAGCACTTTCGATAGAGGAATATGATAGGGGATTGACTCCCAACATTGTAAGAATTTTTATTTTGCCAAAATCCAGAAATTCTGGTGAAATCTTATAGAATTAGGGCTCTACCTCTATTTAAAGGGAAGATCTACAGGAAATTCCTGCAGAAAACTCTAACCATAAGAGCAACCTGAGAGAGAGAAGCCTTGTAAAAGAGGAGCATCCGCTGGTAAGTTTTTAGTCAATTGTACTTTATTTCTTCATAATTCCTATCTGAAAACTCTAGATCTAACCAATGGATGTGGTGGCTTAACCCTACGCCCATCGTTTCGATTTATGTAAAAGCTTTTAAAGAAAGGAAACAGTTTCTACGCTACTTTTACATATTGGGAAGATCAACTTTAAGAAATCCAGCCGTATTAGTATAGGAGATTCAAATCAAAGGATCTTAAAGCCGAATAGAGTTAAGACCTCGAATTCCAAAGTGATCCAACTAAGGATTCCCACAATGATTTGCGAATTGCGTAGGTAACGATAGTGTATATTGAAAATAGTTTTCAATCAACAATTATAGATTCTAGATATTTCGAATCTAAGCAATACTTTGGTTTTTCAAATCCTACAAAGAGTAAAATAATTGGATGGGTACTTAGACCCAATTCCAAGATCAATCGAATTCACCAAAACTAAGGAAGAAGAAGAAAAATCCTAAAATTCTTAAAAAACTAGACTATGTAACTGAACTTATCCAACTTCGGTTGATCGATCGAGGTCAGTGTTCCATCGATTGAAGAGCGTCGATTTTTGTCCAATGACCAAATTTTAAAATTTGTGACTTGGTTCGACTAATCGAACTCGGGGTTTGATCAATCAAGGGAATCCTCAAACAATCCCGATTGATCGAACTCAATCGATCGAGGGTGAACAAATTTGTCCAGCGAGCAAACTGATTTAATTTAATCACACGCGATCGATCAACAAGCAGGGTTCGATCGATTGGGGGTGGCCAAAAGTGTACAAAGAGTTAATGAATTTAAATAGAATTTTATCAGTCTATAGTCGATCGAATGACTTACAGATTCAGAAACCCTAGTTTTCAATCCATTATGAACAAAAAGTTACAAGAGATGGAACGACTTACAAATCTATAAACCCTAGTTTTCTCCTTTCAAAATCATTTTATCTCTCAAGTTCTCATGTTTTACACTCTTAAAACTAACCTAATCCCGTATTAATACAATTTATATAACCCGCTTAGAGAATTAGAAACAAAATAACGTACTTATGCAGAAGTTGCGCAAATTGTCGATCGATCGACTCTGATCAATGATCTTTAATCGATCACACCCATGTTCAATTGAATCAAACATGTTCAAAAGTGTCGAGCGAGCAAACTCATATTTTTGAAATTTTCTCAATTGATTGACAGTCTATTCGATCTAATCGAAATACCTTATTTTAGCATTAGATTGAAGGCACTCTATCAACAGACATCAAATCAATGGCTTGGATAAAACAACCATGATGGGCATGGTCCATCCATGAGGATATCTTGTTGAGACAACTTAATTATCTTTTTTTTAAAGCAAGTTTCTACATTATAGTCAATATCCCTAGTTTTTATAATTCCTAGCTTAGTAATTCTCTAGTTTTCACAAAAAATATGTTTGGATCACACCTTTTTTGTTGGATTTTATACTAAAAAATTTCATTCCCTAGCTTTTCCTCAGAATGCTTGCTCATAAATGGAATACCTAGAGAATATATATATATAATATATATATATATATTATATATATATATATATATATATATATATATATATATATATATATATATAAATATTTAAATGATTTACCTGTATAGTATTGAGTTTGTGTGGACATGGATAGTTGTAATGACTAAAGATTTTATTTGTTTACTAGAATGTTGTGGATGTAATTAAATAGCCTTTGTATTTTTTTTCCTTTTTTTCTGGTATCAGCTTAGGAATTGGAATTGTTGATATCTTTCAAAATTCTAATGTCTATTAGTTTGTCAAAATTGTGTTGTAAGTTCTTAAGGGTGCATTTGGTTGTCCTCCAAATCTCTATTCTTCCTGAAATTTTGGGTTGATGGATGATATCCAAATTCCTCCCTTATTTGATTTGCAACTTGTGATGCTCCATTTCACCTCCTACCCACTGAATTTTTTTGGTTTTGTTGGGTGGGAGCATAGAATGACTCCCACTTTGATATCTAGGGACTATTGAGAGTCAGAGAAGCATGGTTTTTGTGAGAGAAATGATGGATGGTGAGAGATGGAAGGTGGCGTTGGAAGCTGAATAGTTATGTTGCTGATGGTGGTGTTGAAAGATGGGTGCTTGTTTTAGTGTTGTGAGTTTTTTTTTTTTTTCTAATGAATGTGAATCTATTTGCAATCTGGGTCCTTGATTTATTTTATTTTATTTTTGGATAGATTTATAGGTGCTAAATGCTATCCAACTTAGACCCTAAAAGAACATTTTAAAAAAATGACAATTTGAAACGTCTATTTTGATGGGGTTTTTTCCCCCCGTCTTCGACCGCCTGAGCCCCGCTCGACCGGTCGTGGGAGGCGCTCGACCGCGTGGTTCGAGCCCTGGCACGACTCAAAGTCTGGCGAGTTCGTGCTTTTTTCTTGGAGGTCTTCGACCAGTCGTAGGTGAGCTTCGACCGGTCGTAGGTGGTCTACGACCAGTCGTAGGTGAGCTACGACCGTCGTAGGAGGCTAAGACCAGTCCTGGAATTTCAGGACTAGTCGTAGGTTACGCAGTTTGTTCCGCGATTTTGCGCGAAACTGCGGATTTGAGTCCTTTCGCAACTGGGATGCGGAAAGGAGTTTCCCAAAACTATAAAAGGGGTTGCCTAGGGTTTTTCTAGTATCACAAAATAACAAGAGGGTTTCCTAAAGCTTTACAAGGTATTTGCTAAAGGTTTAGGGCTATCAAAGGTGAGAGAGAGGGAGAAGAGAGAGAGGAAGCTTATAGAAGGGAGGTTCTGCTCGTGGAGGTTCTCTACTTTGCAATCTACATCTCAGCGCTTCTATGTCCTCGTAATCGGTTAGATCTCTCCGTTTTCTCTATTTCTCTTATTGTTTATCCACTCCTGCGTGAGTGAAGAAGGTTGTAACGTTCTACTTCATAGTGGATTGTTGATCTGGACGAGGTCCCGTGGTTTTTACCTCTTTGAGGGTTTTCCCCACGTAAAATCTCTTGTGTGGTGTGTGATTGATGCTTTGATTTAGTTCATTGCTTTATTATCCATAATTCTGGTTTGTTTCGGGAGGCTAGATCCTAAGGTTTGTGCAAGGCATCCCAACAAAGTGGTATCAGAGCTAAGTTCATTGAACGGGTAGGATCGATTTTGAATTATGGAAGGTGGCTCAAGGATGATCAGCCTCAATGGTTCTAACTGGACCATATGGAAGGCTAAGATGGAGGACTTGCTTTATTGCAAGGACCTATATTCTCCAATCTCAGGCATATCAGCAAAATCCAAGGATATGACTGATGATGATTGGAAGAAGATGGACCGAAAGGCAGTGGGGTTTATTAGACAATGGTTGGATGATTCTGTGTTCCACCATGTGTCTACGGAAACCTCAGCCGCTAGCCTATGGCTAAATTACAAGGGCTGTATGAGAGGAAGACAGCCGGTAATAAGATATTTCTGATAAGGCGACTTGTGAATCTCAATTCAAGGATGGTGGTTCTGTGGCCGAGCACATGAATGAGGTCAGCAATATAGTGAACCAACTCACCTCTATGAAGATGGTCCTGGATGATGAATTGCAGGCTTTACTATTGCTTAGTTCATTGCCTGACAGTTGGGAGACATTGGTGGTGTCTCTAAGTAACTCCGCGCCAGACGGAAAGATATCATGGAACAGGTAACCAGTTGTCTCTTCAATGAGGAGACAAGGAGGAAGTCTCAGGGGTCTACTCAGCAAGAGGCTCTTGTGACGCAGGAACGGGGGAGAGGAAAGAACAGGAAGGGTGGGAAGGCCCGAGATAAATCAAGAGGCAAGTCGAGCAACAGAAAAGATGTTGAATGCTGGAATTGTGGCAAGAAGGGCCACTATAAGCATGAATGTCGTAAGAACGACAAGAAAGGAAAGGGAAGGAAGATGAATCAGATTCCACTGCGGTCGCTTCAGATGGCGACGTTGTATTATTCTTTCAGCAGATCATGATGTGTGTCTCACAGATACGAGTCAGGACACCGACTGGGTGATTGACTCGGGAGCTTCTTTTCATGCGACTCCGCACAGGGACTTCTTCACAAGCTACAAGTCAGGTGACTTAGGGACCGTGAGGATGGGAAATTCTGGCGTATCAAAGATCATGGGAGTTGGTGATATTTGTGTGAAAACTGATGTGGGCTGCACATTGGTTCTCAGGGATGTGAGGCATATCCCACCTTCGCCTCAACTTGATGTCGACGGGAAGGTTGGATGATGATGGCTATGAAAGCCGGTTGCTGGTGGGCGCTGGAAGCTCATCAAGGGTTCGTTGATCGCAGCCAGAGGAAAGAAGTGTTGCACCCTGTACAAGGCAAGTGTCAGTGTATGCAAGGGTGGGTTGAACGCAGCGGAAGATTCAGCTATTGACATGTGGCACAGGCGTCTAGGCCACATGAGTGAAAAAGGGCTTCAAGTACTAGCAAAGAAGCAGCTCCTTCCAGACGTGACAGGTATGCCTCTTAAAACCTGTCTTGATTGTTTATCAGGGAAACAGCATAGAGTTTCATTCGTTAAAACTGCTTCTCATGTTAATAAAGTGCATGCATTAGATTTGGTTTATTCTGATGTTTGTGGTCCTATGAGGACAAAAACCTTGGGTGGGGCATTGTATTTTGTTACTTTTATAGATGATGCATCTAGGAGGGTTTGGGTTTATGCTTTGAAATCCAAGGACGAGGTCTTTGGTGTGTTTAAATTGTTTCATGCTATGGTCGAGAGAGAGACAGTAGACCATTGAAGTGCATCCGCACTGACAATGGTGGTGAATACATTGACGACTTTCACGAGTACTGCAAGTCCTAGGTATACGGCATGAACAGACGGTTCCCAAGACCCCCCAGCATAATGGTGTAGCTGAGCGAATGAATCGCACCATTGTTGAGAGAATCAGATGCATGTTATCCCATGCGAAGTTGCCCAAGACGTTCTGGGGAGAAGCAATGCGCACGGCGGTGTATTTGATAAACAGGTCTCCATCAGCCCCGTTGAATGGAGAAGTGCCTGAGAAGGTGTGGACTGGACAGGATCCATCGTACAGTCATCTTAGGGTGTTTGGATGCAGGGCATCCGTTCACGTATCAAAGGACGAGAGGTCCAAGCTCGATATGAAGATCAGGCAGTGTGTGTTCTTAGGGTACGGTGATGAAAATTCGGTTACAGGTTATGGGATCCGACCGAGAAGAAGCTCGTCAGGAGCAGAGATGTGGTTTTCTTTGAAGATCAGTGTATGAAGACATTGGTAAGCCAGAGAAGAACCAGCTTAGTTCAGTTCAGGTGAGCTAGAGGACATGGATCCGATTACTCCTCCCGTGGTGCCTGATGACGGGGGTACACAGCAAGGTGCAGAGGACGAGAGAGTTCCTTCAGAAGATGGACCAGGGGAGCAGTCCCCACTTGATCCACCTTTGAGCCACAGGTGAGGAGGTCATCTAGGGACAGACAGCCGTCCAAGAGGTACTCGCCGCATGAGTACATTATGCTAACCGATGGGGGAGAGCCAGAAGATTATTCTGAGGCCCTAGCCGACTAGCATAAGAGGAGTGGTTGAAAGCTATGCAAGAGGAGATGAAATCCTTGCATAAGAACCACACCTATGACATGGTGAAACTGCCTAAGGGCAAGAAAGCTCTGAGCAACAAGTGGGTGTTCAGGAAGAAGATTGAGAAGAAGAATTCACAGACGAGGTTCAAGGCCAGACTTGTGGTGAAAGGGTTTGGTCAGAGGAAAGGCATAGACTTCGAGGAGATATTCTCACCAGTGGTGAAGATGACATCCATACGGGTGTTGCTTGGGTTGGCGGCTAGTATGGATCTGGAGATAGAGCAGTTAGATGTTAAAACTGCCTTTCTCCATGGTGACATGGAAGAAGAGATCTACATGCACCAACCAGAGGGGTTCGAAGTCAAGGGCAATGAGCATATGGTGTGTAGGCTGAAGAAGAGCTTGTATGGGCTGAAACAAGCTCCACGGCAATGGTACAAGAAGTTCGATTCGTTCATGTTACAGCATGGGTATGACAGAACGGAGTCGGACCACTGTGTGTTCACGTGTAAGTTCTCAGACGGTGATTTCTTAGTTCTGCTGTTATATGTTGATGACATGCTCATCATGGGAAAAGACATCAAAAAGATTGACAGGCTGAAACAGGAGTTGGGCAAGTCTTTTGCGATGAAAGACTTGAGCCCGGCTAGACAGATCCTATGAATGGAGATAACCCGTGACAGAAGCAGTAGGAAGCTTTGACTGTCACAAGAGCGGTATATTGAGAAAGTCCTAGAGCTGTTCAATATGAATGTAGCGAAATCGGTCAGTACTCCACTGGATGGTCACTTCAGATTGAGTGACAGACAGTGTCCCAAGACGAAGACAGAGGTGGAAGAGATGCAGAATACCCTACGCGTCAGCTGTAGGAAGTTTGATGTATGCTATGGTGTGTACACGCCCAGACATAGCATATGCGGTTGGTGTTGTCAGCCGGTATTTGCCAATCCTGGCAAAGAGCATTGGGCAGCGGTAAAGTGGATACTGAGGTATCTAAGAGGTTCATCCAGGTTGAGCCTATGCTATGGTGACGGTAAACCTGTGTTAGAGGGCTACACAGATGCAGATATGGCAGGTGACATAGACTCCAGGAAGTCTACATCGGGGTTCATGTTCACGCTTGCAGGGGGAGCGGTTTCTTGGCAGAGCAAGCTACAGAAGGTCGTAGCATTGTCGACGACAGAGGCCGAATACATTGCAGTCACAGAAGCATGTAAAGAGATGCTTTGGATGAAAAGGTTCCTACAGGAACTTAGCCTAAAGCAGGAGGAGCACGTGGTCTATTGCGATAGTCAAAGTGCTATACACTTGAGCAAGAATCCAAGTCAGCATTCCAAGTCAAAGCACATAGAGATTCGGTATCACTGGATCAGGGATACTTTGGACAGAAGGTGTTACAGCTTGAGAAAGTCCACACGGACGATAATGGGTCAGACATGATGACCAAGGCTTTGCTCAAGGACAAGTTTGAGGTTTGTAGAAACCTGGCTGGCTTGAAGAAGGTGGATCCCTCCTGGGTCAAAAAGGGGGAGATTTGATGGGGTTTTTTCCCCCGTCTTCGCCGGGCCTGAGCCCGCTCGACCGGTCGTGGGAGGCGCTCGACCGGTCGTAGGTTCGAGCCCTGGCACGACTCAAAGTCCACAGCGAGTCGTGCTGTTTTTCTTTCTTAGAGGTCTTCGACCAGTCGTAGGTGAGCTTCGACCGGTCATAGGTGGTCTACGACCAGTCGTAGGTGAGCTACGACCAGTCGTAGGAGGCTAAGACCAGTCCTGGAATTTCCAGGACTAGTCGTAGGTTACGCAGTTTGTTCCGCGATTTTGCGCGAAACTGCGGATTTGAGTCCTTTCGCAACTGGGATGCGGAAAGGAGTTTCCCAAAACTATAAAAGGGGTTGCCTAGGGTTTTTTCTAGGTATCACAAAATAACAAGAGGGTTTCCTAAAGCTTTACAAGGTATTTGCTAAAGGTTTTAGGGCTATCAAAGGTGAGAGAGAGGGAGAAAGAGAGAGAGAAGCTTATAGAAGGGAGGTTCTGCTCGTGGAGGTTCTCTACTTTGCAATCTACATCTCAGCGCTTCTATGTCCTCGTAATCGGTTAGATCTCTCCGTTTTCTCTATTTCTCTTATTGTTTATCCACTCCTGCGTGAGTGAAGAAGGTTGTAAACGTTCTACTTCATAGTGGATTGTTGATCTGGACGAGGTCCCGTGGTTTTTACCTCTTTGAGGGTTTTCCACGTAAAATCTCTTGTGTGGTGTGTGATTGATGCTTTGATTTAGTTCATTGCTTTATTATCCATAATGCTGGTTTGTTTCGGGAGGCTAGATCCTAAGGTTTGTGCAAGGCATCCCAACATATTTCCTACACAAATTTGACATATTTATTACATTCGGATTGTGTCCAAATCTAACCATTTTAGGCCAGCCTTCTCAGTCCAAAATAGACCTCCAATTAGACGTTCAAAGATACCCAAGAATGGACTCTAAATCTATCTGCTTTGGCGAGATTCGACCCCAAATTTGTCCAATTTAGACAATGACATTCGACCCAAATCTATCCATTTTGGACAACGAGATTGGGCCTCAAAGTTGTCCATATATTGTGGACAACAAGTCTTGTCACGGCCCAAACTTGAAAACCAGACTTACAAAATTCTCGATCGCCGAATCCGGTGCCGACAGCCTCCGTAATACCGCATTCTAGGCTCCTAGCGTCCATACGTCAGATTCCGATCCTGGGATCCTAGGAGGAGGATTTTTCAATGTACGTTTTACTCGTAATAAGCATAACCACAAGTTTACCTAAATTACAAAGGCAACATCTTCATCACATATCCACTAATATAAGCATTTGAATACAATGCCGAAACGGAAATACATATGTTGAAAATCAAAGCTCCAGAAGACCGCTGCACGCTGCAAGCTCAATACTGCTGCAACCTAACATCACCTGCACGCATCTATCATGCATAAGCTTATAAAAAGCTCAGAGGGTGGTGTAAGTGTGTGCACAAGGTAAGTGCCAAGTATTTAATACGATGTCATAATCATATAATATCGAAAATACTGACAAGATCATGAATCATACAATATCAGGGTAAACAGAAATACTGACAAGTCCATAAGTCGTATAATATTAGAGTACGCAATACAGATCAGCTATGCAAATGAGGAGTCATAAAGAGCCAAATATCAGATGCCAAGGAATCAATGCAATATACAATTCCTGATGAGTTCACGAATATCGTCAGCCGTATTTAAGCCCTATAAATGCAGAAATATAGTAACCCAAAATGCCATATGCCGCGGATGTAATGCGATATGCAGTGTGAATAGAATGATTATGCTGGAGTGTGAAGTCGGGATGATAGTACGTAGTATCGTAGGCTATGGGGTCCATCACAAGAGACTTCTATCCAAACCAGTCTCATACCTAATTTGGATAGTCAGACTCAATGTGGTAAACTCCAGATCTCAGGTTGGTTGCGCGCCCCAACTAAATCCTGGCCATTGAGAAGATACACATATCAATTAGTTGCGCACCACCAGCTCGAGTAGATAGTGAATAAATGAATGAATGAGTAAAATGCTGAGTATGCAACCCTTGCTCAATAAGTCTACATATCAGTACTGTACATCTCTGGAATCATCACCGGGGTCTAGTACACTCCAAGTTGGCTACCGCCCCAGCCGACCGCGTAGTCCAGCGAGTGGAAAAGACCTCACTACCCGCCTGCCAATAAGTCCACATATCAGTACTGTACATCTCTAGGATCATCACCGGGGTTTAGTACACTCCAAGCTGGTTACTGCCCCAGCCAGCCGGTAGCCCAACGAGTGAAAAAGACCTCACTACCCGTCTGCCAGTAGTATACCAATGCCTACTCGACTCATCGATAGCAGACCCATTTGGGAGCTGGTCAAACTCAGCCTAGCTTATAGCCCCCTCACTCGGGCGGATAAGGCCACACCCCCTCCCAACCGACCACGACATAGTGGGAGACGCGGTTTACTGGTATTCGATACTCGGGCGCTCATGTATCCACTCACTACAAGAAACACCACTTTTAGCGATGGAAATTTTCGTCGCTAAAAGTCAAATTTTCGCAGCTAACTACTTTTAGCGACGAAAATTTTCGTTGCTAAAAGACCGATGTACAAGGCTTTTATTAGCGAAAAATTCAAATTGTCGCTAAATGCAAGCTTTTTAGCGACGAAAATTTTCGTCGCTAAACAAAATTTCCAAGACCTTTAGCAGCGAAAATTTTCGCTGCCAAAAAAATTTGCATGACTTTTAACAGTGAAACTTTCGCCGCCAAAAACACTTTCAAGACTTTTAGCAGCGAAAATTTTCGCCACAAAAAAAAATCCAGAAATTACAAGACTTTTAGCAGCGAAAAGTTTTGCCGCCAAAAAACTTCCAAAACTTTTTAGCAACGAAAATTTTCGCCATCAAAAAATTTCTAAGACTTTTAGCAGCGAAAATTTTCGCCGCCAAATAATTTTCCAAGAATTTTTACCACCGAAAACTTTCGCTGCCCAAAAATTTCCAAGACTTTTAACAGCGAAAATTTTCGCCGCCAAAAAAATTTCCAAGAATTTTTAGCACCGAAAACTTTCGTTGCCCAAAAATTTCCAAGACTTTTAGTAGCGAAAATTTTTGCCGCCAAAAAAATTTCTAAGAATTTTTAGCACCGAAAACTTTCGCTGCCCAAAAATTTCCAAGACTTTCAGCAGTGAAAACTTTCGCTGCTACAAAAAATCGTTCCACTTTTAGCGACGAAAATTTTCGTTGCTAAAAGTCTTTTTTTTTTTAATATACAACTCAAAATTCCGCACAAAAGTCTTGTATAGTATTTTTTAGCGACGAACATTTTCGCAGCTAAAAGTTTATGTTGTTTGAGTTTAGATTAATGTGAATGTGAATATGATGAATGTGTATATCAGGATGAATATGATGGAATATATTGTTAACAGGAGTATATCAGGAATTTTATACGTATTTTGAACTGGAATAATGTTTTTTTAAAAGAAACTTTTGGCGACGAAACTTTTCGTCGCTAAAAGAGTGTTAGTTTAGTTTTAGCAGCAAAAATTATCGCTGCTAAAAGTCTTGTACAATACAAGACTTTTAGCAGCGAAAATTTTCACCGCTAAAAGTCTTGTACAGTACAAGACTTTTAGTCGCGAAAAGTTTTGCTGCTAAAAGTTTAAGACAATGTTTAGAGTCTTTTGCGACGAAAAGTTTCGTCGCTAAACGTCTCATACGAAATTTATTCCACATCGAAGTAAAATGTGTGGAGCATTTAACGGCGAAAATTTTCGTTGCTAAAAGTCTAATGTACTAGTTTTAGCTACGAAAACTTTCGTCGCTAAAATCTCACTTTTAGCGACGAAAATTTATTTCGTCGCTAAAAGTGACTTTTGGCGACGAAAATGCGTTTCGTCGCTAAAAACCCTCTTTTTTGTAGTGACTTATTCTAGACGTTGGGGCGTTTCCTTGCTTCGGAGGTTTAGGGACTTTCACCCACGGACATTCAAAGTGCCCAGATGCTCGAACCAAATATTTTCGGTGTCCCATCTAGCCATCCACGACATGCTTGTGGATGTCACAACCCTGATGTCGCTAGGGCGTACAGTATTCACAATCACACAATGCAAGATGCATGAGTCATGTAGTCCAATCATGCATCAATCCTGCGCATACCGTGCGCTCATGTGAGATAACTCCGCCTATCATGGAGTCCCATAAACCACCTGCACTATGACACATGCAATGGTTAATCACATCTTATAACAAACATGCAGATGATGCGTATGGGCATGTATCATAATGCTATGCTGTCACATCCTCATAATCGGTATTAATAACTGGCACTAATAATCAACATCGATAATTGGCCTCGATAATCGGCCTCGACAATCGGCCTCAATATCCGGCCTAAAAAAAAGGCTTAAGGGAAGGTCACAATGTGGACATCCAACCATCATTGCCCATCAACGTGGACATTTAACTAACATTGCCCTCAAGGAGTGGTCCAGATAGAGCTTAACATATAGTGGACCCATGGCCTCACACAAGTGCCTAATGTACAACACCATGGGCCTCACTCAAGGGCTTAATACACATCATGATGGGCCTCTCACATGGGCCTAATATACATCACAATGGGCTCTATCGCTTGACCCTTAAATGCATCACAATGGGCCTCATCACATAGGCCTCATATACATCACATTGAGCCTTAAACACGGGGTGAATACACATCACAATGGGCTTCAAATACGGGCCGCATATACATCACATCGGGCCTCGACAATCGAAATCGACCTCGATAATCAGAATCGGCCTCGACAATCGGAATCGGCCTCGACAATCGGCTTCGACAATCGGAATTGGTCTTGACAATCGGAATCGGTGAGAATGGACCTAACAAGGCCTAAGGGAAGGTCACAATGTGGACATTCAACTATCATTATCCTTCAATGTAGACATCTAACCAACATTGCCCCCAAGGAGTGGCCCACATAGAGCCAAACATAAGGTGGGCCCATGGCCTCATACAAGGGCCTAATATACACCACAATGGGCCTCACGTCAGGCCTCATCAAAAGGGCTGCATATGCATCACATTGGGCGTTAACAAATGGTTCGAATATACATCATGTTGGGCCTCATCAAATGAGCGGCCTACATTTCTAAAAAAAAATGAATCATATCGAAAGATCATTTGGACCACATCACAAATAGCAGCGGAGATAGTGATTTTCACTGTTAAAAATTCACAGGGCCACCATAACATTTATTTTTCATCCAGTCTGTTCATAAGGTCACAAAGACTTGAATTAAGAGGAAAAACAAATCTCATATTGGTCCAAAACTCCTGTGACCCAGAAAGGGTTTCAATGGTAGACGTTCAATCCTCCACTATTTTCTGCAGTGTGGTCCACCTGATAGATCTGCCTCATTTTTCTTCTCAAGCCTAAGGCGAGCTTGCATGGTGGATGGACGGTTTGGATCTAATACATACCTCCCATAGAACTTGCTGATGTTAACCTAGCGGACTGCTAGCCCACCGTCCATCAGACGGACGATTTGGATATAACACAAACCTCGTGATTAGGGCCATAGAACTTGCTGCATTAGATAGCAGCTATATAGCTGGTGTGAGGTATAACAGCCAATCCACCGTCCAGCAATATTAGATGGTGTGGATATTTACATACATCATGGTGGGTCCCACATCCCATGTGTGGAGAGCCACATACATCACAACTGGCCCCATACGTGTGGTCTCCACATAGGTGGACGGGTGGATAAAGAACATATATTATGGTGGGTCTCACCATCCAAGGTTTGGATGGTGTGGATACCACACGTACCTCGTGTGAGGCACACCAGCCAATCCGTTAGCAAGTGGGTCCCACATGGGGCCCACCATATACATCTGTGCACACACACACACCATATACATCTGCACACACACACACACACACACACATATATATATCACACACATATATAAAATATATTATAATATTATATTTGAAAGAGAGAGTCTAGCTTCCAGACCCTCTGGACGCTCTGGACTGACGGTGTGGATTTATACCACATACATGCTGGTGGCCCACCGTCCAAGTAATGGACGGTGCAGATACAATATATATCAAGGTGGGCCCCACCCCACACGTGCAGCACGTGTGGGTGGGTCCCACATCCTGGCCAAAATGGATAGACAATTGAGGTATAACACATACTCCATGATCAGGGTCCACAAAGCTTGGTGACGTTGCTGGTCACCACCGCTGGCCATCCAGTAGATGCATGGCCCAGATATAAAATACATTGAGGTGGGTCCACACGTGGTGGCCCACCTGGAGCTTTGCATCAAGCTGATATTTATGTTTTCCTTCATCCGGGCATGTCCAGACGGACGGACAGCAATCCCGTCCGCTGGACAGTCCGACAAGATGGGCCCAACACATGGACGACATGGATATGACACATACTTCATAGGTGGGCCACATTTCATCACCAAAAGAGAAAGGGAGGGAGAGATAGATAAAGAGAAAGAGAGAGAGATCGGTGTAGTGGAGGGACCCTGCCACTATGGGCCCCTCTAGATTACAACACATACATCAAAATGGGTCCCATCATAAGTGGGCCCTCAAATACACAATAATCAATAGTTGAAAGATCATAAAATCACCCACCTTTGGATCTCCTCTTCCTTCTTTCACCAATGCATCCTAGAGCTCCATTGAATGCATTTCAACGGTCGAGATGAAGCTTAGAGAGTGGGATTGGATGGTAGGAAGGTGGGCCACACTAGCTCTCTCTCATGGAAATAACTTGGACGGTTGCTCTCATGGAGCTTGGGAGAAAAAATGAGAGAGAGATAAGAGAGAGAGAGGTGTGATGTAAGAGATGCGTGTGATGGGTGAGGGATAGGTGAAAGGTGATTGATGTACTTGACATAGTTGACTTTGGGGATGGGTATTGTACTTGGGGATGGGTGTGAGTGATGGGGTGTGTACTTGACATTTGATGGGATATATTCTCTTGGGATTTGCAACTCGCAGCGTTTTCTCGAACTGAACGCAGGCCCATATCTCCTGGCCCGAGTATCGCCGGTGCGCGAGATACGGCTTTGAATGAACCACATTATAGGATATGAGACCAAAAATTAGGTATATCCCAATCTTAAGTGGACCACATTATAGGAAACAATGTTGAATGAACATCGACCATTAAAAACTTTTTGGGGCCATAAAAGTTTTGGATCAAGCTGATCTTTGTTTTTTCCCTTCATCTAGGTCTGTATGACCTAATCAACAGATTGGATGTCAAATAAACAATGCAGTGGGCCTTAGGGGGGTTTTAATGGTGGATATCCAATCACTATTGTTTTCCTGTGGTGTGGTCCACCTGAGATTTATATCCCTCTCGTTTTTGGGATCAAGCCATAAAATGATCTGTAAAAATGGATGAACTGCATGGATGAAACACATACATCATGGTGGGGCCCACAAAGCACCGACCACCAGCTACCGGACTAGTACGAGAAATCCACCCCATTCATCCGTTTCGGGAGTTCCTTTTGGGACTCGAGACAAAAAATAGTCGGATCTAATACTGAAGTAGGCCACACGAGAGGAATTAACATGATTAAATGAACACCAATAAAATATATGTATTACTACAAAGGTTTTGTATTGAATAAGGTTTTTTTTTTTTTTTTTTTTTAAATTTATGTTTTTAGTTAATCTCAGTTGTAATAATCATATAATAAGATAATAAATGTGTTTTTGATTAATCGTTGAAAACTTAGGCCAATTTTATGAAAGAGTTTAAAAGTGTGTGTGTGTGTGTGTGTGTGTGTGTGTGTGTGTGTGTGTGTGTGTGTGTATACATAATTCAACCAAAACATGCATCCCTCCAGCATTGTCTAAGAGGAAAAAAGAAAAAAGAAAAAAGAGGAAGTCAAACACGATCTCAACCATTCATCACATTTTCAAGAAGAGAAGAATCATCTACGCCTTCTAAAAGGGCGAGGATCTTTGAAGTTGATGATGTGCTGGATCTTCTCATCTTCCCACTTAAGACGGTCCCACCATTCCGACTCTCCTTCCACCGCCACTCTATCATCACTAGCAGAAGTAGAAGCAGCAGTCCTGTCGCTAGCTCGAAGAGGAAGCTTCTTCAGCATCCCACATCCCCTCACTTTCAGCTTCTTCAATGCCGACAGCTGAGTTCCGTCGCAAATACTCTTCAGCCTCGGAAGCTCCCATAAACAGACTATGTGCAGTTGTTGGAGCGAGCCTTCTGCTGCAGCATCCCCTTCAAACACAGCCTCCAGTTTACTGCAACATTTGATCTCGAGCGTCTCCAGGCTTTGTAGGAATACAGTTGAGGAGAACACAGTGACAAGTCTCAGGCAGTAGTCTAGATGTATGTGCCTTAAGAGTGCAAAGCTCCTGCTCCCATATGTCCCCTCGCACACACTCCTCAGTCTTGCAAGGTTGGACATCCATATCTTCTCCAGACGACTTAAACAGTCGGAACTTGCATTCTCTCCCTCAAAGAACATCTCCATCTACTCGCACCTGTCAACCCAACATTCTTTCATTTCCTTCATTTTATCGACATCACCCAAATCTGCTAATCTTTGGACAAAGGCATTGTCGAACAGAGTGAGTAATTCCACACGACTGAGAACCCCGTGCATACCATTTGGGGATCTATGACCTCCTCGGATCTCCAAACACCTATCGAAATGGCTTCTAGGATGAGATGAGTTATGTGTTTGGATTGAGCAATCAATATCTTTATATACGAATAGCCTTCTTCGGAGATGGATGGATTTAGGTGTTCCTTGTTTGTCTTCTTGGCAAGGAGAGATGTAGATATGGAATCGAGAGAAGCATTTTGAATCCCACAGTGTTAAGGATGGGCTAAAAGATTGTAAGAGCTTGGAATTACTCACCCTTATGTGAGCCCCACATCTCTCTCTTGTCTGTTCAACATCATTTGATGAATTCCAGCTGCAGCACTGACTAAAGTTGAGCTCTTCAAGCTCAGTACTGATATCATCCCAACGGATTTCACGAATTTGATTCATGTGTAGCATATCCAGGCACCTTAGATAACGTGCATTCGACATACCCTGAGGCAGTGTTTTGAGGTTAGTAACTGAAAGATCAAGCACTTGAAGACTTGTAAGCCCATGCATCGATACATACTCTAATCTTTTGCAACCTTTCAAGGAAAGTCGTCGAACGGCCTGAATTTTGGAAATATAAAGCTTGCGGAGGTTTGGCAAGAGTGAAGAAGTAATATCTCCGATATCTTGGATGGAACGACAACCGTTGAGATCAAGCACCTCAAGTGCTGACAGATGAGAGGGCAATCCCATCTTTAACGAAAAACAATTGTACAATATGAGTTTCCTCAGGTTGACTAATTTAGAGAGCGAAGATGGTAGAGATTCCAGCGTATCATTCCCATGTAAGTCGAGGATTCGAAGCTGCCTCAACTTAGTAAAGAATTCATCTGGGATACTTATTAAAGAATTGCAGTTAATGAACGAGAGGTGCCGGAGGTTGTGCAGCTTGGAAATTGAGGAAGGCAGCGACGTGATTTGCATGCTTTCGAGATGGAGATATCTGATGTTGGTCATGTGTTGAAAGAAGTCGTCTGGTATTGATGGGCTTGAATTGAAAGCTTCAAATGAAATTTGAAGGAACTCAAGTTTGTGCAAAAATCGAAACGAAGGGAGGAGAGTTTGTAAATGAGGGCAGTCAATCAGTTTCAAAACTCTGAGATTTTGCAAACAGATCAAAGTGGGTTTGGGCAGAGATTCATTTGCTATTCTCTCAAGGTGAAGGACACGAAGTTCTTTAACTTGCTCAAAGAAGTTGTCTGATATTCTGAATACAGATTCTCCAACAAGAAACAAAGTAGAGAGTTTGGGGCATTTTAGAGGGAGAGTGGTATTTTCTCTAATGTCCCAAACCACCATCCTTTGAATATCTTTCAACTTATCGTTCTCCTTCGGTAGGGAACCTTCTTCAATCCAAAATCTACCATGAGTTGAATTGCTTCTTTTATTCCATTTGACTAGAGCTTTAGCTGTCCCAGCTATCGAGTTTTGAACAGTCACATGACTATCGCCATCTCGCTCTACTAAGAACCGAACCTGGAACTCCGTCAACAGAGCCTCGACCTTGTCGAACATCATCAAATCTTCTTCTTCAACCTCTTCTGTGATAATAAATCCCTCCCCTCTCCAATACCATCTCAGCATATCGACTTTAACTGAAGAATCACGGAATAACAACATGTAGAGGAAGCAGTCCAGAACAGTGTTGGGAGTGAAACGACCCTTGATGCTAGGAGAAAGAGCGATGCTAGCTACCTCTTTGAGTAACATGTCCATCGACAAGCTGTCCAACTTAATAGCCATGTCGGATCGCACGTACTTGGATCCAACGAGGACAATCTTGGAATCATTTCGCAATAGCCGTCTGAGATTTGGATCTCCAAGAAGCTCGAAATTGATGTATGAGATTTCGACATCTCCTAGAACTAGTAAGAACTTCTGTCTGATCAATGAGTTATAGATTTCAGTCGCAACTTGGGTATCTATCTCTTCGTTGTCATCGCTACCCTCCATGGACGTCGTCATTCCTAGTTGGCGCAAGATTTCCTTCTGGGCCTTTCCAAAACTAAAATCCTCTCCCAATAGCTTTACCAGTATCTGTTGATGGAAGAGATGGGAGTCGTTCGATTTTTGAGATGCATATTCGGCAATTCCCCATCGCCCAACTCCCCAAACGGAGATGACTCCCGTCATCGGATTCGTAAAGCAATGCAAGAGCTTTTCCCCAGCACGTTTGATTTCGGCTGGAAAGTTTTCCAGCCCACCCTCGGCTGCTGCAGCTCCATTCCCTCCTCGACCAGCCATGCATGTCCTCTCTCTGTTTATAAAATAAAATTTAAAAAAAGAAAAAGAAAAAAAAAGACACCAATTGATAAATATAGTGGTGTGGTCAGCGTCATTCATTCGAAATAGATCATGTCAGTAAATTGCACGGTTTCCCTATTCATCTTATATATTTACCGAGAATAAAAACTTTATGGGAATCATATCCTCTGCTTGCCACATACAGAAAAAATCTGTTTATTGCCGTGCAAACTGCATTTAATGCAGCAGTGATGATAAAATCAGTGATAACTTAGACTAATCACAATGTATGAAAACAGAGAAAATCTGTTTGTTGCAAGCAGACTATCTGGATTCATTTGGAATCTGGATCGTCTGCTTGTCACAAACAGGTTTTTCCAGAGGATATGGATTCTTTTGCATAACAGCACCTGAACTATATATGATCATTTTTCACACGGGTTCTAAGTTTACCGTGGATTGAGTTGAGTTATTACGAGACCTACATGGTACGGTCATGACATTCAATTATAAGGCACAAGGTTTGCAATGTTATGATGTTCACCCATACAAAAATCAGGCTAAGCCAACCATCAGGCTCGGACACATTAACTTCGGCATCTTGAATGGTTGTCCACTATTTTTATGGTGTGGCCCACCTTATAATTGAATTGCTTTGATTTATTTAAGAGGTGATTATCATGGTGGGGCAAACCCGTTGGATGTTGGTATGTGAAACACATCACGTGGTTCCATGTAGCTTGATCAACTCCATTGATAGTGGATCCATTGACAATGGATGTGTTTATACCCATTTTCAGTGGACTGGACGTAGAATAATAAGAAATCACTATGTGTTGATACCACGGGTGATGCTGGTAGAATTGTAATTGCATCTAGAGATATCTTTCATTGCTTTTTCTTACAACGGGTGATGCTGGTAGAATTGTAATTGCATCTAGAGATATCTTTCATAGCTTTTTCTTTGACTATGTGGTTTTTATTATTAATGCAATGACATGGAACCATATTTACGGTTTTAGGGAATTGAAACGTAGAATGATACTTGGCCATGATAAATGTGGTAATTGAATGAAGTAGTATATCCAACACATTTATGAAAAACCTACTACGACAAGAATCCTATCATGGATCTGGATATAAAATGCCCGATAAGGTTCTCTCACAATCTTTCTAAAATGGAAGATCTTATCAGAGACATTCGGAACCCTTGCAGCATGAAGATTCTAAATATCTGAAAATCGAACAATATCCGAATAGATTGATAAGAATACGGTCCTGTTGGAGCCGATCAGAATCAAGAGAACAAGAGATCAGGATCTGGTAGATCCGATTCCACTAGATCCACAACTAAAAAGGACAAGAAGTAGAAATAGCTCTGATTGAGCTATTTTTAAATGCAACATTATCCTGAAGGTCTCTAATAGAGGGGCATCAATGTAAAAGCAGAGATATGAGAATTAACAGTTTCATATTTACGAATCCATGTTCAAAAGACTACATGTCGTAGATGCGAAAGATCCTGAATTATCAAGGAAACCCGTCGAGGGTTTTGTCGCCTCAACAACCTAAAAAGAAGCATGCAATGAAGAGCTCAAGACCCACAACAAATACCATCTATATTCTTTATGTTTACCCCTATGTTTATCTTAGCATAGATCACTACTCTCAAGCGTGATCACTACAGTACCATAGGATTAGATTAAACATCCACAACCTTAAGATGCTAGATCACGATCAATTGAGTCCTCTCTTGGGTGATCAATCATTCTGGTCACATCGTACTGACCATCCTCCTAGATCGTCTATAGACATGGATAGATGAAGTATTTATCTTTTTTATTTTCTCTAGTTATTTTTACTTTATCCATTATAATGAACCACATTTTCATATTAATAGAATCAATATTATTTTAACCATTTTAAATTTATCTATTCATCTTTTTTCTTTTGAGAAATGCATTGGCTATAAGTAGTGGTGAAAGAAAAGTCCTTAATGAAACGCAAAAGAATCCATCAGGAATCACTCACCTTTGCCATTTTGTAAATTGCCTAATCAATGATCATAACTTTTGGTTAGAGTGACAATTGGATTTTCGAATTTGATCTTAGTCATTTTAGCGTTGGGTCCCCTGCGACGTTCAATCAAACATTGAGTAAAGTATGACTCTGGCATGTCGGTTCGCACCTTCTAAACGCATACGTAAGCCTAATACAGGACCTCGATCACATGTGTGGCCTCGTATTTGATTGAATTATGCAAACATATTTTTTGCACGCTCGATGGGGCTTGCATACACTACATACGCACAAATTCCTGGCCGTGGGTGAGATACGTATCTCACAAGGATTTTGGCAAGTAAAGGAAAGAGGGATTTTTGGTAAGTAAAGGAATACGTATCTATGCCATGCAAGATGTCGGGTGCACCAGAGGCCAATACGATTATGAGGTGGGGCCACATTTGTACACTGGATAAAAGAGTTGGTCGGTCTGATCTAAACCATCCTTTGTTTTTGTACACAGTGGTTTGCCTGAAGATTGGATGACCTTTTTCATGATGAGGCCCACATCTCTCATGGCTGAGATGTGTTGCACACTTAAGATGTTGGTACATGGATCGGACTTAATGCTAACCTACACTTGGTTGTATATATGATCATCACTCATTTTAATTTTTGAAAATCATTGATCAAGTTCATTGTTCTGTGATCCTGACCACTGAAATGATGTTTTCCATCATGTATATGATCATCACTTATTGAACAATCCCAACCGTCTAAATCTAAAGTGGGGCAAATATTGTTTCACATTCAACTTGTTGATTAGGTCATAAAGACATGGATGAAAGGAAAAAACAAATATTAGCTTGATTCAAAACTTTTGTGGCCACCAAGAAGATTTTAACAGTGGAAGTTCAATCAACACTGTGTGGTCACTTGGGTTTTGGATCTAACTCATTTTTTGGCTCATACCATAAAAGGATCTGAAAAAATGGATGGATGGAATGTATTTGTCTTATGATGGGGTGCGCTAATTGAACAAATTGAATGTTATATGCATGCCTTGTGTGTACATTATTTTCATATTCACTTTTCATTTTTATATTTTCATTTCTAATCAGTAATAATCTTAAAGCATTTTATTTAATGCAACAATATAACATGTCTAATGTAGAGGAACACGAACAACTTGATCCCATGGAGTGTAGGGACTCTACACTTTCTTCACATACAGTAACGGCTACTAGTTCGAATTCGAAACATAGAAAGTTGACATTGGCAGTTTGGAACGACTTCACGCGATTATGCAAGGATGGAGTGGTTACAGCTAGATGCAGCCATTGCAACCAAATACTCTCTGCTTGTAGTAATAGTGGAACAAGCCACCTTAAGAAGCACCTTACGAAATGTTCAAAAAAGGTGTATCATGATAGAAAACAACAACTTATAGGATCGGCTATAAGTAATCAAGGTGGTCCTGAGCTTAGTACACACAAGTTTGATCAAGAACGCAGTCGCAAAACTCTTGCAAAAGTATATACTGTGCTTGGATATTCATTTAGGGATATCAAGAATTATTATTTTAGGTCATTTTTTGCTGTATTGCAACCCAAATTCAAACCTATGTCAAGGAATACAGTTAAAAATGATTGCATTATAGTATATCAAGAAGAAAAGATGAAGTTGATGAAATCTTTTGCTAAGATGCGCAGGCGCGTGAGCCTGACAACGGATATGTGGACCTTGAACCAAACACTGGGATATATGAGTCTTACTGCCCATTATATAGATATGGACTGGAAGCCGCAAAAAAGGCTTATTAGTTTCAAGATGGTTCCACCTCCTCATTCTGGCATTGCTCTTAACGATGCTATTTTGTCTTGTTTGAGTGAATGGGGAATCGGTAACAAGTTGTTTTCAATAACTTTGGATAATTATAGTGCTAACAATGTTATTGTTAGTAAACTACTTAAACAATTCAAGATGACTCTTCCACTTGAGGGCGAGTTTTTTCATGTAAGATGTTGCGCACATATTCTAATTTAATTGTGAAAGAGGGGCTGGAAGTTATAAATGGTCCACTGTAAAATTCGTGAAGCCATTAAGTATGTGAAGGGATCACAAGCTCATTTGGAGAGCTTTAAAGAAATTATTAAGCAACTAAAGATCTCAAGTAAGAAAGGATTACGTTTTGATGTACCTACTAGGTGGAATTCTACATATCTGATGTTAGAATCTGCCTTAATGTACAAGAATGTGTTCTTTCATTTGGAGGAGCGTGATTCAAATTTTAAAGGAGCACCAAGCGAAAGTGAATGGGAATTGGCAAAAGTTGTTTGTGAATCTTTAAAAGTATATTATGAGGTCACCAATTCTTTCTCTAGTTCTAAATACCCAACTGCGAATGTATACTTCGAGGGTGTTTGGATGATCCAAATGCAATTGATGGGCGAGGTTAAAAGTCATGATGACTTTATCAAATGCATGACCCAAAAAATGGTCACAAAGTTTGAAAAATATTGGAGTGAGTATTCTTTGGTGTTGGCGATTGCAGTAATCTTTAATTCACGATATAAAATGCATTGGGTAAACTACTGTTTTCAGAAGCTTTATGGATTTAGTGGTTCCGCTGAACCATATACGCAGAGAATTCACAGCGGTCTTAAAAGATTATTTGATGCATATAACATCTCCAGTGATATGGAAGAGAGGAATGTTGGTTCATTTAGCAGTACAGTTTCATCACAGAGCAGAAGTTCTCGATACGACTATGCAAAATATACTTATGATTTTGATTCGTTTGTTAGTGATGCTGCTACAAGTTATCAAATCAAGTCTGAATTGGATAGTTATTTAGAAGAAATGCTATTCTCTTTCTCTCTCTCTTTATAAATTATATGAGTAAAAATATTTTATTCTTCTCTTTATAATAATTTTTTAATGGATGAACAGTTACATCCTCGAAGTGACGACTTGGACGTTTTAAGCTTTTGGAAGATGAATGCTTCCAAATATCCTACATTATCTAGGATAGCTTGTGACATATTATCAATTCCTATATCGACCGTTGCATCAGAGTAGGCATTTAGTGCTAGTGGGAGAATTATTGATGATTTTCGTAGTTCTTTAGCCCCAGATACTGTAGAGGCTTTAACTTGTTTGCAAGATTGGCTTCGCACTGCAATTCCTGAAGGTAAATTTAGCTCTTATTGTTTTATATTTATTTTATAAACTTAATCTGGAAAAGTCTTTCCTAAATCTCTATTAACTAGGTTGTATGTCATGTGTAAAATTTATAGATTTGAAGGAGGAGTTGCATGTAGTAGAAGTGGATGACGATTCTAATGAGTTGGAGGATTGGTCTAGAATTGAATCCTAAGGTATATCTTGTTTAATTTCTCAAATTTTTAATTTTGTTTCTATAACTTTAACATTTACAAACATTCCATTTGAATGATATTTAAAATAATTTCAGATTTTTGGAAAAAGTTTATTTATTTAAGGCTAAAAACAGAACTACACTTCTCATGCATCAACAACCTGTTGGACCTGTTAGACCCGTTGGACCCGTTTCTAAACGGGTTTGGTTCAGGGTCTGGATCTCCCTTAACCAAACCCGTTAGACCCGACCCATTTATAAATGGGTCTGGGTAGATCTCCCTCTACTAGACCCGGACCCATTTATAAATGGGTCTAATGGGTTGACTCGGACCCGACCCGGACCCGCCCATTTAGTAAAAGGGTCTGGGTCTAAAATTTGGACCCAGACCTGTTTAGTAAATGGGCGGGTTTGGTTTTGGCTAAACCCGCCCCGAACCCAACCATTTACAGCCCTAATTATGCTACATTTGATATTTCTTAATAGAATAAGATGCCTCCTGATTTTATTTTATTTTTAAAGGGTAATTTTGTTGCTGACACCATAAAAGAACAATAAGACTTGGGCAATCAATATGAGCCCATTGTCAATGTTGAAGAAGGATCATGTTTGTAGTTGTACTTTGGCAAACTTGTTGCATGTCTCATCCGCATAGAAGAACATATACAGTAGATCGCTGGAGATACTAAGGCATAAATAGAGATTTTTGGAAGATTGGCTGAGATTTCTTCTAGAGGCTCTTGATCGGCATAACAAGTTCCCTAGGGCGTGTTTGGCCCAATGTACTGGATGGAACTGGACGGTATTAAGTGGGATTGGATTTGGATATCCATCCAACAGCCTATTTGGATGGCTGGTTGATTGTCCAACGTGGAATGCCTCGTAAATTGCACCGGTCACGTACGGTATTCATGAATCCAACATTCAAACTTCCCACTGACTTTGCCCATCCACCGTGGGATTCGGGATGGGATGTGCGATCTCGCGTTCAGATTGAGTTTCTCTTGGGACAGGAGATACTGACCCGGATGGAAGAGACGACTGGAGATATCGATCGTCGGACTTAAAGGTAAGCAATTTGGGTTATCTTCCTATTTAGTGGCGATCGGTGCGGTTCCAAATGAAAGTGTCCGGTTCTTCCTCACAGGCAACGAGCAGGTAGGATTTTCTTCCTTAAAGGTAAGTTATCAACCCCTATCAACGTCAAAGTATTGCACTAATGTAGAACTTATCTACCTGTAAGTTCGATTGAAACACCGTATTTGAAAACCCAAATCAGGAGTTCATCTGTGTTTTTCATCCGATTGCTTTCATTTGGTGTGTTCCACTTGAGCTGTGGATCTGCATCATTCTTTAGCTCATATCCTAAAATGATATGGAAAAATGGATGAAGGCCATGGATAAAACCCATACATCATGATGGGCCCCACACAGCCCCTGCAATTGGATCCATTTCCATCGAGGAGGGGCAGGATGCAATCCACTCCCTTGTAACCCACCAAGCTCTGTTGTGCCTACTATCCATCTGTTTTGCAGCTCATTTCAGGACATTATTGGATCCAAAACGCAAGTAGGCACACCATAAGAATAGTCGAGATGGAAACCCATGGTTACCATGATGTTTATATGCGACCCGACCCGTTCATAAGGTCATTCGTGCCTAAATGAAAGAAAAACACAAAAATCAGTCTGGTCCAAAACTTTCGTGGGCCCAAGAATATTTCAATGATGTTCATTCAATCCTAACTGTTTGGGCCCACTTGAGTTTCACACTGGATAAAGGGATATCATATATCTAGCTTATTCAAAACTTCTGTGGCTCCAAGAAGATTGAAATGGTGCTTGGAGTTTTGAATCTATCCCATGGTTGAGATCATGTCAAAAATGACTTGGCAAAATGGATGGACAGTTGAGTCACTACCGGATCCCTATCCATAGTGGACCACCTATATCTAAATTCCAAAGAGCATGCCTAGCCCACTAGATGGACTATCTTGAATATTGATGATGAGTAGGCCATCTTGAGTATACATGGCATATCCATGGCAGCACCATCCTCTAAGTAGCTGGATTTCTCTCACGTGTTCGTGAATGCTCGAAATGTGAGGATGAGTCCCGAGTCCTGACCCATGACGAAACTCTTTAATGTGTGGTTATTATTCGTAAGGCCTACCATAACTCTTTCAGAGGATGGCATTGCATCAATCCTTCATCCATATTAATCTTTGGTTATTATTATGTGTTGGTTTTTCATACGAGTGGGTTCACCGGATCTACATTGGGAACTCAAATGTGTCGAATTTTCAAGCCCTGCAAAACATTTGATTCCCACCATGAAGGCCACGGCCCGAACATTGATCTTGTCGAAGTGGATGTGTTGTGACAACTTGATTGAAATCCATATGCTTGTTGATATGCATATCTCTTGTAGATCATCTTCCTCTTCCCTCTATCTGTTTCTTCTCATCAAGGTAAGTTCTTCCTTATCTTATTTTGCTAGCTCAATTACAAGTAACAGGTTGTCGTAAGTGGAATATGTTAGCCCAAATAGGACATGGATACACCAGAGAGATGGGTTGAATGTTTTATTAACATGACTTATAGATTACTTCTCTTTTATTAATATGACTAGGTTGTCATTAATATATTATTATTCCAAACGGTTTAGTAGGCCTTCGAATTTTACAAATAAATTCCAAACTGTGTTGTTAATGTGTGGTTATTATGGTTTTACTTTCCTCATTATCCAGGACAAGTAAACATGCTTAGAAAATGACAACCGTTTAGAATAATAATATGGGCCATTTACAAGGGATTTAGGATTTATATTAAGGACATCTACCTTCATAAATACAAGTTGCGCATATCTACCTACTTTCTACTCTTTATACCACACCTATAGAAGCAGACATCTCGGTAGCTGCAATTAAAGCATTTCTCTCCCAAAATTGTAGGTGATCAATTGGTAATGAAAAATGAAGATGGTGATGTATGTTGTTGTTCACACAATGATAACTTATGTAGTTGCGGTTGGAGAATACTGTCGAGTCTACATTTTTAAACAACCGGCACATCACGAGTATGAGAAGCGGGTGAGGTTTGTCAACTCTATCATTCAAGCTTGTGACAGAGACCGTGTTACTCAACTTAGGATGACTTGAGAAGCATTTTTTCAACTATATATGTACTAAAGTACGCGAGAATACACATATGTGCAATTGTCGTAATGTCATTTTTGAAGAACAACTAGTCATTTTCCTACACACAATGGGTCATAATGTTCGCAATCAGGTAATATGACACAAATTCATTCGATAAGATGAAATCTTTTTTCTTTTAACACATGCATACACACCACCACACACTCACACCATAGCGGAATTTCACCACCTATGGGTACTCGAACCCTCAACCAGGTGTTGAAACTCCTGAGAGTCTACCACCGGAGTAAGAGTAAGGATGCTTTTGTATCTCTGTACCCCGAGTATGTTAAACAGGCTAGCTAAGAAACACCTCCTGAGATTCAAAAAAATTTAAATTGGGTTGCATACTTTCAGGTATCATTTTCAATGAAGGTCTCTTTCTATATATCGTTCTTCACAAGTCTTTCCCTAAATGAAATTTGATTAAATTTATATAGGATTATGTTGGCGCAATTAACGAGACACACATTCCTGCTCATGTACAAGCAGCTGACCATGAGAGCTTCCGCAACAGAAAATGGGTTATGTCTCAAAATGTACTTGTGACTTGTTCATTTGATATGAAAATTTTATATGTATTAGCCGGTTGGGAAGGTTCTACTTCAGATGCGAGAGTGCTACATAACGCTCTGACACAAACTGATGATCCTCTAATTAAAGAAAAAGTAACGCATAGAAATGCCTTATAGGTTTCATTTTTTAAATTTTATGTCATTTGCACTAGTGCTGTATATGAGTGGACCTAATAAATGCTTCACTGAAATTTATCCTGCGGAGAGATGGCTCCACCATACATGGTTTATCCGGCTCCACCGTATCATCTTTGGTACCCAAGTCAAATCTATTATTACTTAGAATTGTCCTTTCTTCTCTATCTTCTTCTTCATTAACGGATTGTCCTTTCATTCCTTATAGCTAGGATTAGAGTCATTAAAGTGCTATTTTGGAATCACGAGCAATCTATGTCTCTACCAATGAAAGGATGTTTCATGCTGATTATTTGACTTGTTTTATTTCTCTGATTGGCTTATCTATCCATTTCCATTTAAGTGATGTGATCATTAGTATCATCCAAGGGACTCAATTTGCATATCTTTATAAATAGCAGTATGGAATGAATGGACAGTCCAAGTGAATGCTAATATCTCCACTTTCATGAAAATGTTATCAACCTTCCCATAGTATAATAATCATAGTGGGCCCTATAAAAATGAAGGGTGGATATCTCTCTCCCAACCATTTTCATTATCGTGGCCCCACTTGAATTAGAGGTCAGCCTGATTTTTTAAATATGAGCCTAAAATGGGATTACACATCTAATGGCCAGTATGGATCTCACATACACATCATAGTGGATCCTGTAAAAAATCAAGGGAGGATGTCTGTAAAACTCACTAGAAAAATGACGTCTAGTATATCCAACTAGTCGGAGTATGGCTTAAGGTTCAACTAGAGATAACTTTCAAGCTGAGTATGGACAAGGTTGGAAGTTATCTCTGGTTGTACCTTAGTGATGCATGCAGGGAGGGATGTGATGAGGTCCATCACTATCTTCCTTAGGGGATATCTATTCCGAATCCACGGATTTCTCTGGACTCCTTACAGAGCTTCCTTGAATCCACTAGGGAGAAAAGTAAAAATAATTTCTAATAAATTTAAAATAAATGTGACTCAAACTAGGATGAAGTTTTAGACTCAAAGTCCAGCTCAAACACCCTAAAAATGTGACTTACTATAAATAGTAAACATACACACTATTTATAGGCGGCCTCCATTCCAACTAGACATCATATATGGTTTTTGATGTAAAGTGGGTAGCGGACACTTTCATGTCCAAGATGGACCAAAGAAGGTCCGATCGGAGGTGGAGGTGATCCAGACCGTTAGAACCTTACAATAGGTGTGTCTTGCAAACTGGAATGAGTTACTCGATGTACCATATGATTTTGGGGTAGGAGAAGCTACTTTAGCCAACTAACCTGGTTATTCCAGGTTTCCCATGACGGATTTGCGACATTCCACAATATCGATGGTCGAAAATCCATTTCATTTCCATTTTTACTATTTATAGTAAGTTTTAGTTTGATTATAACTCTTCATTCTTTGAGCTTTAGGAGTTGTGTCCAACATGAAAAGTGTTTAGAAAAATTAGGAGAATAACATGGTTAAGCCACATAGAACAGTACTTACTATAAATAATAAATTTACAATTTATAATAAGTTACGAATGTTAGGGAGTTTTAATTGTAGTTTAATTCTTAAACTTCTTCCAAAGCTTGATATTCCTATTTAAAGGGTTGTATACTCATTTATTTTAATTATCAATCAATTTAAGGATTTCTAGCATTTATTTCTACTTTCCTTATTTTCCCTCGTGGATTCTTAAAGTCTTTGTGAGGAATCCAGAGAAGCTTCGTGGATTCGGAGTAGTTATCCCCTCGAGGAAGACGGTGATCGATCTCATCACTTTCATCCCTGCATCAATTGGTATCAGAGCAAGGACTCGCCTCGGACCAATGACAAACAATGAATGTATGAACCAAAATCCTGTGGACGGTGATCCAGAGATTCGTCGTCTTATGAGAAGAATGAAAGCTTTCCACCAAGAGAGTCAGATGACCATGTAAGGGCTGTAGGCAACCCTCAACTGTCTTGTGGACGTGTTGATTTCGCCCCGAGCTCGAGGCAATGCTCGACTGCCCTTAGTTGTTATACGGCACAACCTTGATTTCCATAGAGCACTACCAATGGTGAATCGCAGGGCTACACTAGATAATTCGAGATCTAGTGATGAGGACTTTGATGAAGGCTTTGCCCAACAACCAATCAATGGAAGTGATCGTCTATATAATGTTAAAAGAGACTATCAAGGTAAAGCCAAACTTCCTAGTTTTAATGGATTATTACGTATAGAAGATTTCCTCGATTGGCTAGCAGAAGCAGAATGGTATTTTGATTACATGGATGTATCAGAGCATAAAAAAAATCCAGTGCTTTTACATGGTGGGAGAAATTACAACTCTCACATACCCGATAGAATAAGGCGCCCATCTCATCATGGCCACGGATGAGACACCTTCTTCAATTACAATTCCTCTCTAGTGATTACGAGCAGGTATTGTTTTAGTAATACCAAAATTGCCAACAGGTGAATCGAACTGTCATGGATTACACCAAAGAATTTCAGCAGTTAGTAACATGGAATGACCTGTCAGAAACCGAATCACAGAAGGTAACACAATTCATAGGTGGATTACGATCGATGATTCTGGACCGAGTTCAGATGCACCTAATCGGGACCGTAAATAAACTAATTCAGTTGGTAGGTAGGGCAAAAATGTAGCTTGCAAGAGTTCTTATTCAGCCTTACCCTTCAACTCGTCCCCCCATGTAACGCCCTGTACTTTTCAATACTCGGGTGTTATAATGGAAGCCTAATCTAGTATAAACACAAATCTAGCCTATCTCACGTCTATCCACATCGGACCGTTGGGCATAATCTTCATCTACAAATCAAGTCTTCTATCCATTGATCTTCAAGATATATCATCGAGTCATCAAAGAAACCTAATTTAGGACTTTAATAACCCTGCTAGACAATTGAACTGCACATTATCTATCGCATGAATTAGATCTCACGATCCACTAATTGTTCAACTTATACCATGATCATTAATAATCTACTCAAAGTTTAAAAACAATTCCAACCATACGATTATAAGATCAATCATAGGTTTAAATTATGCACATGTTCAACAGCAAGATCGACCATCTAATCGTTCATTGTGCATCATGGAACATATTGATCATTCCTGTGATCATCGGTGGATGCCCATTAGCACTAAAGTCCACTTAGATGGGTCTTAGGTGCTCGAATCATTGAGATCACCATTGATTTCCACATGAGCAGTCTTTAAGGCCACTAGTGTAAAACTAGAATCGATCTGATCATCTGTCTTAGTTTTCGAAGCACTAGTCAGCAGACCCACCGATTAATCATATTCCGAATAGCCTAATGATACGTCAACTCCCAAGCCATACTACGTAGCTAATCTATCGATCAGTTGTTTAGAACAACCCGGGTGTCGTTAGGGACTTATAATCTATATATGACTAATTATAGTGAAATCTGACCATTGGGAGTGATCTACAACCATAAATCAAATCATCCGTCTGTTGATTTCCAAAAAGGATTGTCAATCATTAATATGAGACCATGGATTGCTAGATCCACCATTCATTGAGGATGCAATCCTGATGTTTGAATTACCATCTAATTGAATGATCTATCCATCAAATTATAAATATTAATGTCAAAACCATACTATGTAGCTAATCTGCCGATCAGTTGTTTAGAATAACCCGGGTGTCGTTAAGTGCTTATAAATCTATAGATGACCGATTATAGTGAAATCTGACCATTGGGAGTGATCTGCAACCATAAATCAAATCATTCATCTGTTGATTTCTAAAAAGATTGTCAATCATTAATATGAGACCATGGATTGCTAGATCCACCATTCATCGAGGCTGCAACCCTGATGGGATGAATTACCATCTAATTGAATGATTTAGCCATTGAATTATAAATATTAATGTCAAAACTTTATTAAAAGAGTAATAAGGGTGTTAGGTGTGCCATAAGTCAGAGTTTGAAAGGAATCTGACCATTGGATCGACATAAATCTATAAATAAGACTCAAGATGTAAAGTAGGGCCCACTTGAGCTTTAGATTAGCCCCATTCTTGGGCTCATTGCCTTATATAGGTCAATAAATTGAATGGTGGGTATGGATTTCATCAAAACAGCATGTGGACCCCACATTACATTGTGTGTGTACCACAGTGAGTGTACACCTATGGTGCACCGAGCTTTGTAGCTTGGTTAAACCTGCTTGACCCGATAAAATCTCAAAAGAAAGAGATTTCTCTCTTCTTTAGTTTTTCTGCCCGAAATGGTTTGAACGGATGTCGTCCGTTGTGAAGACTGTGGCCCACCATCGTACCCCATCATGGATGATCTGAACTGTCCATTTGGTAGAACACCCATGACCTACCAAAACCATGCCTCCCACATAAGTTTCGGCATGTATCCATGCACACGATTCCCAGCATGATAGACGCATGCGTGCGGCTTTCTCCGAAAAGGGAAATCTATTGCACTGCCAAGCTGGCAATTCGCGGCAGCAACCTACCTTTAAATCTCGGCCTTTGATTGGGGGAGCATCCCAACCCTTCGTTTGGCATCGCGGAAGGAAGGTTTTTTCGTGTCCTACGAAAGGAGGAAAGATGCCTTCCTCTTTGGATGGTGCAAGCTGGCGTGATCCGAATGGCTAATGGAGTTTGTCTGATCAATCCCAAATGTCTAAATCAGGGCAGCTGCGTCTCTGGCCATTAGGCCACTGGCTCCCCACATAAATCTCCTGTCGCACGAGAAAATAGTCGCAGCGAAAAATCTCACAAGATGTCAGGACATTGTAGTTTTTAATGGGATTGATGGCCCCCACAACAGTTAGTGGACCCATCTGATTGGCTGCATCGTCTTCCCTGATCGATCATGAGACCCACCATGATAAAGAGGGCCCCATGTTCTGATCAAAGGTGCTTGTTCGGCGGGCCATGACAGTGGGAATTCATCCTGCATGGCAGTTAGACCCATCCAAGAGGGAAAAAAATGATGGTGTAACCTCTCCATAATGGTCGTCAATAATAGAGAATAGTGGTTAGCGGGAGCTGATAGGGCCAACCCTAGCCCTTTATAAGGGTTGCGCTCACCTGGGGATCATCACCAAGATTTCAGAGAGAGAGAAGAGGGAAGGTGTGTGAGTACCGACGACGAACTTGGTGCCGCACTGCACCGATTCGACCAGTTTGCACCAATTCAGGGAGAGTCCAGAGGTCCTAGGCTCTGAGGAAGAAGAGAAAGGGAGAGTGAGGAAAGAGAAAGAAGGAAAGAATTGGGGGAAATGTCAATTGGGCTCGACCACAACCAGTTTGAGTCATACCACGACCTCCAGTTCGGGGACCGCTCGCCAAGTCGTGGTAGCGTGGATAGCTACCTCCCTTCAGACCTCCTGTGTAGCACTTGGGTCCAAACGCCGACCCGGGAGTGTCCCACTGAGTTGAATCCGGGTAGCTGCAGCAACTGGAGCAGCCACTGTCTAAGCCAACTCCACTTGCTACCGCATGAATGAACTCGAACCAGGTTGAGTTGACTCACTTCCAGCACCAACCAGCGCTGAACGGACAGTAAGTTGGGTCCCTGACTGTGGTAGTTGTTGGAATCCATTGTAGTAACGCCCAGGCCACCACCATCTTCACCGAGTCTCGATGCAAATCGGAGATCCGGGACTCATTGCCTTCAGGTTATGCATCAGCTAGGACGGTTAGGGATACATTTCCGCCTAAACTAGCTTCCAGTTTAAGGATGAGCTAATGTGCGGCGAGTTGGCTCGTTCGGGAGCTTGGTAGGCTAGAAGTCTAGCTGACTTGTCCCATCAGACAGGAGACCAACCAAGATCAACCCTTATATATACGATCACAATTGGTCAGTTACACTCCCTTAAACCTGAACACCTAGTGTTGGAGAAGCAGATTTCCCTCCATCATCGTGTTAGCTATCAAAGCCAGAAAACTCCACACCTGAGGTAATGATTTCTTCCCCATGAGATTTTCACTTTCCTATTAGCTTAAGTGATAGTTCAATTTTAGTATCAATTGATAATTGATATCTCTAATTCATGATTACTTGTGCTAGTTATTGAATCTGATTATCAAAATTATATGCTTAACATTTATCTTGTATGAACATTTATAAGTTGTACTCGTATATCTTCTCACATGTTTGTGGAACTTGAATTGCTACATCTATCAGTGGAAAACCCCACTTATATATGTACATCCAGACTTGGGATGTAACTTGACTGATCGTAATTATAATGCACTCTCGACCTAGTGGCCATTTTTGCCTAATAGATTAAATGGAATTTTGTTGTGGACCTACCATCTTTTAGATTATTGTGCCCTTTGTGGCTTTGATTTGATATTTGCACTCCATGACTTTGATTTGATATTTTCCCTTTGTGGCTTTGATTTGATATTTGCCCTATGTGGCTTCAATTTGATATTTTCCCTAAGTGGCTTGATGGATTATTTTTGTATAACATGCGATGGTAAGTTCCACTTGTTGAATTATGATTAGCCATTAGTTGAGGAGTTTACCATTAAACATCCTAATGTTGGAGTCTCATGAGCCGGGAATGATAATATGGGACACTATGCCCGAGTTGTTGGCCTCTGTTGGGTGACGAGCCCCCCGCAGTGACCTTTGAGCTTTCTTAAATTGGCTGGTTGCAATTGAAATAATAACGGTTGGGCTAATCATGCATTCATAACATATAGGTCACTACGCAAGTACTATATATACTTTCGCGAGTGATTGGCCACTAGTCACTACGCACGTACGAGGTGTACTTTTGTTGGGGACTGGGCATGGGCTATTATGCACGTACTATATGTACTTTCGCTGGTGGTTAGCCTTTTTTTTGTGAGCTTGGTCACTACGCACGTACGAGACGTACATTCACTAATGACCGGCCACGGGTTACTACGCATGTATCATATGTACTTTCGTCGGTGACTGACCACGGGTCACTACGCACAGACGAGATGTACTTTCGCTGGTGACTGGCCACTGGTCACTACATGCGTACAATGTGTACTTTCACTGGTGACTAGTAATGGGCCATTACGCACATACTACATGTACTTTCACTAGTGGTGGGCCACTTTTTGTGAGATTGGTCACTACGCATGTACGGGATACACTTTCATTAGTGACTGGCCATATGCATGGGTTTTTCCTAAAAGCCAACTGGATAAGCATCCCCAGTTAATGTGCACTCATACATCCACACATTTAATAAGACTGCATCGTGTATTGTTTTGAATGCCTTATTATTTAAAATTATGCTTGACTAATGCGGCGATGTGTAATCTTGAGGGGAATTCACACTGAGCTGGCTACTGATTCATCGAATATATAACCGTATAAGTAGCGCAAGTTGTTTAAATAATATCCATGTCCAGATTGATGAATAGCAAGGTACAACTATCAGGGATGTGTGGTTGTATCTATCTAAGAGAACCTGTGTGATCTTATAGCTCAAGACTAGTTGCATTTTATTATATTTCGTGTGTTAAATTATTTATTTCATGTATTTTCTAGCATCGAGACATTGGTTTGTATAAGCCATTTGGGCAGACGCTCGTATATTTTGGATGTATATGTAGATATCCTTTATGTTTAATTTGTCCATCTTCCGTTAACTGCTGACTCTGAAAAGAAAAAACCTAGAATTTGGCTATTTTAAAAGGTTAACACTCAGGTTTAGGGAAAACGAGTCATATACTCGGGTTTCGAAAATCGAGACGTTACACCCCATGACGGGTCCCACGCGTGATTCAGTACTGAGATGAGGAAAATAACCAATAGGAGGACATCTTTAACCTTCTGTAACCAGTTGGAGCGGTTGACGCAGTGATGAACGTGATGAGGTTGATCACCATCTTCCTCAAGGATAACTACTCCGAATCCACCGAGCTTCTATGGACTCCTCACAAAGACTTCTCGAATGCATGAGGAAAAGAAATAGAAATAATTTTAAGATATATGAAAAGAAACTTCTTAAATGATTGATTGATAATAAAAACAAATTTATAACCCTTTAAATAAGGATACCAAGACTTGGAAGAAGTTTAGGAATTAAACTATAACTAAAACTCCCTAAAATTTGCAACTTACTATAAATAGTAAATTTACTATTTATGGTAAGTGTCCTATGTGGCTTAACCATGTTCTTCTCATAATTTTTCTAAACACTTTTCATGTTGGACACAACTACTAAAGCCCAATGGATGAAGAGTTATAATCAAACTAAAACATACTAAAAATACTAAAAATAGAAATAAACAAGGAATTTGACCGTCGATAGGATGGAATCTCGCAAATTTGGCATAGGTAACCCGACATACCCTGGTTGGTTGGCTAAAGTAGCTCGTCCTACCCCAAAATCATATATGGTACATCGAGTAACTCATGGTTGCGAGATATGCTTGTTTTAAGGTTCTGACGGTCTTGATGATTTCTGCCTCTAATCGGGCCTTCTCTAATCCATCTTAGACATGAAAGTGTACGCGGCCCGCTCTACATCAGTCCCCTCCACTTCAAAAGAACTCGTCCTCCAGTTCTCGTGCTGTTTCGGTTCATGATACTCGGTCTGGTGCGCCGTAACGATACCCGACTCAAAAGTTATGATCAATTTACAGTCCACCTTCTTTTGGTCCAACCATGTTAGGAATATATCTATGACACATTCTACATCAAACCCCTCCACTTGGAAAAAACTCATCCTCGAGTTACTCAAGCGACTTGGTTCATGATTCTGAGATAACTTTTGATGCCGATTTTATTAGCTCTTTTCTTGTACTTAGCATTAGGCTCTTGAGCTGACACAATACATGTACTCATGCTTTCCTTGACTTGACTAGTATCGATCAAATCCTTCGCTCCTGCCTTCAAGATCTAACATTCTTTCTGACTCACTTGACAGTGAGGGCAGTTGGGCAAGCTAGCGCCAGGGATAAGGCATATGTGATGTTGGATGTCCCTCATGGGGAGGCAAGCCATCGAGTAAATCTTTGGGCCAAACTTCTTTAAATTCATTTAGGAAATGCCTTAAACTTAGAGGAATGTTTAAGGGTTTCGATTCTTCTCCCTTTACCATTACGACATATACCTCTCCGGCTTCCTTGGATTCCTCCACAAAACCTTTAATGGTCAAGAGGGAGCTCTCCTACACTTTAGAAATTTCAGAGTGTTTCTCTGGTGTCATAGGGGTAAGGATTATCTTTCGATCATCCTGAACAAAAACGTAAACATTGTCTCATCCTCGGTGGGTCGCATCATGGTCTGACTGCTATGGTCGATTGAGTAACATATGACATGCTTCTATGTTTACCACGTCACAAAGTATCTGATCTTTATAAGTTTCATCAGTTGAAAATGATGCAGCGCATTGTTCAATTACTTTGGTCTCGTTCACCCTTTTAATCCAGCCAATTGAGTAAGAGGAAGGATGTTTTGTCGTAAGTAGCTACAACTTGTCCACCATCACTTTCGAGATGATGTTCTCGCTACTACCACTGTCTATGCTCACATCATAGACTTTTCCATTGACAATGCATGGCGTACAAAATATATTGTGTCGCTGTGGATATAAGGGTCAAATATTACATATTATCCCCCATTTATATATTGGTTTTATGAACATGATAATCCTTAATGTTCTATTTTACTCATGTTTGTGTTACAAGGTGAATTTAAGAGCTTGGATTAAAAAGGGTGTTAAAAGCATGAATTTGATACTCAAGAATCACCAAGGCAAGGGATGGATATTAAGAGACCAAGATTGAAGAATTCACATGTCAAAGATCCAAGAAAACCAAATGAGGAATGAAGAGAATCAAAGATTTGAAGTGAAGAAAAGGAATCCTGAAATCGTCCTGAAAAAGCATATTCTGAAACTCTGGGTCATTTTGTGAAATTGCACAAAGTGAAGTCTATTTTAGGAAATTGCGCAGAGTGAAGTTTATTTTAGCAAATTGCGTAATTTTTAGGTGGTTTCTAAAGTTTTCCACAACTATAAATAGGACTCCCTAGGATGTTCCTAGGCATCTTCTAGGGTTTAAGGAGTGGAGCAAAAGGGTGAAGTCGTCACTAAGAGTTTTTCTTCTTCCGTAGTTGTTTTCATGTTTTTCTTAAGAGACTTTGGTCTAATCATGTCTATGATTGGCTAAACCTCTTAGCTAGGGCTAAGAGGTGAAGCTTGTAGCATGATGAAATGTTTCTATTGCTTTGATTCATGTTTATGTTGAACTCCATGGATTCTAATTTGATATTTAAGGAATACTTTCAGTTTTTAATGGTTTATTGTGACTCAAATTACAGTAGATCTGCAATAGCTTTAAGTATCTTCTTTTCCTAATTTGAGACTGTGAAATAAATAAGTCCTATTGTTCACCATCGTTCCTTCGGCATGGTAAGGTGATGAAATCCTTCCTAATCTTCACAATTCTCCTGCTTTGAGATTATGGGATTGGTAAATCCTGTTGTTTACCATAGTCTCCTGGGCATAGTTTGGTGATGGAATCCCTACCAATTATCATAGTTAATGCAGAGGCATTTTCACACTGAGCTCGAGTGGGGTTGCCTGTTGGATGTAGGGGCATACTCGGGGTGGGTGACTCATACGATTTGGAGCCCACGGGGGAGGTCTCGTGTTCGAGACTCCTTACTATGGGTGATTAATGTGTATTTCACACCGGGCTCGAGTGGGGTAACACGTGGGATGCAGGGACACACTCGGGGTGGGCGGCCCATGTGATTTGGGGCCCACGAATGAGGTTCGGCCGAAGTCCTAACCCATGAGATGTGGAGCTTAGGCTATGAGATTAAGGGATTAATTCATCATACTCTAACAGTTCGAGCTTTTAGAGCAAGTGATTAATTGTCCTGCATCAAATTGGTATTAGAGCGGGAGGTCTCGTGTTCGAGACTCCTCACTAGGGGTGATTAATGCAATGACATTTTCACACTGGGCTTGAGTGGGATCGCTTGTTGGATGTAGGGGCACACTCGGGGTGGCTGACCCATGTGATTTGGGGCCCACGAGGGAGGTCTCGTGTTCGAAACTCCTTACCAGGGATGATTAATGTCACACCGGGCTCAAGTGGGGTAGCCCGTGGGATGCGGGGACACACTCGGGGTGGGCGACCCATGTGATTTGGAGCCCACGAAGGGGGTTCAGTCGAGGTCCTAACTCATGAGATGTGGGGCTTGGGCTATGAGATAAATGGATTAATTCACCATACTCTAACAGTTCGAGCTTTTAAAGCCAGTGGTTAATTGTCCTGCATCAATAGTTCTCCTTCATTGAGAATTAGGTCAATGGAAGTTCAAAATTAGTTTTATAGGTATATTTTCCAATTGGATAGGATAAGACTCCAATTCTGGTTGTATTACTTAAATCAAGCAAGAGGGCTCCCTGATCACTACAAGTGGATCCTTGGCACCCTAGTTCCCACCTTTAAATTCTTAGTTTTAATTACTTAATTCACAATTACTTCAGAATTAGTTTTACATCTTCTTCTAGTTCTACTTCTAGTTAATTTCAGAAACGTACAATATCAGTCCCTGTGGATTCGACCTCGGTCTTACTGAGATTATTACTACATCGCGACCCTACAGTTGGGGTTGTGAATAGGGTATACAGTAATCGCCTCACAAAGAGAGATTCGCCACAATCCTGAACCGTCAACTCATCGATATATGCTCCTTCCTCAATGGCTTGCTCATGTTCATTAACGCCAGGATCTTCTTCTGCGACCTTGCCTTCAGCGCCCCCTTTGTTAATAGTCAAGTAGGTTACGGGGCGTTGAAGCCTAGATGGTCTACTCTCATTGGCTGCAGAAGGTTGAGGATGTCCTCCTACTAGTTCTTTTCCTCATGTCAGTTTTGAATCCTAAGTAGGACCCGTCATGGGAGGCCGAGTTGAAGGGTAAGGTTGAATATGAACTCTTGCAACCTGTGTTTCTGCCCTACCTGTCAACTGAACTACTTCATCCATAGTCTCGACTGAGTGTATCTGAACTCGATCTTGAATCGCCGATCGTAACCCACTTATAAATCGTGCTACCTTCTGCGATTCTGTTTCTGACAGATTGATTCGTGTTGCCAACCGCTGGAATTCTTCAGTGTAACCTGTGACGGTTCGATTCCCCTATCGGTGATTTTGGTATTTCTGGAACAATACCTGCTTGTAATCACTAGGGAGGAATTGTTATTAAAGAAGGCGTCTCATCTATAACCATGATGAGATGGGTGCCTTATTCTGTCGGGCACATGAGAGTTGTAATTGTTCCCATCATGCAGAAATACTAGATTTTAATTTGAAGGCTACTAACTTCACTTTTTATACTATTGCACATCCATGTAATCGAAATATCGTTCTACTTCGGCAAGCCAGTCGAAAAAATCTTTTATACATAATAATTCATTAAAACTAGGAAGTTCGACCTTATCTCAATAGTCTCTTTCAATATGATCTAGACGATCTCCTCCATGAACTAGTCATCAGGTAAAGCCATTATCGAGGTCCTCATCGCTAGAACTTTCATTATTTGGTATAGCCCTACGATTCACCACTAGTAGTGCTCTACAAAAATTGGGGTTGTGCCGTACAGCAACCACGGGCAATTGAGCATCACATAGGGCTCAGGGCAAAATTAGCGCATCCGTAATATGGCTGAGGGTTTCCTTTAGCTCTTACATGGTCAACTGACTCTCTCAGTGGAAAGCTTTCATTCTTTCCAAAAGATAATGAATCCCTTGATCACCGTCCATAGGATTTTTGTTCATGCATTTGTTGTTTGTATTAGCCCGAGGGGAGTCCTCTCTCTGATACCAATTGACGTAGGGATGAACGTGATGAGGTCGATCACCGTCTTCCTCAAGGATAACTACTCCGAATCTACGGAGCTTCTCTGGACTCCTCACAGAGACTTCTCGAATCCATAAGGAAAAGAAATAGAAATAATTTTAAGATATATGAAAAGAAACTTCTTGAATGATTGATTGATAATAAAAATGAATTTACAACCCTTTAAATAAGGATACCAAGACTTGGAAGAAGTTTAGGAATTAAACTATAACTAAAACTCCCTAAAATTTGTAACTTAATATAAATAGTAAATTTACTATTTATAGTAAGTGTCCTATGTGGCTTAACCACGTTATTCTCCTAATTTTTCTAAACAGTTTTCATGTTGGACACAACTCCTAAAGCCCAACGGATGAAGAGTTATAATCAAACTAAAACTTACTAAAATAGTAAAAATAGAAATAAACATGGAATTTGACTGTCAATAGGATGGAATCTCGCAAATTCAGCATGGGTAACCCAGCCTAGCCTAGTTGGTTGGCTAAAGTAGCTCGTTCTACCCCAAAATCATATACGGTACATCGTGTAACTTATTCTGATTTGCAAGATATGCCCGTTTTAAGGTTCTAATGGTCTTGATGATTTCTACCTCTGATTGAGCCTTCTCTGATCCATTTGGGACATAAAAGTGTCCGCGGCCTGCTCTACATCAACGGCCATCTAGGCCTCAATGTGTAATACCTACAATAGTGGGCCCAAGTAAGATTCCAAATCCTTACGGTAGGCCAAGGCCGAACAATTGTTACCGTTGTGGCCAACCAAGCCACTTATCAAACACCTACCCTCAATGCCCCGCAACCCACTTGACCATTAGTGAAGAGGGCACTCAATGTTGCAGAAGAAGACCTTGGCTTTGATGAAGATGAACAAACCACTCAGGAATGAGCTGGTGATAAAGAATGGATGGCTGAGGATATTAGCGAATCTTTGGTCGTGTGGCGATTACTGTACACCCCACGGAAGGAGTTACATCCACAACGACACAATATATTCTATACGCAATGCACCGTCAATGACAAGGTCTGTGATGTAATCATAGACAGTGGTAATAGCGAGAACATCATCTCGAAAGTGATGGTGGACAAGTTGCAGCTACCAACGACAAAACATCATTCCCCTTACTCAATTGGCTAGATTAAAAGGGTGAATGAGACCAAGGTAAGTGAATAATGCACTTATAAGGATCAGATACTTTGTGATGTGGTCGACATGGAAGCATGTCATATGTTACTCGGTCGACCATGACAGTCAGACCATGATAAACCCACCAAGGATGAGACAATGTTTACATCTTCGTTAAGGATGGTCGAAAGATATTCCTTTCCCCTATGGCACCAGAGAAACACCCCGAAGCTTCTAAAGTGGAGGGGATCTCCCTATTGACCATTCGGGATTCGTGGAGGAATCCAAGGAAACTGGCGAGGTGTGCGCAGTAGTGGTAAAGGGCAAGGAATTGAAGCCCTTAAATGTTCCTCTAAGTTTAAGGTAATTCCCGAATGTATTTAAAAAAGTCTGGCCTAAAGATTTACCTGATGGATTACCCCCCATGAGGGACATCGAACATCACATATGTCTTGTCCCTGGGGCTAGCTTGTCTAACCACCCTCACTATCGGGTGAGTCAGAAAGAATGTCACATCTTGAAAGTACAAATGAAAGAATATTAATCCATACTAGTCAAGTTAATGATAGTAAAAGTCAAGTCAAGGAGAGCGTGAGTATATGTATTCTTTCAGCTTAAGAGCCTAATGCAAAGTATAAGGAAAATGATGATAAACTTCAGCGCCAAAAATTATTTGAGTACCATGAGCGAAGTCCATTGAATAACTTGAGGACGAGTTTTTTTTTCTAAGTGGAGGGGTCTGATTTAGGATGTGGCACTGATACACTCCTAACATGGTTGGACCAAAAGAAGGTGAACTGTAAATTAGCCATAACTTTTTATCCGGGTATCGTTATAGGGCGCACCTGACAGAGTATCATGAACCGAACCAGGACGAGTTCTTTTGAAATGGATGGGACTGATGTAGAGTGGGTTGCAGACACTTTCATGTCCTAGAATGACCAGAGAAGGCCCGATCGAAGGTGGAGGTGATCCAAACCGTTAGAACCTTACAATAGGTGTATCTCGCAAACTGGAATGAGTTACTCAACCTACCATATATGATTTTGGGGTAGGAGAAGCTACTTTAGCCAACCAACCTGGATATTCCAGGTTCCCATGCCGAATTTGCGAGATTCCATCAGATTGACGGTCGAAAATTTATTTTATTTTCATTTTTACTATTTATAGTAAGTTTTAGTTTGATTATAACTCTTCATCCTTTAAGTTTTAGGAGTGTGTCCAACATGAAAAGTGTGTAGAAAAATTAGGAGAATAACATGGTTAAGCCACATAGGACACTTATTATAAATAATAAATTTATTATTTATAGTAAGTTATGAATTTTAGGGAGTTTTAGTTGTAGTTTAATTCTGAAACTTCTTCCAATGCTTGGTATCCCTATTTAAAAGGTTGTAGATTCATTTATTTCAATTATCAATCAATTTATGAATTTCTAGAATTTAATTCTATTTTTTCATATTTTCCCTCGTGGATTTAAGAAGTCTCTCTGAGGAGTGTGGATTCGGAGCAGTTATCCCCTTGAGGAAGACGGTGATCGATCTCATTACGTTCATCCCTGCGTCAATTGAATAGTAAGTGTCAATTTGATCCAATCATGTTATTATACTAATTTTTCTAAGACCTTTTCATGTTGGGCACAACTTCTATAACTCAAAGGATTAAAAAATTATACTCGAAGTAAAACAAATTATTTATAGTAAAAACGATAATACATTGGACTTTCAACCGTCGATTTGATGGAATCTCGCAAATCCGGCATGGGCAACCCGGTGTAGCTAGGTTGGTGGGCTAAAGCAGCTTCTCCTACCCCAAAATCAAATATGATATGTTGAAAAACTTATCCCAATTTGCGAGATACGACTTTTTTAAGGTTCCGACGGTACAAATCATTTCTGCTTCCAATTGGACCTTCTCTAGTCCATCTTTGCCATGAAAGGTGTCTGCAACCCACTCCACATTACTTAACCTGTCATATTATTCCAACTTGCAGCACAAAATAAAAATTTACAAATCAAGGAGCCTCGACAGCCACCACAACCAAAGACTCAACAAAAACTATCCAAGCATCAACAACAAATTTGGAAGCAAAGCCAAAGAGAACAGTGGATTTACATAGAAGTGATGTAATGCTGGGTGCATAAAGAGTGCTTGTTTACACGCCATCATATGTCACTGGGTCGCATGGGTACAAGAACCAAGCAGTCCATCAGTTGGGTCCATCCATATAACTTATCTCATTTTTCCTGTAAATCATGGCCCAACTTAACTGATAAGTTGCGCTGCCTTGTTGACAGGGCATCTACACAGTGGGAACCTATGTAATGGAAAGCTACGGCGATCACTACACATGTGGGCCACACTGAAACATGCAGCGTCACATAGATGGGAAGAAGAATAACAAGAAAAATGAAGAGAAAAATTGCAGTTACGTAAGAGCATACCAGGAACTAAGGGCTGTTGGCAGAAGCCAAGGTCTTTGCAACGTTCAAAATACAATCTTATGTCCCTATGATTTAGGTAGAAAAAAACAGAAAATGGGAAGGTAGTTGTATATAGAGCTACAAGCCCATCTACATGCCTCTTATCATGTCACATGAGAGTGATCTCTAAGCTGTCCATCATGTGGGTCCTACTCAAAAGATTTCTGGAGCCAAAAATCAGGCTGGCCCACTTGGCTGCATGTTACACTCTTCTTTTGCAAAATATGGCCCTCCTGATGAGTGAGCTGCCCTTATTCTCTACAAAAAAGAGACCTGTTTTATGCTTTTTCTTTTCTTACGACTGAGGAAAAAAGCACCACCAGTACTAAACACCATTGCGTATGATAAGGAGATCCTAAGGGGTCGTACTAACACCTTTGCGTAAGAGAAGGAGAACCTGGGGTCGTTTGGATGCCTGTAATTCTTTAAGTTATAAACACGTTACACTTGAAAGAGTTCCAAGTGCCATCAATTTATATGTTATTTCGTTTGGCTTTTAAGTAGCAATCTATTTACAGTAAACAGATCATGTGTTTGGCTGCAATGAATAAAATAGGTATTCGTGCAGAGAGTTTGGGCGGTGAACCTTTCAAAATCTGCAAAATCATATAAGAAAGACTTAGATTTTTTAGGGCCCTGAGAGCATTAAAGCATGCACACACTAAAAACGGATTGGATGTCTTCCACCTATTAAAGCGGCCCCAAATGCAATCTAGAATTTTTTTTCCGGTAGACATCCCATCCTTCTCCTCGGTGGTCCATTTGATAATGGCCGAGCTATTTTTTTAAGGCCAGAGGAGAGCACCAAGGGAAGTACATGATATATAGATTGGATGTACCATACACATTACGGTGGACCCTACATATCATAAGTGTGTATTAACCATTGTGTTCAAACGTGTATAATGCCTTTTTAGTTGTAAATACTTGAAAATTTTTCTACTGTACGACCCATTTATGGCCCAAGAACCTTTTTAAGCCCACTTATTTTTAGCTCCAAGAATAAGCTCCAGCTGTATGGACAGCTTTTCACAGGTCGAAAATGCCCCTGCTTATATGAGACGCACCTTCGAACGCTATCAGCCGCATCTCCTTTTAAAATTTGGTTTTTTCTTCTTTCCTCTCCCTGATCCTTCATCCTAGCCGAAAAATCTCATTTTCTATTACTTCTCCCCCTCTGTGACTATCCACCCTAGCAGTAAAACCCTCCCTTTACTACTTTCTTCTTTCTCCTATATTTGGTCGAGAATACACACCCCACACACGTCATTTTCGACTTTTGTGAACCCAAGATAGGCCAAAAATGGTCCCCCCCCCCCCCCCCCCCCCCATCTAAGAAGCTTCGAACGGCAGGTATATTCAAATCCCTGCTTTCTTTTTATGGACCCCACTGTATATTATACTATATATGCGCACAGTCCACAATCCATTTTCATTCTTTTTAACACTGAATGGTATGGCATGTCCTGATAAATGAGCAAATTCAATGCTCAGATTGCCCACATTAAGGGTTTTTGAAACAAAGAACGAAATGAGATGTGAAACTAAACGAAGACCGAGTGAAAGAGACTGAACACCGACTGAGTTAATAGACCAAGGATCCACTGAGTTATTGATGAGGACCGTGAACTGAGTTAAAATGACCGTGAACTGAGTTAAAATGACCGTGAACTGAGCTAAAATGACCATGAACTGAGCTAAAATGACCGTGAACTGAGCTAAAATGACCGTGAAGTGAATGGAATTGACTAATGACTAGGTGAAATTCGACTCACAACTGCAAGAAACATATAACTCAGTTCATGGTCAATTCCAGTCAATTCCCTTCACTTCACGGTCATTTCCATTCATTTCACGATCAATTCCCTTCATTTCACGGTCAATTCCATGCATTTCACGATCAATTCCCTTCACGTCACTGTCATTTCCATTCATTTCATGGTTAATTCCCTTCACTTCACGGTTAATTCCATACATTTCACGGTCAATTCTGGCGATTCCCCTTCACTTCACAGTCAATTCCATGCATTTCACAGTTAATCCCCTTCACTTCACGGACATTTCCATGCATTTGACGGTAAATTTGCTTCACTTCACGGTCATTTCCATTCATTTCACTGTCATTTCCCATCACTTCATGGTCAATTCCATGCATTTCATGGTCATTTCCTGCAGTTCCGCTTCACTTCACGGTCAATTCTATGCATTTCACGGACAATCCCCTTCACGTCATGATCAATTCCACTCATTTCATGGACAATTCCCTTCACTTCACGGTCAATTCCATGCATTTCTCGGTCAATTCCCTTCACTTAACGGTCATTTTCAGTCCCCAGTTAAATTCACTCACGGTCAATTTTACGATGTTCTCGGGCCAAAATGCAACATATAACTCGAAAAATTGACCGATAACTTGGTGAAATTGGCCGCAGAAATTGGACGCAGACTTGTTGAATGTCACCTATGAGTCGACCACTTTGACATAAAATTCATCAAAATGACCGATAACTACTTGATATTGACATCTTTTTTACTGACAACCTTGTATAAATTTACCGACAACTTCATGAAATTGACTGATAAATGAGTGAGACAGGCCCAAAACTTGTGAAAATTCACTTATAAGTCTTGTACTTTCATTTGGAATTTGCCAAAAATTGACTGCCGACTCAGCAAACTCACACCATACTTTATGATTGTTCACCACACAAGTCAACTTTCACATTATGCTTCGTTAATATTAAATGTTATCGTTGATATAATTTTCAATTCATCCTTGCAGATGACAAACCCTTGCATAAGGGATTTAGCGTGTCAGCCCCCACCCTATCATGCAGATGTTCTTTGACATGGTGGTTTGATAGCGTGAAGAGTGGTTTGGAAAAGAATAATAGTATATTAAATATATTTAGGCAAACCCCATTCTCATTTTTATTCCACATTACATCATTTAGGTTTATAGGAGCATTGTTTCCAAACCACTCTTCACGCTATCATATAAAATGATGCACATTACATCATTTAGGTTTATAGGAGCCTATATAGGCAATCTTGTATTCGAGATATAGAGGAACCATATAAAATTTTTCGAGATGGACTTCACCCTAATAACAGGGTTGAAGACTAGTGACCTCTCCATACCCAATATCCATTATTCAAAGAAGTCAATAAGAGGGAAATACTTCAATGAATATCCTATCTTAAATAAACATGTACAAGAGGTGTTCAATAGGATAGTTGATAACAATAAGCACGAAGATGTCGTGAAGGTAGCCCTAATATTATGTGCAGAGTAGTTTGTTAGGAGAACCGACACGAATATTATGTGTTGTACAGACTTTATCGACCTTGTAGACTCGTTGGAAGACTTTAATATCTACCCTTGGGGTAGTTTGTCCTTCCAAACGAGGACTGAAGGGATCGAGAGTGCCTTGATGGCATCGCATGGGCTTTATTACAATGTCACCGGTTGCATATTTCCCCTATAAGTATGGATTCTTTCTTTATCTATTGTAATTTATAGTTTATACGAAACTCTATTTATTTAAGATCATCTTGTCATTTCATTGTAATAGATATGAGACCTTGAGAGAGTACTGGCTCTCCAAGAATCTATCATTTCATATGTTTCATCCCAAATTCTAAGATTTATATAATATCGGGGATGGAAGGGTTGCAGGTATAAGAAGATTCATCAAATACTAGAGAGTGAAGATGTAAGTCAATTTCTATGAAACTAAGTGGTCACTCATTGATATATATATATATATATATATATATATATATATATATATATATATATATATATATGTTTCTGTGCATGAAAATGAAGATGTTCTCTTGCAGACTAAGATAGTTCTTATCTTAGAGCCTACCATTGAGGAGCGGGAGACAGAGGTTGTTCATTTGGTCCGTGATAGATTTAACGTAAGATGTCACAAAAGTCTTCTTTTATATTGATATTTTATATTTACTTTGATATGTTATATAATTGATACATACATTGCTTCATTTTGTAGGGCATTAAAGATAAAGTTGATGAAGATATGGAAGAGAGATCGGGACAGCGAGAAGGAGAAGAAGAGGGAGAGGAAGAGAGTGGTGATGAGGGAGAGGGAGAAGAAGTGAGATTGCAATTGACTGGAGAGTCGAGGGAGGATAAGAGGAGTTGGAGGTGGAGAGGATTCAGTTGGAGAGAGATAAGGAAGAATTGAAGCTAAAAGAACGCACGCTAAAAGAGAGAAGAATCAATGGAGAGGGAGAGGAAAGTAGTACTCAAGGACATTGAACTAATGCTAAAAGTGAAAGAAGCCTTGAGGTTAAAGAAGGAAGAGTTGAATAAGAGCGCGGATTTGAAGATGGAGAGGGTAATGCTAATGAGGGAGAAGAAAGAATTGAGGATAAAAAATGAGGTATTGAAGAAGAAGAAGGAAGAGTTGGAGGAGGCAAAGGTGGAGTTGAAGAAGCAGATGAATGCATTTCTTATAGAGAAGACGCAATTTTGGAAGGAGGAGTTAGAGAAGGAGAAGGAAGAGTTTGAGAAGGATGATGAGGAATTGGAAGGTAGGGACCAGGGAAACAAAGAGGTGGATGTTCAACACTCAGATGCGTTAGACGTTGATATATGTGAGAAATCACTGCATTCCATTCCAGTATATAAGAGGAGAACTAAGAGGCTGGTGAAGTCGTCTGTCTATAAGCGTTCTCCATTCACTTCTATCTCTGCCATTCAAACAACTCCAAGCAACGCCACTGACACTGAGAAACAGAGAGAATTTTGTACTTCTCACATACCCTTTCAGGCCAAGATTGATCCATTAGAGTAATATCGGAGGACGAACTGCATGAATTGGATAGTTGGGCCGACGTAAACAAAGATTCGGCGAAATTTGTTTGGATCAGGACCATATGGGAGAAAAACGCATGGGTTGATAGCATGGTAAGTGATTCACATACATACATCTATGGTTATTCAACACTTATATTAGACTACAGCTTAATTCACCATCTTTATTGATTATGCTATTGACAAGTACATCGAATTCTTGGAGAGAAGGCACAGTTCATTTCCTACTTTATATACAAATGATTGCAAGTTCTGCCCCACATTTTTTATGGTAACTGGATGAATTGGATCATGGTTATTATGTTATTTCATTATATGATATATGTTCTAATTTGGTATGTTGTCTGTAATAGCCATGTATCGACATGCAAATGTCGGTATTGAGAATGTATCGGGATATTGGCAGCGACGAAGCACGTTCATTATTAGAAGTGGAGAAACTCACTGTTCACGATATTGTTAAACATCGTGAAGGGCAAAAGCCCATGTGGGAGTATGAACAGGTAATGATGTCGTTACAAGTTATCAATGCTAGGTGTACCCATTTCTATAATGTTTATAATGATATCTTAGCTTGTCAAACATAGACAAGCATACTTACCAATCAACCACACCAACGGTCATTGGTACTTGATGGTCATCTACCCTCGAGATCGAGAAATCGTTATATTCAACAGTTTATATTCGAGGGCACTCAGTCGATACAGGGAACATATTGAGCTAATGAAGGAGGGTTTGCTTATATTATTTCATGCTGCAAGAGATATGTTTGCATTGGATGGGAAGGCTTGGATGGTCAAAGAAGAGACTTCTATACAAAGCAGATGAATGGATATGATTGTGACATTTTTATCATGAAATATATCGACATTTTGTAGAGCGATCAAATTTTGTCAGGGAGAGACTTGCAAAAATTCACTCCCAACTTTGGGAACTCAATAGCCTATGATTGCCTGAGTGACCTCAAAATATGATATATTTGTCTTAGGCATGAGAGGAATCGAGCAATTTTGTCAAATGTTGTACATTGTTGTAAATGATCTCTTGTAAAACATTCAGGGTAAAATAATGTAAATGATGTCTTGTATATTTTGTCATAATTTTATAGTAAATGATGTCTTCTTAATAGTGATTTCATTATGAATGGTGATTTGTTTGTGTATTAGATAATTTTATTTACTTTGCTGTTAATTTACTTCACTTCACGATCAATTCCATACACTTCATAGTCATTTCCATTCACTTCACGGTCATTTCCATGCATTTCACAGTCAATTCGCTTCACTTCACGGTCATTTCCATGCATTTCATGGTCAATTTCCTTCACTTCACAGTTAATTCAATGCATTTCACGGTCAATTCCCTTCACTCATGATCATTTTCATGCATTTCACAGTCAATTTCCTTCACTTTACGATCAATTCAATGCATTTCACGGTCAATTCCCTTCACTTCACGGTCATTTTCATGCATTTCACGGTCAATTTCCTTAACTTCACAGTCAATTCAATGCATTTCATGGTCATTTCCCTTCACTTCACGAACAATTCCATGCATTTCACAGTCAATTTCCTTCACTTCACGGTTAATTCAATGCATTTCACGGTCAATTCCCTTCACTTCACAGTCATTTTCATGCATTTTACAGTCAATTTCCTTCACTTCACGGTCAATTCAATGCATTTCACGGTCAATTCTCTTCACTTCACAGTCAATTTCCTTCACTTCATGGTCAATTCAATGCATTTCACAGTTAATTCCCTTCACTTCACGGTCAATTCCATGCATTTCACGGTCAATCCCCTTCACGGTCATTTCCATGCATTTGACAGTCAATTCACTTCACTTCATGGTCATTTCCATGCATTTCACGGTCAATTTCCTTCACTTCACAGTCAATTCAATGCATTTCACAGTCAATTCCCTTCACCTCATGGTCATTTAATGCATTTCATAGTCAATTTCTTTCACTTCACGGTCAATTCCCTTCACGTCACGGTTATTTCCATTCATTTCACAGTCAATTCCGGCGATTCCCCTTCACATCACAGTCAATTCCATGCATTTCATGGTCAATTGCCTCACTTCACAGTCAATTCAATTCACTTCACGGTCAATTCCCTTCACTTCACGGTCATTTCCATGCATTTCACGGTCAATTAGAGAAATCAACTTATCGGGGCCAATTATGGATCCAATATGGTTCCAAAGAATCACTCAATCAATCATAACAATCCTATCTAGAACATGTCAACCTATGTATGTATCGGACCATCTGATTGACATTAATTTAACGTTGTCCCATGAATGTTGGATCAAATTGAAAGTCCAGATTGAGCAAGTGGGCTGTCCAAGTGCTTGAATGCAACTCTGATCTCTATAATTTACTGCGTTTTAAGCATTGGATCTTTCCGCATATATAATTATCAATTCCCTTCACTTCACTGTCAATTCCATTCATTTCAGGCATTTCGCGGTCAATTCCATTCACTTCACGGTCAATTCATTTTGATGTCAATGAATTTCACTATATATCGAAGAATCTTCGATATACGATTCTTCGCTATATCGAACGTAATTCGATATGATCGAATAAGTGAAAAAACTGTCCAGAGACCTTGTGTTCAGTACAAATGAATTCTCAATTACAATTTGATATCATCGAATGTCAGTCGATTACATGGATCTTGAATTTCGACAAAACAAAAGCTACAATTTTGAAGGGCTCTTCGATGTCTTTGATATACGATTCTTCGCTATATCGAACGCAAGTCGATATGGTCGAATAAGTGAAAAAATTGTCCAGAGACCTTATGTTTAGTACAAATGAATTCTCGATTATAATTCAATATCATCGACCTTGAATTTTGAACAAAAGCTAAAATTTTGAAGGGCTCTTTGATGTCATCAAAAACTACTCGATGTTATCGTTAGTGAGTCTCTTCATTAAATAATGAATGTTTTCGTAACTGAATTTTACGATATATTGAATCTGCTTCGATAAGATATTCTTCGATATGTCGAATGCTATTCGATATATCGAGAAAGCCCCAAAACAGTCCAGAGAGTTTGTGTTCATTTAAAATGAATTGTTGATGTTATCGAAGACTACTCGATGTTATCGAGCTTAAGTTATCGATAACATCGAAGCCTATTCGATGTTATCGTAACTAAACCACTCACTGCATTCCACGATATATCGAAGCTTCTTTGATATCATATTGTTCAATATATCGAACGTCATTCGATATTATCAAAAAAGACCCAAAACTGTCCAGAGACTTCGTGTTTATTTAAACGAATTTTCAATGATATCGAGTGACCTTCGATATATCGAAGGACAGTTCGATATCAATCGCAGTGTACTCAATTACAAAGACCTTGAATTTATTGATGATGGCAAAGGTAAAATTGTCAAGTCTCTTCGATGTTATCGAACACCACTCGATGATATCGAGCTTAAGTTATCAATAACATCGAAGTTTATTCGATGTTATCGTACTAAATCATTCACTACATTTTATGATATATCGAAGCCTCTTCGATATGATATTCTCCGATATATCAAATATCATTCGATATATCGAAAAAGACCTAAAACTGTCTAGAGACCTTGTGTTCATTTAAAATGAATTTTCGATGATATCGAGTGACCTTCGATATATCGAAGGACAGTTCGATATCACTCGAAGTTTAATCGATTACAAATACTTTGAAAAATTATCAAACCTTTTGTCCCAACCGTTGGACTCCCTTCGATATATCGAGTGACCTTTGATATATCGAAGAAACGCGTGTATTTATAGCATGGCGCGTCCACTTCACTCCATTCACTTCATTTCCTTCTTTCTTTGTGACGCATCCACTCCCAGAAGCTGGTTTAGGTGCATTAGAGTCATTTTCCCGATCTTTTAAGGTTGGTAAATTGTTTTTTTGTTCAATCAATCAAAACCCTATATTTCCATAGATTTCCCTTTAGCTGGTAAATCGTATTTGATGTCCTTTTCTCCAATCTCCTAGATTTCCCTTTAGTTTCTTTAAGAATATCATCTGAGTTTTCCTCTAAATGGGAAAAGTCAAGAATAAATCTGTTCATCAGGGAGAATCCTCCAATCCCAGCCCAAATGTTCCAAAACAGTTGCCAGAAGAAAATTAGCTCAACCACCGACCCAAAATGTCTCTCCATCATGTAGAAACGATCCGACCCCCGAACTTGAAATCCCTACCGTGCCACCAAGTCCTGAGGCTCTATATGAAAAGTTTAAAGTAAGGAAGATGGTGTATGAAAGACAAGTTGACAGGTCCTGTCTAGCTCCATATGGGATTGGACCAATGCTCGAGGCCATTGGCTGGTCACGTATGCTTGACTTTGGTGGAGTGACATGAAATGAACAAATATATAGGTTTTTAGCCTACTGTCATTCACCAGTATCTGACCCCCCAGCCATAGATGTCACCATTGGACAAACCACAACTCACATCACCCCTGCCATTATCTGTCAATTAATTGGAATTCCCACAAAATCCCAAGGCTTTGCAGAGTACGATTTCAACTCACTTGAAGTTCGTTCAAAAATTATAAACACCTCTGTAATGGGCAAGACATTCCATGGCATGAGGGTAATTCTCTACGTGACACACACATGTCTACATAATTCCACATTCTTCATGCAATTTTTAGTACAAACGTCTATCATAGGGGTAGCAACAAGTCTGATCTTACCCCATTCATGTTGGGGATTCTCTATGCCGTCAGCCAAAGAGTGGAACTGTGTCTGCCTACTCTCATGTTGCATTAGTTAACCATAGCAATCCAAGCCACTAGAGATACGTACATTCCATTCCCTCATCTTATCTGTCTTTTGTCCCAACATGTGGGATTGCTTCCCACCAGTGAGGGTCCTCGAGAGCCTCGCAAATTTACCAAATTAAACATCAAAAGAATGGATCCACTTGACACACCAGCTTCCTCTTCCGCACGTCATCATCATGATATTATGGGTGTTGAGGGTCAAATATTGCATATCAGACCCTAGTTATTACCTGATTTTACAAACCTGATACCGTTTAACGCTCTATTTTAATCATGTTTGTACTACAAGGTGAATTTAGGAGCTTGAACTGAAAAGGAGTGCTAAATGCATGGATTTGACGCTCTAGAATCACCAAAACAAGGGATGGACTCCATTGGACCAAGATTGAAGAATTTACACGTCAGGGAACCAAGGAAATTAAGCCATTCAGGTTAAAGAGGCCCGAAAGTCGTCTAAGATACAAGATCATAGGGTTCCCACCATCCGTTTGACTCGAAACTTCATACATGACCTGAGGACCACAAATTAACCGTACACGTCAAATTTCAGCCATTGGATCATAGTGAAAGTGGCCCAACGGTCAGATCAGTCACAAATCATTGATTTGGGGCCCACCTGATCTCTGGATTTCCCTCAATTTTGGACTCAACGGCTAAAATAATATGATAGAACAGATGGACGGAACGGATTTATCAAAAGAATCAATGTGGGAGCAACTTTTGTGAGTGCGTGTGCACAGCACACGTACACTCACGGTGCACCAAATCTGGTCAAACCAGTCAGCCAACGCTGACCCGATCCATCTCCCATAGGGAGACAGCAGACGGACGTTGTCTGTCCATTTTTGTGTAGTGGGCCCCACCCATCAACCGTATCATCAATCTGGACCGTTAATTGTGTCCAGAGGGGGGCGTGACCATCGTCTAACTGTCCTTTTTAGTCCGTGCATGTGTATGCACGTGAATCTTCAGAAAATGTAGGATGAACGGCGGAAGCAAAACATCAGTGGACCGCACCAAAAATTGATAAAAACCAGTCCATTCCGATTGAAATTTCGAGAGGAATCTGATGGACGGGGTGGATTTCATCAAAAACATCACCGTGGGGCCCACTGAACACGTCATCACGTCCGCATAGGCTTTACGCGCCTCCGGGAAATTCGGGATTTTCGGGCGGTTGTGGCCCACCATATTTGATCAGACGATCGATCTGAACCGTCCATTGTGTAGGTCGTCGAAAAACATCCCAAGTGATGTTATCTATTTGGAAAGGAAGTGAGGAAAGTGGGCCATTTGCGACTCATCTTCTTGACTGCGTAAAAGAACTTACGCAGGGGAGTCCCTGTTCTTGCTTGTTACGCACGGCTGTTGTACGCATTCTCCACCAACTATGCTCAGAACCGACTGCCACAGCTATAAAGAGAAAGAGGAGAAAGAGAGGGAGGAGGCTATCCACGGCTGGGAGTCAGGGCGTGAAGCGCAGAGAAGGAAGAGAGAGAGTAGAGTAGTTTTAGAATTATTTTATTTTATTTATTGTTTTTTTTAAGAGTTCTAGCCTAATCATGTTCGGCTAAACCTCTTAGTTAGGGCTAAGAGGTGAAGCTTGTGGCGTGATGGGGATGATTCTACGGGTTAATTCATGCACATTGAACTGAATTTGATTTCGTTTGATTTTAAGGAATGCCTTTAGTTTTTAATGGTTTGTTGTGACTGAAATTACAATAGATCTGCGATGGCTTTGAGTAATTCATTTTCCTTATTATGATTATGATGTCAGGAAGACCTGTTGTTCACCATCGTCTCCTGGGCAAGGTTGGATGACAGAACCCTTCCTAATATTCATATATCACTCAGATTGGCTGTGGATTGGTTTAATTTTGTTGTTTACTTTGTCTCATGGGCATGGTTTTGTGATGGAATCCATTCTAATTTACACAAGTCTTATCTCTTGAAAACTAGATCAAAAGATGTTCAGATTTGATTTTCAGGTTATATTTTCCAACTGGATGAAGATGGGACTCTAAGTCCAGTTGCGTTCATGAATCGACCGTAGATCTCCCTGATCTCTACAAGTGGATCCTCTGAATCCCTGGTTCCTTCCTCTGAATTCTTTAAGTTTTAGATAATTATTCTAACATTATTCCTCAAATTACAATTGATTTAGATCTCGTCTTAGTTTAGTTCTAGTTCTACTTAATTCCAGATTACGTACAGGTATCAGTCCCTTGGGATTCGACCTCGGTCTCACCGAGTTTATTACTACATCACAAACCTATACTTGGGGAGTGAACAAGTTTTTGGCGCCGTTGTCGGGAACTGACTGTTATGATTCTCTGAAATTAATTGATTTTAGAATTAGATTAAGATTAGGATTGTACTAAATTTAATTTTAGATTTTTCTCTCTTAGAACTAACTTTCCTGTTTTGTAGGATCGTTGATAGATCATTTAAATTGGTAACTTCGTCCTAATTTCTCTACTTTTTCTATTATTTAGATTAGGTCTTATCTCTTAGATACTAACTTGGGTTGTTTTGTTTTGTAGGATCTTAACATAGGAACTTCTTATTTGGTAACACCTTTCTAACTTCTCCTCCATATTGCTGTAGGATCCTTTCTTTTATTTTTTTAGGATTAAACTCAGAGTTAGGGGTCTACCATGGAAGCGTGGGTACGTGCATATGCTAAGATGGATAGGAGATATTGGGGAATGCCTGAGGATTGTGGAATTCAACGTATACCTCAAGATTTTTCTCCATCGAGAACAGACATTGAGAACCGACTAGAACGTTATGTTCCATCGGTTAATTGGGCCATATACAATCGTAATTATGGGAATGGGGATTATTATCAATCATCATATTCTCCCATGTATGATCAGTATGACTACAACCAATGGAAACATCAAAATTGGGGAAATGAATCGACAACATGTTATAACGATTATTCTCATGGATCCCCTACCTTTGAGATCCAACAGGATTCAATTCAGTATAGCATAGCTTATCTCGCAGAAATTAGAAAATCGTTGGAGTGCTTAATTCGCGCCTTGATAAGGTAGAGGAGGCTCGGTCATCCCAGCCACAATTCATTCCAGAAATACAATGCGAGGAAAGTGATCCTAACTCGTTTTTGAAAAACTCTAGAATTTGGAATGAGGAGTTGGATTCCATTAACGAGCATATGGTTAAATTTCCCGATGAGTCGATCTCAATGATTGTTCAAAAGAATGGTGAAGAGACATGGGTGTCTTTTAAATATAATGATGATGACACACTTCACTCACATGACATACTAGATTCCAATGATGAAGAAGAAGTTAGTTTATGCGAACCTCAACCCATTCTAGGTGTAGAATGTGAGGAGTGTGATCTCATCCCAAGTGCACACTATACGGATCTGGACGATGATGAGTATTGGGATTCAATCTCAAGTGGGCCCCTGCCAATGATCAAGAGGTTCAGGAAGTTGTCAACCATAATGATCAACTCCACTCACCTGACATGTCTGATCTAAAAGTGGATGAGCTCCTTACAACCGACCCTTCTATCTCTTGTGAGATATGTTTGGACCACTCTCCTACATTGAATGATGATATGATTCGGGAAATGGACGAGTTACTCGATATGACTCTGGAATTGGAAACCACCCAGTTGAGGTCACCATTTGAACTGTTGAATGTTGACGATTCAATGCCTCTTCTGAGTAATATCAATGAACAGAGTCCTCACATCAATACTTCGTCTCATGACCCGCAAATTATTTGCACAGGGGTGAAGCAAGAGAGCATACCTCCATCTACTTTTAAAGATGATGGAATCCTTGAACAGATCATCACACACTTCAACGTGGAGAATGAGTCACTCTCAACTGAATGTCCCAACGCTTTGAATGATTGCTTGGCACACTTTGCAGATTCAAACAATCCCATGATAAGAGACATAGTGAATGCCTTGCAAGACAACATCTCGGTAGTCATCACTGACTAAGAGAACCCTTACTCTTAAGCCCCTTCTACCATAGATCTTGAATGTTTACCATTAAGGGAGGAGGAGCTGAAAATTGAACTGAAGTCTACTACTTCGGAATGTGTCGAGACTACATTACTTTCTGAGACTTTTTCTGAATTTCATCTATATGTGGTCTCTGATTCACCATGGGATACTAACATTGAAACTTCTTCTGTTACAGGTGAATCGTATATACTCTGGATACCTCAAGCAACTCAACAAAATTTTTTTAATGAGGTACATAAGTTTCTCTGGAAAGTCATGCTCCAGGGCATCCAAGCCTATTGTAAAAAGGGCTTTTGGATGATCCTGTTGAGGAACTTACTGAGAAACTTATCGAGATATTGGCCGGAACAGGAACCTTGCGGCATGATCGAGTAGTTTTTCCCTGCTTTTATAGGACTAGTGTAGTTTGCTTTATGTTATTCTAGGATAGACGGTTTTATGCCATTAGGTTAGTTTGCTTTATACATTGTTTTAAAATAGTTTGCTTTTATTGGTTTCTCTCTTGTGCTAACCCGCTCTGATATCTTTGGAAAGTCTCTCTTGATTTCTTCATCCAGGTACTATCTTTCCATCACTTCTCATTTACTTTCGATGTCCCATGTGCACTGCATGCTTATATCTTTTACATTGAGGACAATGTAGATTTTAGGTTGGGGGTGGGAGATTAGGTTACCTAATCAGTGTTTTCTTAGTCTTGAGCAAAATTTGTGAAAATTTTTAATTTTTTTTTGGAAATTCTTGTGAATTCGAAGTGATTTTAATGGTCATCTTGGATTTAGAATTACAAGATAAGTGAGGTTGGTAATTTATGACCCTTGCATTCGACTATTTGTTAGATTTCACAGTTAAGTTTGAAGTGTTAATCCAGAATTAGAAGTTGTAAACATTGATTGAGTCATGATCTCACATGTCACATCTCGGTTTCACATTAAGGTTTCAATTTGATATTGAAGTGTTAACTTGGTAATCATAGGAAATTTGCCTGTCATGATCAATTGAAGAAAAAGAAAATACCTAAAAAAAAAAAAAAAAAAAAAAAAAAAAGAAAAAAAAAAGATACCTTTGGAAAAGGTTGGCAAATAATCTTCACCATAGGTTTGCTCCCTATAGGTGTAGATTTAATTCTCCATGGATAATATGTGAAAAATGGTTGGGTGTACGGTCTTCACCATAGGTTTGCTCCCTATAGGTGAGGATTTGATTCCCCTTCTTGGCGTTACTGTTAATGGAAAAATCAAAAGTTGAAAGAATGAAAAGATTAACTATGAGGCAAGTTTTGGGTCATCATGAATTCTCTTATTTGTTACCAATGATATCATGAAAGAGAGAAGTGAATCTTAATGTGATAAGCTGAGATTACACTATACACTCATGGATCATAATGTTTAGAAATGTTCTAATTGGTGGATTAATACCTTGAACTTGACTATGAAGTTTACTGTGCGCTTAAGTCCTGAAAAAGTAATATCCAACACTCATAAATGTTAGAATTCTCATATTTGGATCGTTTTTCAAAAATCACTTAAGTTTATAGAAATTGTCTTGTAATTCTCAACTTATTTTTTCGCATAATTTGCTCGGGACTAGCAAAATGTTGGTTGGGGGTTGTGTTGAGGGTCAAATATTGCATATCAGACCCTAGTTATTACCTGATTTTACGAACCTGATACCGTTTAACGCTCTATTTTAATCATGTTTGTACTGCAAGGTGAATTTAGGAGCTTGAACTGAAAAGGGGTGCTATATGCATGGATTTGACGCTCCAGAATCACCAAAACAAGGGATGGACTCTATTGGACCAAGATTGAAGAACTTACATGTCAGGGATCCAAGGAAATTAAGCCATTCAAGTTAAAGAGGCCCGAAAGTCGTCTAAGATATAAGATCATAGGGTTCCCACCATCCGTTTGGCTCGAAACTTCATACATGACCTGAGGACCACAAATTAACCGTACACGTCAAATTTCAGCCATTGGATCACAGTGAAAGTGGCCCAACGGTCAGATCAGTCACAAATCATTGATTTGGGGCCCACCTGATCTCTGGATTTCCCTCAATTTTGGACTCAACGGCTAAAATAATATGATAGAACAGATGGATGGAACGGATTTATCAAAAGAATCAATGTGGGACCCACTTTCGTGAGTGCATGTGCACAGCACACGTACGCTCACGGTGCACCAATCTGGTCAAACCAGTCAGCCAACGCTGACCCGATCCATCTCCCATAGGGAGACAGCGGACGGACGTTGTCCATCCATTTTTGTGTAGTGGGCCCCACCCATCAACCGTATCATCAATCTGGACCGTTAATTGTGTCCAGAGGGGGGGCGTGACCATCGTCTAACTGTCCTTTTTAGTCCGTGCATGTGTACGCACGTGAATCTTTAGAAAATGCAAGATGAACGGCGGAAGCAAAACATCAGTGGACCGCACCAAAAATTGATAAAAACCAGTCCATTCCGATCGAAATTTTGAGAGGAATCTGATGGACGGGGTGGATTTCATCAAAAACATCACCGTGGGGCCCACTGAACACGTTAGCACGTCCGCATAGGCTTTACGCACCTCCGGGAAATTCAGGATTTTCGGGCGGTTGTGGCCCACCATATTTGATCGGACGATCGATCTGAACCGTCCATTGTGTAGGTCGTCGAAAAACATCCCAAGTGATGTTATCTATTTGGAAAGGAAGTGAGGAAAGTGGGCCATTTGCGGCTCATCTTCTTGACTGCGTAAAAGAACTTATGCAGGGGAGTCCCTGTTCTTGCTTGTTACGCACGCCTGTTGTACGCATTCTCCACCAACTATGCTCAGAACCGACTGCCACAGCTATAAAGAGAAAGAGGAGAAAGAGAGGGAGGAGGCTATCCACGGCTGGGAGTCAGGGCGTGAAGCGCAGAGAAGGAAGAGAGAGAGTAGAGTAGTTTTAGAATTATTTTATTTTATTTATTGTTTTTTTTAAGAGTTCTAGCCTAATCATGTTCGGCTAAACCTCTTAGTTAGGGCTAAGAGGTGAAGCTTGTGGCGTGATGGGGATGATTCTACGGGTTAATTCATGCACATTGAACTGAATTTGATTTCGTTTGATTTTAAGGAATGCCTTTAGTTTTTAATGGTTTGTTGTGACTGAAATTATAATAGATCTTCGATGGCTTTGAGTAATTCCTTTTCCTTATTATGATTATGACGTCAGGAAGACCTGTTGTTCACCATCATCTCCTGGGCATGGTTGGATGACAGAACCCTTCCTAATATTCATGTATCACTCAGATTGGCTGTGGATTGGTTTAATTTTGTTGTTTGCTTTGTCTCATGGGCATGGTTTTGTGATGGAATCCATTCTAATTTATACCCGTCTTATCTCTTGAAAACTAGATCAAAAGATGTTCAAATTTGATTTTCAGGTTATATTTTCCAACTGGATGGAGATGGGACTCTAAGTCCAGTTGCGTTCATGAATCGACCGTAGATCTCCCTGATCTCTACAAGTGGATCCTCTGAATCCCTGGTTCCTTCCTCTGAATTCTTTAAGTTTTAGATAATTATTCTAACATTATTTCTCAAATTACAATTGATTTAGATCTCGTCTTAGTTTAGTTCTAGTTCTACTTAATTCCAGATTACGTACAGGTATCAGTCCCTTGGGATTCGACCTCGATCTCACCGAGTTTATTACTACATCACAACCCTATACTTGGGGAGTGAACAATGGGCGAAATCGAAGCTGAAGCAATGGACACCGATGCAGGAGAGTCTCATTTTAGTTTTTCTCTAGTGAATGAATGATGATATTTGATGATACCTTGTCTGTCCTATATGTTGATAATTCTAAACATTTATATGATGTGGCCAATTTTCAATTCATCCAATCAATTCATGTGATTGGCTAGTAGTGAAGGGAATTCACTGCGAAGTGTTTTCAATCTTACTCATCAGTTTCAAGCAGGCTACCTGCAGAAAAGCCAAAACTATTCAGAACTGCTATCAAGTTTGTATGTGATGATCAGTTCTGCTAAACAGTAAAAGAGTGCTATTTTATTAAAACTGAGTTAAAACCAGCAGAACCAATAGATCAATACATTGCTCTCTTCACTCAAAATGTGACATACCTGTAGCTCTTCATGCATTTTGCATCTTATGTACTGAATGTCTTGTTGAATGAAAATGGCCTTATGGAAAATCTTTATGGGTTACCTAAAATGCATGAGTATTGTGTTATTTACAACTTATGTACTCAATGTCCTTATGATGAATTTATCTTTATGCAGTGTTTGAATTATCTCTGATAATATCGAAATATCTCCGATATTATCTTCATCTCCAGCTCAGCGATTACGATAACACTGGCAGTGATATCGATAACGTTGGTAGTATCGGAAATTTTAAGTATTTGCAATACATCGTTAAGTATTCCCAACATATTAATATCGCTAATGTAATCACTAATATTTTCAACTATATAAATTAAAGGCGTCACTTGTATTGCCTGCATTTCCAATTATCAACAATATTATCGACGATATCGATATTGTTTCCATATCCCTGGCCAGCGAAACTTGTAGCTATACCGATACTTTGAACACTAGTTCCAAGACTTTCTCCAGCTGGAAAGCATTACCCAAATAGTTGATGGGTTTTTATAGTTGAATGTGGACCATATGCAACTCCAGCGAATTTCAAGACAATTCCCTTCACTCCCTTATTGAGAAGTGACTAAATTGACCGTGAAATGCATGGAATTGACCGTGAAGTGAAGGGAATTGACTATGAAATGCATTGAATTGACCGTGAAATGCATGGAATTGACTGTGAAGTGAAGGGGATTAACTATGAAATGAATTGGAATTGACTGTGAAGTGAAGGGGATTGACCATGAAATGAATTAGATTGACCGTGAAGTGAAGGGAATTGACCATGAAATGCATGGAATTGACCGTGAAGTGAAGGGGATTAACTGTGAAATGAATTGCAATTGACAGTGATGTGAAGGGGATTGACCGTGAAATGAATTGGATTGATTGTAAAGTGAAGGGAATTGACCGTGAGATGCATGGAATTGACCGTGAAGTGAAGGGAATTGACCGTGAAATGCATGGAATTGACCGTGAAGTGAAGGGAATTAACCATGAAATGCATAGAATTAACCATGAAGTGAGGGGAATCATATGGAATTGACTGTGAAATGAATGTCTTACTGAAAATTTGAATCGTAATGGTAAGAAATTCACAATTTCAAATAAATCAACAAATGTATTCAATATATAACATTCACAGTCGTAATACAAAAAATGTACTACAAATTACATTATTCCGGAGGTATTGGAAATTTGTAACTCCGACGATTATGCCCTGTTTGTTTGCAATGCCTGCATTATTTTTTTTGTTCGTTCCTCTACATGGGAAAGGATTTGTGCCTTCTTCGGTCTTCCAGCTGCCCTCCTCTATAGCGGTGGCTTCATACTCGCACAATACTCCTTGAATCCTAATGAAAATTTTCATTGGCTCTTGTCCCGTACTAGGTACACGGAATCTTCATACGTGATCTGATAATTTCTTACCATGTACAACAGGGAGCAGTACGAATAATGAGGAAGGTTGTAGTTTATACATGCTGAAGGAACATGAAAACAAAGGAATCCCTTTACTTCAAATTCTCGGCATGTACATGAAAGCTCACTGAGCTTGACAGTAGCATTGTACTCTCCCATAATATAGTATTCATCCCAACAATTTGCATGGCAACGAATATCTCGTGCCTTCGGTATGAGATCCTTTAATTGTTTCTCGGCCCACGGTGTCAACAGTCCAATGAATGATGATGCTGATTCTCTTCTCTTATAGAACATCTCTTGAATTTTCATTCTGACCGTCTCTATCAGCATAGTCATGGGATATTCTCGTGCTTCTTTGAATATAGCATTAACACACTCAGTTATGTTTGTAGCGACTAAATTGAATCTTTTTCCTAGGAAGTGCGATGATGCCCACTTTTCATACCCTATTTCCCTTAGCCATGCATGTACCAGGGGGTTGGCAAGTTCAATATCATGCATTAACTTTTCGAACTCAGTCCTCCTACAAGTCTTTACAGCTTGTCAGTAGTAGATTTCTAACGACTTGTCTTTGAACGTGTCCGCCAAGTTTCGGTATATATGGTAAGCGCAATAGCCATAGATTGCTGCTTGGAAGACCTAGGGAACTTCTTTCATTAGACCTTTATGCTGGTCTGATATGATCACAAGACCAGGTAGATCCCTTAACGAACCAGTGAGGTAGGTAAGAAACCAGTTCCAACTGCAGATGTTCTCTGATTCTCCGATACCAAAAGCGACTGGAAAGATATGATTGTCGCCATCCAAAGTCATAGCAACGAACAAAACACCCTTGTACTTACCTTTTAAATGCGCCCCGTCAACGACCAAAACCATTCGCAAACATGTTCAAAAACTTCTGACGCACTGCCCGAGTGCAACAAAACATCTCTCGAACCTCCCTGTTTGTGGATCCACAAGTAGGGCAGTCACTGTCCCCGAATTCGCCATCCTCAACTCATGCAAGTACATCAGGAGTTCTTTGTAAGAGTCTTCATAAGACCCCATTACACGATTGATTGCAATTTCTTTAGCACGTCATGCCTTCTTATAGCTAATAAGAATATTATACTTCTCTTGTATTGCCAATATAATGTCCTTCGGCCCTAATCTCAGTCGTTGCTCAATGCGATTGACAGCCAGTTCACTGGCTAGCTTACTGCTTGTTTGCCGATGATCACTCTTTATCCATGGCATTCCACATGTATGTATGGATGTGTAAGTCTTAATCTTGAAAATCACCGTATCATTCACCTAGATGCCTATACCCTCCAATCACACTTATCTTCCATACATGCCACTGTGAATTTCTTGGATGTGGAATACAGGACCTTGTATTGAAAGTTGTTACAAATTGCAAACTAGCTCAAAACATACTTACACGGGCTCTTATCCTTAAACGTTAGGCCAACGGCTATATCAATCAGGTCATCAAGTGGATATGAATACAACGACGGGTCTGCATTGGTGAAACCAACATTCTCGAAAGGCATAATGGGAAGGCCGGTGGTGAAGTCTGATGTTCGAGCATGCTCAGGCAATGGAATGTCGCTTCCACTTACATTTTTGGCGTTGGATGTTGAGGGCAAATTTACTTTTGTAAATGAAGGTGATGTCGTATATTCACTTCTGAGCTTCATGTCAGCCGACGCCCTCACTTGACTTGTCATGAAGTTTGATGTCTGAGCTGGCTCGGGTACTGGAGTGTTGCTTAGAGGAACCTGTGAAGGTGATGCCATATATTCATATTTCAAGATATGTTCCTCACCTAAACTTCTTACTGCTAGGGCGTCATGTTCGAAACCACTATAAGCCACCGGGTCTTCAAGTATTGCCTCATTAACGCGCTGTATTGTCTCGATGAATAAAGAGATGTAGTGATCCGGATGCTTCAACTGTACTGCCAAGAACATTCTCACATCTTCATCATCTTCAATTACAGTCGGAGGGACTGATTCGTTTGTGCAAGGATACAATGCTTTCAACCTAAAATCATAATCCTCAGGTTTACTCTTCGCAATCCTATACATTTTCGATAGAAGCTTATCATATGCAGTGTTAGCGCCCACAACAGTAGTTTTCGAGTCTCCACCCTTGTACGTGTATCGATTGTTTTCACTTACTAACTCCCCACCATATGAGCATAGGATCATTATCAAAGCCATTTTCTAAAAACAAACACAATGATATAACTCATTTAGTATTCACATGTATAAGGAGGATATGACCAAGTAGTAGGAAATCCACCATTGTACTAGCTCGAATATGACCGACTTATCGGTTAAATTTTCAAAGTTCTCAATTGCAAGGATCTATGACACTCATTTCGTGATGATTTTCACTCACTTCGCGGTCAATTTCCCTCACTTCTAGGCTAGGTTCACTCACTTCACGATGAATTTCACTCACTTCTAGGTCTTAAAGTGATTGAAAATGACCGCAAAGTAAGTGAACTCAAGAGAATTGAATTGATCGTGAAGTGAAGGGGAAACGGCGGAATTGACAGTGAGAAGTGAAGGGAATTAACGGTGAAGTGAAGGGAATTGACCGTGAAATGCATGGAATTGACTGTGAAGGGGATTGACCGTGAAATGAATTGAATTGACCGTGAAGTGAAGGGGAATCGCCGGAATTGACCGTGTAATGCATGGAATTAACCATGAAGTGAAGGGAAATGACCATGAAATGCGTGGAATTGACCGTGAAGTGAAGGAAATTAACCACGAAATGAATTGAATTGACCATGAAGTGAGGGAGAATCGCATGGAATTAACCGTGAAATGCATGGAATTGACTGTGAAGTGAAGGGAATTGACCATGAAATACATGGAATTGACCGTGAAATGAATGTCTTATTGGAAATTTGAATCGTAGTGGTAAGAAATTCACAATTTCAAACAAAGCAACAAATGTATTCAATATATAACATTCACAGTCGTATTACAAAAAATGCACTACAAATTCACAGTCGTATTACAAAAATGCACTACAATTTGACGGTAAAATGCATGAAATTGACCAAGTAGTGCATGAAGTTGACTAATCAATTCAGTAAATTGACCGAGAACTAAGTGAAATTGACTGCGATACTTCGTCAAATTGACCGCGAACTTCTTGAAGTTTATTGGATAACCACATAAAATTGACTTAGCAATGCATGAATTTGACCACGTGAAATTGACCACAAACATCTAGGTAATTTCTTAAGAATTTAAACGTCCTTACCTCCTATAGCCGTCGTATCAATGAAATCCATGTTCGAGAAAAAGAATAAGAGTGCATTGATGTGAAACACGTTCTTTAGAGAAAAGCCTACAACATTTCACGTTTATTAATGCATTCACGTCCTCTCAAAAAATGAATGCAGGTAGCCTTGAGTAGAATGGAACATGGAGATGTAATGTGATAGTAGGATGGAGATTCCATGGAGATTTAATGAAGAAAATGGGTGAAAAGAAGGAATATGGATGGCAGAGATGAGTTCGGACGGTATTTGAGTGTAAGGGAGTAAATTGAGTGAAATTGATAAAGCGGGGGCATTTTTGACCTATGAAAAGTTGTCCGTACAGCTGGGGCTTATTCTTGGAAGCTAAAAATAAGTGGGCTTAAAAAGGTTCGTGGGCCATAAATGGGTCGTACAGTAGGAAAAAACTCTAAATACTTTAACTGAAACATGACTTTTTACAAGATTTCATATCACACCTAAAAGTTGTACTTTGTTTACGGTCTACAAAACCTTTACATGCAAATACATGCATCCATACAGCCTTTGTAATCCCTTTACAACTTAAGTACTCTAGAGTCTCTGATTGGATGAGAAATTGACCACCGTAAACGCCACCTTTTACCCGGCGTCTTTTCTGAACCCTCCTAAACTTACTTTCCTAGACTAAACCCTTGACTCTTTCCTGGACAAAAATACCCCTGCTTTTCAAACCCATTTTCTGTAACCAGTTTGCCTCGCTCCACTTCTGCAAAATCCCTTTCCTTGGACGAAAATACCCCTGCATTGCATCGCACCCTCCTCTCCACTTCTGCAAAACCCCTTTCTTTAGACGAAAATACCCCTGCCTTGGATCGCATCGTCCTCTCCACTTCTACAGAACCACATTCTCTCCTCTTCATACAATAGCATTTTTTGGATTTTCTGAAAATGGCGCCTCCATCGAAGAAAGCATGTACCAAAGGTATATTTTAATAAATTTCCATAAATCGAGTAAATTTTTTGTGGGCCATTGAAGTGTTGGATCAATCATGTATCTGGGTTATCAGTTCATCCATGTCTACATCATCCTATGAACATGATGGATGACAAATAAAACATCACTATGGGGTCTAACAAGGTTTCAATGGTGGAATCACTGTTTCCTGTCGTATGATCCACTTGATATTTGGATATGCTACCATTTTGGGCTCAAACCGCTGAATTAGATGGAAAAACGAATGTACGTTGTGGATAGTCCACATACATGATTGGTGAAATTGCCCAAGCAATTCATGAATTTGACAGAGAAATCATAAAAATATGACCGGGAACTTCCACAAATTGATGTAATGTAATTCTCAGTAAATTTTATGAACTGCTCGATCAACTTCACTGAAGTACTCGTTGAAATTCATGTGAAGCTCGCTCAATTACATGCTAGGCTCGTTCAATTTCATTTAAAGTTCATTCAATTTCATGTTAGCCTCGCTGAATTTCAAGTTAGTCTCGCTCAATTTCATTTTAGGCTCGTTCAATTTCACGTTAGGCTAGTTCAATTTAATTTAAATGGACCGAATTATTGTTAGCCTCACTCAATTTGATGTTACCCTCTCTCAATATGATGTTAGGCCTTCTCAATTTTATCGTAGCCTCGCTCGATTTCAAGTTAGGTTGTTCAATTTCATGTTAGGCTCATTCTATCTCCTTAAAGCTCGCTTAATTTCATGTTTGTCTCGCTCAATTCCAAGTTAGGCTCATTTGATTTCATTTTAGTCTCGTTGAATTTTATATTTGCTTCACTCAATTTCATGTTTGCCCCTCTAAATTTGTTGTTTCCCTCATTGAATTTCATTTCATGCTCGTTGAATTACATCTTTACCTCGCTGAATTGCACATTTGGCTTGCTGAATTTCATATTTACCTCGCTGAATTGCATGTTTACCTCGTTGAATTTCATGTTTGCCTTGCTGAATTGCACGTTTGCCTCATTTAATTTCATGTCTTCCTCGCTGAATTTCATGTTTTGCCTCGCTCAATTTCCTTTAATGCTCATTGAATTGTGAGTTTGCCTCGCTCAATTTCCAGTTTGCATCACTGATTTTCCAGTTTACTTCGCTGAATTATCAGCTTTCTCTCGCTGAATTTCAAGTTTGCCTCGCTCAATTTCCTTTGATGCTCGTTCAATTTCTTGTTTTCCTCGCTCAATTTCATGTTTGTCTCGCTGAATTTCATGTTTGCCTCACTCAATTTTCTTTGATCCTCGCTGAATTTCATGTTTGCCTCGCTCAATTTCCAGTTTGCCTCACTTAATTTCCTAGTTTTTCTCGCTGAATTTCTAGGTTGCCTCGCTCAATTTTCAGTTTACCTCGCTCAATTTCTAGTTTGCCTCGTTGAATTCTAGGTTGTCTCGCTCAATTTCTAGTTTACCTTGTTGAATTCTAGGTTGTCTCACTCAATTTTTAGTTTGCCTCACTAAGTTTTTAGTTTGCTTCGCTCAATTTTCAATTTCCCTTACTCAATTTCTAGTTTGCCTTGCTGAATTTCTAGTTTGCCTCGCTCAATATTCAGTTTGCCTCACTCAATTTCTAATTTGCCTTGCTCGATTTTCTAGTTTGCCTCGCTCAATTTCTAAGTTGCCTCGCTCAATTTTTAGTTTTCCTCGCTCAATTTCTAAGTTGCCTCGCTCAATTTTTGGTTTGCCTCGTTCAATTTCTAACTTGTCTCGCTGAATTTCTAGTTTGCCTCGCTCAATTTCTAGTTTACCTCGCTCAATGTGATGCTTATCTCGCTCAATTTCTAGTTTGCGTCGCTCAATTTCTAGTTTCCTCACTCAATTTTCAGTTTGTCTTACTCAATTTCTAGTTTGTCTCGCTCAATTTTCAATTTCCCTCACTCAATTTCTAGTTTGCCTCGCTGAATTTTTAGGTTGCTCACTCAATTTTCAGCTTGCCTTGCTTAATTTTCAATTTACCTCTCTCAATTTTAAGTTTGTTTCGCTCAATTCCTAGTTTGCCTAGCTGAATTTGTAGTTTGCCTCGCTGAATTTTTAGTTTGCCTTGTTGAATTTCTAGTTTGTCTCGCTCAATAATTTTCAGTTTGCCTCGCTCAATTTTTGGTTAGCCTCACTCAATTTCTAGTTTCCCTCACTCAATGTCATGCTTGACTCGCTCAATTTCTAGTTTGCCTCACTCAATTTTTGGTTTGTCTCACTTAGTTTTCAGTTTACCTCGCTTAATTTCTAGTTTTCCTCACTCAATTTCTAGTTTGCCTCACTGAATTTCTAGGTTGCCTTGCTCAATTTTCAGCTTGCCTCGCTCAATTTTTAGTTTGCCTCGCTCAATTCCTAATTTGCCTCACTGAATTTCTAGTTTGCCTCGTTGAATATTTAGTTTGTCTCACTCAATTTTCAGTTTGCCTCGCTTAATTTGTAGTTTGCCTTACTTAATTTCTAGTTTGCCTCGCTAAATTTCTAGTTTGCCTCGCTTAATTTTCAGTTTACTTCGCTCAATTTCTAGTTTGCTTCTCTCGATTTTCCTCGCACAATTTCTAGTTTGCCTAGCTCAATTTTTAGGTTACTTCACTCAATTTTCAGTTTGCCTCACTCAATTTTCAATTTGCCTTGCCCAATTTTCAGTTTGCCTCGCTCAATTTTCAGTTTGCCTCGCTCAATTCTTAGTTTACCTCGCTCAATTTCTAGTTTGCCTCGTTCAATTTTCAGCTTGCCTCGCTCAATTTTCTGAAGCTCGCTCAAATTCATCAAGTCTTGATTGTTTTCAACTATGTCTAATTTTTTACACTATGATTCACTAAATATCTAGTGAACTTTATTTTTGATATATTTTGCAATTCAAGTTTGTATGAGATGATTCTTCTACTAGATTCCCAAACTCATCCTTTAAGTGTTCACTGAAATGGTGGTTTGACATAGTGAAGGGTGGATTGGAGAAGCATGATAATTGGCTAAGTCTATTTAGGCAATCCCTATTTTCTTTTTTATTACACCTTTTGTTGTAACCAGTTTGCCTCGCTCCACTTCTACATAACCCTTTCTTTGGACGAAAATACCCTTGCCTTGGATCGCACCATCCTCTCCACTGCTGCAAAACTCCTTTCTTTAGATGAAAATACCCCTTCTTTGTATCGCACTATCCTCTCCACTTCTGCAAAACCACATTTTCTGGATTATTCTCTCCACTTCATACAACAACATTTTCTAGATTTTTTTAAAATGGTGCCTCTATCAAAGAAAGCACTTACCACAGGTAAATTTTAATAAATTGCTCTAAACCGAGTAAATTTTTTATGGGCCATTGAAGTGTTTGATCAAGCTTGTATCTAGGTTTTCGATTCATCCATGTCTACATCATCCTATGAACATGATGGATGACAAATAAAACGTCACTGTGGGGCCTAGCAAGGTTTCAACGGTGGAATCACTGTTTACTGTGGTATGATCCACTTGATATTTGGATATGCTACGATTTTGGGCTCAAACCCTTGAATTAGATGGAAAAACGGATAAACGTCGTGGATAGTCCACATACATTTAAGGCAGGCCCAACTCAGTTAACTCAGTACGATAAGAGTGTACTGAGCAATCTTATTTCCAATTTGGGAGAGTTCTCGGTCATTTGACCTACTTCTTGGCAATATGCTCGAGTCGTCAGTGAAATTGATGGTGCATGATTGGTGAAATTGCCCGAACAATTCATGAATTTGACAGAGATATCATAAAAATATGACTGGGAACTTCCACAAATTGATGTAATGTAATGCTCGGTCAACTTCACCGAAGTACACGTTGAATTTCATGTGAAGCTTGCTCAATTACATGTTAGGCTCGTTCAATTTCATTTGAAGTTTATTCAATTACATGTTAGCTTTGCTGAATTTCATGTTAGCCTTGCTGAATTTCAAGTTTGCCTCACTCAATTTCAAGTTAGTCATGCTCAAGTTCATTATAGGCTCGTTTAATTTCATTTGAAGCTCGCTCAAATTGATGATAACCTCGCTCAATTTGATGTTAGCCTCGCTCAGTTTCATCTAGCCTCGCTCAATTTCAACTTAAGGTCGTTCAATTTTATGTTAGGCTTGTTTTATTTCCTTTGAAGCTCACTCAATTTCAAGTTAAGCTCGTTCAATTTCATGTTTTCCTCGCTGAATTTCAGGTTTGCCTCGCTGAATTTCATGTTTGTCTCGCTCAATTTCAAGTTTGCCTCCCTAAATTTTCAGTTTGCCTCCCTCAATTTCCTTTGAGGCTCATTGAGTTTGAACCCTAGCCGAACACAATGACTACAAACTCCACCCAAACTGATGTTGGATCAGTAGGGTTCGGGTCAAACTGAACCCAAGTTGCAGTCCTATTTCCTGGAAATTCAGCAAATCTGTTAGAGTATCATGCCTAGTGTCAAGACATTCAAACCGAATCCTCTGCTCACATCGTACTGTGCCCTTCAGTTAAGAAGCCATGTTCAGAAAATACAAGTACGTAATGGATCAACAAACAACCTGTATCAAGGCAACACCAGACTGAGAACAAATGTGGGTCCAATGAAGTTCCACATCAGACCAGGTCTGCTAGGTTACCAAGACGAACTGACCATTGACAGTACCATTGACCATTCACAGAACTCGACCCAGACTGATGTTGGCTTAGTAGGGTTCGGGTCAAACTAAACCCAAGTTGCAGCCCTATTTCCTACAAGATAAGGCAAACACACGAGGCTCGTTCAATTTCATTTGAAGTTCTTTCAATTTCATGTTAGCCTCACTCAATATTTATAATAAGTAACATTTTTAGGGTGTTTAAGTTGGAGTCTAAGTCTAAAACTCCATCTTAAGTTTGAGTTCCCTATTTAAAGAGTTATAATTTTATTTTTTTATCAACAATCAAGTTATTTCAAATTTATTAGGAATTATTCTTGCTTTTATCCTTCATGGATTCAAGGAAGCTATGTGAGGAGTCTAGAGAGCTCCGTGGATTCAAAATAGTTTTCCCTTGAGGAAGACGGTGATTGATCTCATCACGTCCCTCCTTGCACTAAGTGGTGTCAGAGCGAGGATTCCCATCAGGCCTATAGGAACTAACGACCAAATGGACCAAAATTCTGTGGACGGTGATTAAGGGATTCATTATCTATCAGAAAGAATGAAAGCTTTCCACCGATAGAGTCAGTTGACATGCAGGGGTTGCAGGCAACCCTCGACCATATTATAGATGCACTAATTTCGTCCCGAGCCCAAGGCAACGCTCGAACCCTCGCGACCATTGTACAACACAAATCCTTTTTCCATAAATGGCATCAAAAGGCAAATCGTAGGGCTATCCCATATGAGTTGAGCTCCAGCAACAAGGACGTTAGTAACATCGTTTCTCAATGGTTAGTCCAGGGAGACAATCGACTAGATCTTGCTGAAAGAGACAATCGACGTCAGGATGAACTTTCCAGTTTTAATGGCTTATCGTGTATAGAAGAGTTCATCGATTGGTTAGCTAAAGTATACCGATATTTTTACATGGACGTGCCGGAAGAAAAGAAAGTGAAGTTAGTTGCGTTCAAATTGAAATTTGGTGCTTCTGCATGGTGGGAGAAATTATAGCTCTCACGTGCCTAATAGAACAAGGCGGTCATTCGATCATGGCCGTGGATAAGACGCCTTCTTCGATCACAGTTCATCCCTAGTGATTATGAGCAGGTGTTGTTGTAGAAATACCAAAATTACCAACATGGGAATCGGGCCATCACAAATTACATTGAAGAATTCCAGCAGTTGGCAACACTGAATGATTTGTCAAAGAATGATTCGCGAAAGGTAGCGCAATTCATAGGCGGAAGAAGACCCTCGATTTAATGAGAATGAACAAACCGATGAAAGAGTTGGTGATGAAGAATCGTAAGTCGAGGATCATAGTAAATCATTGGTCATGAGGAAGTTATTGTACACTCCAAGGAGGTGCATCCCTGGTAACACAATATATTCCGCACGCGGTGTACTATTAACAATAAGGTCTATGATGCAATCATATACAGTGGCAATAGCGAGAACATCGTCTCGAATGTGATGGTGGACAAATTGCGGTTATCTACAACAAAGTATCATTCCCCTTACTTGATTGACTGGATAAAAAAGGTGAATGAGAACAATATAACTAAATAATGCACTGTCTTGTCTTCTAAAGTGGAGGGAAACTCTCTCCTAACCATTTGCAATTTTATAAAGGAATCCAAGGAAATCTGCGATGTGTACGTCATGGTGGTGAGAGCGATGAATTGGATCTCTTAGACATTCCTCCAAGTTTAAGGCCGCTGCTAAATGAATTCAAAGAAATCTAGCTCGAAGAGTTACCCGATGGATTGTTCCCCATGTAGGACATCCAACATCACATAAACATCATCCCTGTGCCTGGCTTGCCCAACCGCCCTCACTATCGAATGAATCCGAAAGAGTGAAAGATACTTTAGGGGCAGGTGGAGGAATTGATCCATAAGGGTCTTCTGAGAGAGAGCATAAGCCCATGCATCGTGCTAGCTTTATTAACATCAAAGAAAGATGGGATCTGGCACATGTGTGTCGACAGCCAAGCAATTAACAAGATTACCATTAAACACCGATTTCTGATACCACGGTTAGACGAGAAGCTTGATATGCTAGAAGATGCTAAGGTGCTCTCTAAATTAGATCGGAGGAGTGGGTACGATCAGATTTGTATATGACCCGATGATGAGTGGAAAACGATATTCAAGACCAAGGAAGGGTTGTATGAGTAACTGGTCATGCCCTTCGGTCTATTGAAGGCACTGAGCACTTTCGGTCTATAAAAACAATGAATTGAGAGATGTGAAGATTTTTAAAAGAGACAACAACTAAAAGAGAGTTTCCCTGATTTTTCTCAAAAACCCCAACAAAAGCATTTTCATAAACCTTGATTAAGGCATTGTGATTAAATTCATCATGGGTTCATTTCTGGTCATTTCCTCATATGGAAAAGAAACATGTTGTATTATCGCTAGGGGACTAAATTCTTTCACATCACCTACCATTCTAGTTGACTGGTGGTCTGGCCTGAAAGCTAGAAGGTCATATGAATACCATATTGCAATGAAACACGACCGGTGGCAATGTCCCGAACACAATTCCTTCCTTCGAACATTGACCCCCTAGTGTTTCTACATTCATTTCCATAT
>JAJHSJ010000006.1:66086370-66286370 GCA_021015155.1 Magnolia officinalis | reverse complement strand
ATAACTGAACTAATAATGGTTTAACTATTCATACATCCATAGTATATTGGCGATGACAAGTGGCTAATTCTGGATGCTGTAGCACGTGCCCTTAGGATTTTTGGGGTATCGTTTCGCTAGCTCCCAGACCACCGACTATCGATCTATTATTCCGATTGGATAATTTTTTCAGGTTGATGATTTGCATGGGTGACGAGCCCACTGTACGCACGAATGAGCATCCCCGGGACAATGATTGCATTCACGCATCCATGCATCTAATAAGACTTGCATCATGTATTGTTTTATGTTTTGTTTTATAATTATGTTTACCTAATGCGGCGGTGTGTAATCTTGAGAGGAGTTCACACTGAGTTGGCTACTCATCCATCAAATATCCAACCGTACAGGTAGTACAGGTGGCTTAAGTGATATGCAAGTTCAAACTGATGAGGAGTCGTTATGATGGTCAAGGATGCGTGGTTATACTTGTCAAGGAAGCTGCGTGATCTTGCGGCTTTCGTTTATATATTTTCTCTTACATTTCTCATGTATGTAAATCTTGTAATTGTTAACGTTGAGACATCGGTTTGTATAAGTCATTATGGGCAACCTCTTGTATATCCTAAATGTAATTGTCATTTTTCATTTATGTTTACTTGTCCATTCTACGCTCATCTACTTACTCTGATAAAGAATATATACACACACACACACACTTGAATTTGACCATCCTTTAAGGTTAATACTCGGGTTTTTGGGATACGAGTCATATACTCGGGTCTTGAAAACACGGGGCGTTACACTAGGTCATGAAGATCATGTACCTCGCTCAGTGTTTCTTCCCCTCGTAAACAATGCATCGGAAGATGTCTCCATGCCGCTGCTTAGCTTTCTCATGGTCTTCCCTTGAAGGGCTGAGATAACGGTGTCGACACTTAGGGTTTTATTTGCAGTGCACATTGTGTCCCTGAATGACTCATACGATGCTGGAAGAGAATTCAACAACATACATGCTTGTTCCTCATCTTTGATCACTTCCTCTATAACCAGCAGTTTGCAAACCAATTTATTAAAGTTGTTGATGTGGGCATCCAGATCTTCACCCTCTACCATCTTGAAAGTATACCACTGTAGCTTCAAGTATAGGCGATTTTCAGAAGATTTTTTTCGCATAGATGTCCCCTAACTTTGCCCATAAACTAGCCGCAGTTTTCTCCCTCAAAACATTATAGAGAACCTCATCCGTGAGACATAAAAGGATAGAAGCTAAAGCATTCATGTTTAGTGTATTCCAATCTTCGTCATTCATAGTCGATTTCCGTTCCCTAAGAGCCATAACTTCGTCTTACTTAGTTAATAGACTAATCATCTTAATCTTCCATAACTCAAAATCATTTTTACCTGAGTACTTCTCAATATCAAACTTGGCGTTTCCCATTGATGTTAATCTTACAGATCCAGATCCGTGCCCCAACGATTGCTTTGATACCACTTGTTAGGTTTTGGACTGCGGAATCACACAGAGATGGATTTAGGATAGCAATTTAAGAGCACCAAGCAAACATAAGAGAACACAAAGATTTAACATGGAAAACCCTTTCGGAAAAAAAACTATGGCACAAAGCGACAAATCTTCACTATCAAAGCAAAAATTACAAACAGGAAGGACTTACCAGACTTGAGCAATCTTCAAATCTCTCCCTTGTTCCACCCTTTTAGAAATCCTAAAATCCTTTTAAAAAGCCTTAGAATCCTTTTGAGTGCCTTTCAATCTCGTTTACACCCATATATATAGTTTTAGAAAGAATTTCAAATAAAATTGAAAAGAATCATAAATGAAATTAGAAACAAATCTCGTGCTTTCGCAGTTGCACGAAAAATTTACGCAGAATCTTATTATATTTAAAACATCAAATACAACACTATCTACATTTTTAGGTTTTCAAAATAATTTTAACTTTATTTAAAATGTTTTTTCATACCCTTCTAATGTTCAAAGTCTTCCACCCTCTAAAAGTTAGTTGTATATATATAATATAAATTTTTATAATAATATATTATATTAATAATAATACATTGCCTTATTAATTGTTATGTTCAGTACTTTGAAAACAATGTTATGGTGCTCTTAATTACATTCGAACCCTTGACTTGGCCAATCGACTGATCCAGGCTGTCCACAGGGTCTAACATCATTTTGTGGACCACTGTGCAAAAAATCACAATAATCCAACGATTCTAAGACATATCTAACTCTCAAATGATATTTTTGTCATTATGGTTCAACACCTCTAATGCCTCTTGCAGAGGGGATATTCCTGCAATAATCTAAAATGAAGTGCTTCACTGCAATTTTTAAGCTAGTGAGGGATGCAGCTATAATTAACCCTTGAAACAAAAAAAAAAAAAAAAAAAAAGCAAGTGTGTGTAATATTCTGGGTTCGGCGCGATGTAACTTTACGTGAAAGGTCGGAGAGATTATTGCTTATCAGTGGTAGTATTAACATTGAGAGGGAGTTTTCATGCGCATTAGTCGAGGCGTGGCACGAGATGTATGATTCCATTGATGGGCTGCAATGATGTAACGTTCTGGTCAAAGCCGTGGGTGGGTTGTTAATTTTATATATATATATATATATATATATATATACATGGGAAAAGGTACAATGCGCTCGAGATTTTAACGTCCCGTGAGGTCGAGCTGTGTGGGCCCCACCGTGATGCGTGTCAACCATCAATACCGTGCATTTGATGGGTCCCCTTTAAATTATGATCTATCCCCAAAATTAGCTGTATATGGAACTCAGGTGAGCCATACTATTTAAAAGCATGTGAAGACATGCCAAAAACATATAAAAGCACTTAGTGGGGCTCACCTGAGTTTTGAATGCTGTTGAAACTTGGTCTTAACCCTCATCCAAGTGGGACACGCATAATGGATTGGCTGGATTTTCAGACCACATCTCGATGGCCCAAAAAACATCCCATGAGGTCGAGCTGTGTGGGCCCCACCGTGATGCGTTTCGAAAATCTACCCCATCAGTCGGATGCACCATTCCATCGTGGGCGTAGGCCTCAAAAATCAAGACAAACCGTGACTTTTGTGAGCCACACCACATACAGATGTGGAGAGAGGCGTGCACCATTAAAACATTCATGAGACTTTTTTGGGCCCACCGAGATGTGGTTTGCAAATCCAGACCATCCATTATGTGTGTCCCACTTGGATGAGGGTTCAGAACAAGTTTCAGCATCATTCCAATCTCATGTGGGCCCCACCAAGTGCTTTTATATGTTTTTGGCATGTCTTCACATGCTTTTAGATGGTATGGCCCACCTGAGTTCCGTATATAGCTAATTTTTGGGATATCCCATAATTTAAAGGGGACCCATCAAATGCACGGTGTTGATGATTAACACGCATCACTGCAAGGCCCACACAGCTCGACCTCACGTGAGCTTATCGTCACCTCGAGCGCATTGTACCTTTTCCCGTGTATATGTCCTCACAAGCTGCTGTGGCTCACCACAACTTTCATTTCATCTAGAGAGAAATTTTCATACTCTGGCAGAGCAGGATGGATGATACACAGCCACTTAAAACTCACCCATATTAAAGATTGCACCTTTGGCATATAAATTGTATAATTGTACGGAGTATAGATCTATCTGAACTAAAATTTGAGCTCATTAGATTATCTGACTATTGGATTGGTTGGACGGTTAAAAATGAAAAATGCCCGACAGACCTATTTTCACAAATAAGTGTCCTCCAATCAGTGGTTAGGATTATTCAGAAAGTTTGATCTTGGGCTTGTGACTTTTGGACCGTTGGATGCAGAACGTAGTCGGTTTTATTTGAGTGCCTGTCCATCAAGTGTGGGTCGCCATGTGTGGCCTAAGTATTGTATAACTCCTCTTTCATGATTACTTCCACTCGATGGCTTCAATGCGTTTCATTACATTAGTGTAATAGGTGTTTAGTGAAAGAGCCCGGCCTGCTCGTCTCATGGTTATGGTGGTGTCTAATCTTTTTACACGTGTCACTCATGCACTCCTACACGTTTCATGGACCATCTCTATAATCACACTGATGAACAGATCCTGACCGTACAATCGATGGCTGTCAAGTGGGGAAGCGGATTGGCTGGTGTACCACACACCACCGGCCTGGCTGGTGTGTAAACGTGTCGTCCTAAGACGAACGCGGACGCTCCTCGAGTTCCTAGCTGTACGAACCGTTCAAAGGAGATCAAAGTTATATGAGCCCAACAATGATGTATTTATTATATCCACACCGTTCATCCATTTGGCGAGATCATTTTCGAATATAATCCCAATAATGAATAATATCCAAGTCTCAATTGGACCACACCACAAATAGCAGTGGGAGAATGATTCTCACCATTAAAACATTAGTAGGGCCCACCATAACGTTTATTTTCCATCGAATCCGTTTATAATGTCACAAAGACCTGGATGAAGAGGTTAGAAAAAATATCATATTGATCCAAAACTTCTATGACCCCAAAAGGCTTTCAATGTTATACGTTCAATCCCCCACTGTTTTTTTACAGTGTGGTCCACTTAATCTTTAAATCTGTCTTATTTTTTGGATCCAGCCTTAGAACCAGCTCGTAAAATGGACGGACGGTTTGGATATAACACATACCTCATGGTGGGATCCACGGAACTTGGTGACGTAAACACACACCAGCCACTTCGGTGATGTGTAGTACACCAGCTAATCCGCTTCCGCCGTGTGGACTGGATAAGAGAAACGGATTGGCTACTCCCCTGCCACCAGCCCAGTGGCTGATGGTCGGAGCTATGTGGGCCCCACAATGACGTACGTGTTTCATCCATTCCGTTCATCTAATTTTAAAGATTATTTTATGGCTTAATCCCAAAAATTGAGAGGGATATAAATCTTAGGTCGATCACACCACAGGAAAACCATAGTGATTAGATATCCACCATTAAAATCCTCCTAAGGCTGACTATACTGTTTATTTGACATCCAATCTGTTGATTAGGTCATACAGGCCCAGATGGAGGGAAAAAACAAAGATCACCTTAATCCAAAACTTTTATGGCCCCAGAAGGTTTTTAATGGTCAACGTTCATCCAACATTGTTTCCTACAACGTGATACACTTGAGATTGGGATATATCTCGTTTTTAATCTTATAAACTAAAATGATCTAGAAAAATAGATGGACGGCACGGATGAAACAAATACATTATGGTGGGGCCTACAGAGCACCGATCATCAGCCATTAGTTGGTGACCGGGGGAGTAGCCAATCATACAATGGATGGTTGCTTCATGATGTCAGCTTAACTTTCGTGTTGGGTCGGCAATTGGGTAGTGGGGGTTTTAAGACGTTAATGCCGTGCGAATGATTGAAATGCCACCAAACCCATAAATGGTGCAGAGATATAGCAAGAGCCGGAACAGTTGAAAATTACAGCATACCTTACCATAAATGGTGCTGAAGTATGGCGGGAGGTGGCATGTTGAAAACGACAGAAACCGCTCCGTTTTTTAGAATTCCAGGAAATGATAGAGCGATTAAGTTGAGAGTAATAATATGAAAGATATTCCAAATATTCCAATAATAATGACTTATGTAAGTTTTTAATGGCATATCCGTTTTGTGGTTATGAATCATTAATAAAGTCAACCAAAACTCTACTTTTCTTGTTGAAACAGGTATAAATTCAATTGATTTTTTTAGACAATTGGCAATCCTCAGTAGCATCTCCGATGCAGTAGACTTTTATTTTCCTTGATACAATCGCCACCCCTACACCCCTGTTCATCAAAAATAAAAATGAAAAGGAAAAAAAAAAAAATTTGAGGAGACAATTTTCTAAAATTAAGTGAAACCCAATAAATGAAATTATAAGAGTCTTAATCTCATCATGATATGAATATATGTCAAAGTGTGTTTGGAGACACATAACACAAATTAAAAATGTAGTAAGAAACATGTTTAAGGAACTGGAGGTGTATAGTATGAAAGTATTCCAATAATAATAAATAATAAATTATATAAATGTTTAATGGCACATCTGTTTTTAGGGTTATGAAGTATTAATAAAGTCAACCAAAAATATTCTTTTTTATTAGAAGAGGTGTGGATTCAATTGATTTTTTTTTTCAGACAAATATTGGCACTCTTCAGCAGTATCTACAATGTAGTAGGCTTTTATTACGTTGTCCTTAGAATACAATGCACATGCCATAAAACTCAATATTAACCCACTACAATACCTCCACTCACCTAAATAAAGATAAAATGAGAAAATTTCTAGGAGAAATTTTTTTGAAGTTTTATGAAACCCTATTTAAACATTGAAAGAGAAAGAATCTTGATCCCACCACTGTACGAATATATTGATGGGGATTTTCTCCTCATTACTGGGTTCGATGAAATCGAACTAAATTCGATATCATCGATAATTGTCGGGATTTTTCACCCCTAATCACTGGACAGTTTTGGGTCGTTCTCGATATCATCGAAGGACCTTAGATGATATCAAAGGTTGTCATCGAAGGACCTTCGATATCATCGAAGAGTTACGCGGATGCGATTGCAGAAACACAGATTCTGCGAATTTTGTTTCTTAGTTTGATTCTACCTCTTTCTATTCTTATATAAGTGGCTGTATACGGGATTGAAGTGTATTCTAGGGTATTTTAAGGTTTCCTAAAGGTTTTCTAGGAGGGCTTAGGGCTATCAAAGGTGTGTGTGTGTGTGAGAGAGAGAGAGATAGAGAGAGAGAGGAAGCTTGCGGAAGGGAGATTCTCCTCGTAGAGGTGATCTACTTCGCAGTCCATGTCTCAGCGCTTCTATGTCCTCGTGATCGGTGATATTCCTCTGGTTTTCCATTATTCTCTTATTGTTCATTCACTCCTGCGTGAGTGAAGAAAGTTTGATCTAAGCGGTGTGTGCTTGTGATCGGTTATAATGTTCTGCTTTATAGTGGATTGTTGATCTGGACGAGGTCCCATGATTTTTACCTCTTTAAGGGTTTTTCACGTAAAATTCTCTGGTGTCGTGTGGTTTATGCTTTAATCGATTTCATTGCTTTATTATCCCATAATTCTAGTTTGATTTGGGAGGCTAGATCCTAAGGTTTTGTGCAAGGCCCCCAACATATATGTTATGCGTATGAAGCAGCAAATGTTTGAAGACACGTAACAAGTTTAAAAAATGCAGCAAGGGACTCACTGAAGTATAGCTGTGGATGTTGGATCTGTGAGGTGGGCAGATCGCGCCACTTGGGTGAAGCTTTTCGTTGGTGTAAAAGGGGTGTCATATTTTACTGAAGTCGCCAATAGTCAACTACTCCGATTCCACAGTTGGTGAGATATTGTAGAAACGTTGGAATAGAGAACTCAAAGATTTCCTGCCCTAAAATGACTCATTAATTTGCAACTGAAGACTTTGCCTGTATGGAAGTATGGTCTGTACTTCACATGATCACACAAACTATTAAGGATAATGATTAGTTCTTGCTCACTAATGATGCAAAGTGTGTGCAATACCATGTTAAATACAATGCCTATGACAAGTTGTAGTCTTGAATGGATAAATCCGTCTTGATTCTTCAACTTGCCGAAGCGATTAACCAATTTATCCAAATTTTTTATGGTCAAGATCCGATTAACTCGATGAGACGCAGAGCATACATTTGAATAAATTAGGTGTTGAGTATTATATATGCAATGTAGTTACGTATATAAATATGTGTGTGATGCAGTGTTGAATGCAACACATATGACAAGCTGCAGTTTCGACTAGATAAATCAACCTTAACTCTTCCACTTGCCGAAGCAATTAACCAATCAATCTGAATTTCTGATGAACAAGATCTGATTAATTCGATGAGCCGCAGAGCATACATTTGAACTGATCGGTTACACAATGCTATGAATACAATGTTATGGATAAGATAAGTGGGTTGGAAAAGGGAATAAGTGTTGCACGATGCTTATGTGAGATGGACAAAGCTTATTGAAAGTTGGACTGTGGGATGGACTGAAATGTCACAAGGATTAGATCGAGTGGCTTTGATTAGGACTTAGGTGACTCAAGAGGCTAGGGATCTGGTTGGAATAGGCTACATTTAGGCTAGACTCTTTCCTGTTACTCTCACTCTCATTGGTAGAAGGATAAAAATGGGAAGGTGTGTTAGACTTTCTAGATTTTTATGTATGGGTAGATTTTCTTGATTTTCTAAGGATTATTGAAATAAGAGGGGGAGGGGGTTATTTATAGCTCCCATGCTGCTCGGTTTTCTTATAATTATTTATAGCTCCCAAGCTGCTCGGTTTGGATGACATGAATTTGAGATTGCTACATGGCAAGATCTCAACAAGTAGATTGGATGGCATGAAGTGTAATTTTGGTGCAAGGAGGGGCATCAAGTCTTTTTGGTCCTCTCACACGATTACACCTCTCAAAAGAGAGACTCCACATGCATTACACATCTCCCTACCAAGGCAGGAGAGCTGTCACATGGCTGGCGGCATCCTAGGTGCCACCAGAGTGACACAGAGCTCCCTGATTTAACAGGTGAGCTCCCACATACATTTGCAAGCTATGATTCCTTTGGTGCTTGGTTGCTGGTGCTCTAGATTTTTTAATGGGCTTTACATATATGGGATTAAGTAAGGGTTGGTTTAGGGCTTGATTTGACTATGTGAGTTGATTGGATAGTTTGACTGGGTGAGTTGACTCAGTGAGTTGACCGGGTTTGATTAGGTTGAGTTTAGCTGGGTTTTTAATCGATTTGACTAGGTGAGTTAGGTTGAGTTCACTAAGCTTTGTTTGGGTTCTAGGGTTAGGTTTTTGGATTAGGTTTGGTTCTAGGGTTTGGTTTAATTGAGGGTTGGACTTGTTTCAATTTAATCAGCTTGTTGGCCTAGGGTGGGGTGTTTACAGTGAAATTACACGATGAGATAGTATATCACGACGCGTGCGAAAGCTTGACAAAGCTATAAAATTATAGCTAAGTCCTAGAGGGGGAATGGCGATTAGAATAATTAAAAATAGTTTGTGTATATAAACTAATTTACCAATTAAAACTAATCAAGGTAAATTAACACTAAGTCTTTCAAGCCAACGTGGGTCCAATCACTAATTTACCAATTAAAATAATCAGCATAAATTAACACTAAGGCTTTCTAACCAAAGTGGGTCCAATCACATAGACTACGAAGATATGCCAATTAACTTGTTTATAAAGAGATAGTGTACTTGTGTATGCTTTGCAAGGTAAGTGCCTAGCATACAATTTAATTTAAGCATTCATATAGTTTAGCTAAACAATCACAAACATGAATAGAATTGTGCTCAATTGACAATCGTAAACGCAAACATGTATAGTGGTTCAGTTTCCATATGTCACTCACAATGGACGCATTATCCTTGAGTGTACCGATATTCACTATCTTAAGAGTTTTCAATAGATTCACCTTTAACCTTTACGAGTGTACGCTCCCGTCGAAGGCCTACACAAGGACTTATCAAGCGTATACTCCCACCAGAATCCTACACAAGGACTTACACCTACTCACCCATGTTAGTGGTGATACGGTCCTACACAAGAACTTATGTGAGTTTAAGTCACAAACTATATACTTAATCATATACAAGGAAATAGTATGTGGACTCTAACAATTGACAGCTTACTTGTCGGATTGAGCCCATTCGTAGCGCCTTGCTTGATATACTTGATTGATGCTCTCCCGTGCTTCAATCAACTTCTCTTGTGCTCCTTTGATCTTTGAAGCCAGTCTTCTTTCGCTTCCTTAAATCACTACCTTGCACTTGATGCTCAAATGAGGCTACCAAGGTAATGAAAGGTGTTTGGTCGAATCTCCTACAACTAAAGGCTTAGTTGGTTTCCAAATGAGGATTCACTTAAATGAACATTCTAGATGTTTATAAGACAATAGTTTTTCAATTGGATTGGTGTTTATCCTCTAAAGAATGCAATGAAAAAATATCATATACTGTAACATCTCATATTTTAGCTATTTTGGATTTCCAAAAACCCTTAAAAAATTTCACTATAATTAACCCACATTGTCACTTAGTGACCCTTAATGCTCAATGTGAACCTATACGCGGGTGGTACTAGTAAATAATTGTATGAATCCGATTAATCAACCGTAGGAAGCCAACGAATCCGCCCGATCACTTAAACCTTGAGTCTAGCCTCGTGATTTGTTTATCTATGGCCCAAATCTAGCCAACCTACTGTAAACTAATCAAGATGACTGCAACTAAATAAAGACCTGCCAAAAGTCAAGACAACTAGGGGTCAGATCTTGATTAATGAACTAAATTGTCTTAGTTACTCATTTAGCCTAAGAACCAATGGTTTAGGGTGATTATGATCGAATCGTCGTTTTTGCTAATTACAAATAAGCCACACTATGAACTTAGTTAATCCAAAACATAATCATTGCGCATAAAAAATCTCGTTATCCAATTCATTCCAGAAATGCATTGATTATCCGAACAAGCTCTGAACTGCTCATTAGTGGGCCACTAAACCCGAGACTATAAAAAGACGTTCATCTTAGCGGGCTTGAGGTCAATCACGAAACATCGAGCTAAGATTGCACCTCAAATCGTTTAACTTGGACTCGTAAGGTTAGTGCATGAGATGTGCGAATATTCCTAAAATTAATCAAGAACTTAAGTTAATTGTCTATGCCTGGTCTTTGCTTAAGTTGTGGCTTTCAGATTGTTAGATCGCTACCAAATTTAGGACAATAACTCAGGGTAATGTCTTACACAAATCTATTTAGTTGCGGGCCCGATCGATGGTCGATGATCGTCGAACTGACTTTTGATCATACCCGTCGATGGACGCATCCAAAAGACGAGCCGATCATATCCATACATATATTATCACTCGAGCCAACTACCCTATAGTGTAACTAATACATTCTACACTACCCCTCTCGGTATTCTCACGGAGTGATTAACAAGTTGTAAGGTTGTCTTGGTAGGTTTTAATTCACCAAGTCATAATTGCTCGTATACCGAGTAGGGTCCCCCCCCCCCCCCCCCCCCCCCCCCCCAAAGTCTATAACGATTGTTCAATCCAGAAGTTCTCTATAATGCAAGATATGGAAGTTCTCTATAATGCAAGATATGGTAGGGCTACCTATATATTTGTATTTTATAGGAGTATTTTGTTTGATTATACATCCACTTGTTCTGTAAAAAAAGCTTTCTTTTGTACCTTGAGCTTTCGCTTAACCATTCAAAGATCCTCAATAAAATTAGCATATGATGGTATTTATTTTATGACATCCAGCAAGGGTATGTTGATCTTCACTTGTTTGAAAACTTCTAAGATGTCTTAATTGTTAACCAGAGGTTTGGATGAGAGCAATCATTGGGGGAACGGGGCTATAACTTTATGACCGATCTTGGGTTCTTGTTTAGGTTGAGCATCTCCAGGCTTGTCATCACCCTTAGATTTCTCAGATTCCTTGGGTTTCTCAGTCTTCTTTGGAATTACTTTATCGATCACTTTTTCACTTCTGAGGATGGTGATAAACTTAACATTCTCAACATGAGGGTTGGAAGAATTTGAATCAGCCACCTCATATTGGCCTTTGGGTTTTGGTTGAGGTTAAGTAGAGAAAGCCCATTTCTTCCTAACATTGAGATGAGATTCAATTCTTTCAACGGAAGTTTTAAGCTCTTACAAGGTTTACGTGGTGGACTTATTGATTTGCATTTGTTCGTGCATGAATGTTTGCAATGTATACTAGTAGAGGGCCCTTGAGGATTGTTACTAGCATTCACAGTAGGTTCATTTCTCTAACTGAAGTCGGGATAGTTTTACCACTCGAAGTATACGTGTTTGAATTTAGTACACTGAAGGGTCGTTATAAGCATTCATGACATTAGCTTGAGGTTGCATGACCTCTTGGAATGCAGGAATTGTAGGGCAATCCTTGGTTAAATGTGCATTGCTCTCACATATTCCATAAGCACTTTCAACAACTTCATTGAGTTTTGTCACATTTACTTTCCTTAATTCCATGGCCTCAATTTTTTGAGTGAGACCCTCTATCTTTGCATTTACATCGTCATCTTCCTTAATGATGTATATTCCACATTTTTCCTTGGGCACAGGCTTGGTATTACTAGCTTTGTTAGGTGTGCCTCATGATTGGACATTTTCAGCTTAAGATCAAAGTAATCCCAAGCCTCATCAGGATCCTTACTCATAAACTCGCAATCGCATATCATCTCTACAAATTTGCTCATATTTGAACTCAGCCCATCATAGAAGAAGTTAATGACTTGTCCTATAGCTATGACATGGGTAGGTAAGTAAGAGCTCTTTGAAATGCTCCTAACACTGGAAGAATGTTTTGTCCTCCTTTTGAGAGAAGTTCATAATATTCCATCTTAACGTGTTAGTTTTATGAACCAAGAAAAACTTTTTCAGAAATTCCGGGATCATCTTACCCATATCCCAATGAATCCCAGCCTTCAGGAGTGCAATGTGATTTGATTCTCTCCTTTATAGAGAAGGAAAATAATTTCAATATCACTACATCTCCAAAGACGTTGTTGTAATGTAAGGTAGTTACGATCTCATCAAACTCTTTAAGGTGCAAATAGGTACATTCATAATCAAATCCATGGAATTTTGGAAGCAATTGGGTCACTCCCAATTTAAAATCGATGTTACCTGCGTTTACAGGATAAACTATAAAAGAGGGTGTGGTTGTTCTAGTAGGTTGCAATAGTCATGCAACGTCCTAATCAGTGGCACATTATGTACTTCATTTCATCAAAATTTGATTCGTTCTCAACCATAATTCTAATTGATTCATAAGTATTCAAGTATTTTCTAACACATAGGGTGAATAGACAATCCTTCAACCAATCCTCCTTCATTTAAAAGGAAAGTGTGTGATCAAGTACGCACTATTGAGACTCAAATATTGCATACTTTTCCCCATTTATATCTTGATTTTGTGAACATGATACTGTTTAATGTTATGTTTTATGCGTGTTTGTGTTGCAAGGTGAATTTAAGAGCTTGATTGAAAAGTAATGCTAAAAGTATGGATTTAATACTCAAGAATCACCAAGGCAAATGAGGGGATCTTAGGAGACTAAGAACGAAGAATTCTCATACTAAAGATCCAAGAAAGCCAAGTACAAATGATGGAAAAAAAATTGGCAAAAGCACAAGTTAAACAGCAGAAAAACAGGACATTTAAGTGTCACCTAAGCCAACTTCGAATGCCAACTAAAGTGCATAAAACAGTCTAGCAAGAAAACAGCTTCATTAGGTGTCACCTAAGCCAATTTTGGTGTCACCTAAGTACTCTGCACATACAATTTCAGATGCGATAAAATGCAATTTCGGTGCCACCGAACTAATTTTGGTGCTACCGAAATTGCGCAGAGTGTGACGCGGTGTCTACTTGGATTGCGTAAATAGAGTTTGTTTTGCAAAAATAACTGAGCTAAGCTATAAATAGAGGTTTCCCATGGACTTTATAACATATCTAGGGTTTTTAAAGAGCATATCTAGGGTTTTAAGAGAGCTCTCAAGTTTCATAAGTTTTAGAAATTATTTTTCTTTTAGATCTTTATTAATTTATTTTCTTGTTTTCTCGTTGCTTTTTCTATTTTGTAATTTAGTTATATTTTTCTAGTTCTCTTTAACCCAAGCTAAAAGGGAAGCACATTGGTTTAATGATTTTATAAATTATGATGATTGATTGTTTTTAATGATGAGATGAATGATGTATACATGTTATCAATTATCTAAGTTTATTTTTTATTTTTTTTATCCTCATGTGAGATTCATATATTTCCATCATGTGAGATCCATATTGATGAATAGGTTTAACCTGGATCAATTAGATTTCTTAGATGAGAGATGTTCTCAACCTGCAATATTTCTTTGATTCATTATCTTATGGATATGAATGCTTAAAATCACCGGCGCTTGAGAATATATATTAATGGTGCTAATTCATGATTATCTAATCTCTTATATCATTTATTAAAAATATTTGAACTGTTTTATTTTTCGATTAGGCCGACCATAATGCTCGGACCTAATTGTGTTATCAAAGTTATATTGATTTATGGATTATTAACTTTTATGTGGAACTTTGAAGCTTGGGTGATGTTTTAATTCAATTCAATTCAATACTTTCAAAACTTTCAAAATCATTTCATCTGTTTAATTTTCATTACTTAGTTAATTTTACATTTGATTTTCTCATTCTCATAAATCATCTCTCCGTGGGATCGATGTAACGTCTCGAAAAAATCTGTACAAAGACCCGAGTATCACCTCAGGTAAAAATCACTAAGGACTGAATCCTTTAGAAATTAGACAAAAATTAATTAAGTGCTAAACTGAATTAATTGGAAGATTAGCTTGAACTGTTTTCTATACGAACTGCAAGACCTAAACTAGTAAAATCGCTAACGCTACATTACTTATAAACCTATAATCAATCTCAAAACCCGCTTGCTCTCGGGAGCATCTTGAAACTCCGTATCGGACCTAAACAGCGCGTCGAAAGTCTGATAATCGTAAAACTATACGATTATGACTGCCTTACTAGACTTGACAACTATCTTGGAAATCAAGTCCAAATAGTATCCAGAAATGCACAACTTGAGCCCGGAACGAAGTGTGTGAAAAACGTGAATATCTTTAGAAAATGAACTCAGATTTAAGTGAATTGAGTCATTCGCTTGTAGGCTAAATTTAAGGTTTTAAACCGTCAGAGTCTGACCTAAATACACCCTCGGATCAGGAAAATTTCCCTACACAGGTCAGTGCACTTGTCGCCTTGATCGAGTGACGATGACCGTTAAATTGAAACTGGTCCTCTACGGTCGATCTGAAAATTTGATTGAACCAAAAACTTAACTTGACACAAATTCATTGTCAGGGAACTTTCTTCGGACCGTATGCAGAAAATGGACCTCCAGATGAGCTTCGTTAGATCGAAACAACCGACTTTTGTCTAGCCTATAAAAAGCCCTTAAACCCTCTCTCTCCCATGCCATACAAATTTTCTAAACCCTAGGAGAGAGGAGAGAAAAGAGAAGGAGAAAGTGAGGTGAAGAGAGAGAGAGAGAGAGAGTAAGAGACAGTTGCTCTCTCCCATGCCATACGAATTTTCTAAACCCTAGGAGAGAGGAGAGAAAAGAGAAGGAGAAAGTGAGGTGAAGAGAGAGAGAGAGAGAGAGTAAGAGACAGTTGTTGGGATTCGATCCCATCGCTCCATATGCCTAGTCATCCCGCCTGTATCGATATACCGGTGATTTCGACTCCGTTCTTGGGTAAGAAATTCTAACCCTAATCTGTGTTAGGTATTCAAATAGAGTAAACGGTGAAATAGCTAACCCATTTCATGCTATAGGTTACGGTTGTGTCATAGATAAAAACTTAGTGTTCAAACTACGTTTGATTCTAGTTTATTGACGGAAGGTGCAGACTATAAACGTTTATATTATGGTTTTCAAGGCTTTCAATTTCAGTTAATGATTTATAACTGACTTGATTGCTATCACATGTGCTTAGAGACGATGTTTTATATATATTACATATATATGTGTACTACGTTGATTTTAATGCATTTTATGTGTTCGTTGAAATGTTTGATTGAATACGGAATTATGATTTATGCTTGCTATGATTGATGTTTGAAAATACATGATTGTTGTATGTGTGACAACTCCCTTGTGGAAGGATTTATTATAATACATGTTATAACTATTATATTACATGTATGTTGATATGTATAGTTTAAGTATTTGATAAAATGCCTGAATGAAAAAATGCTTGTTGTAATGTATTTAATGAGGGCGTTGAGATAAGATTCTCAATTCCATTATCTATAGTTACAGTTTTCTTTATGTAACTTATCATACTACTATGTGATTATAATGAAATGCCTATGTATGTTAACATGTGTACTATTTGTTTGTTGAAATGCTCAAATAAAATTTATATCTAGATTGCTTGTCACATGTTGTCCTTGACTATCACATGCGAATGCTATTGTTTGGAGTGTGATTGAGGCTACGATATAGTCTAGGCGATCAGTAACGGTTTACGATCGGTGGCCGAGCTGTTTTACCCACAACGGATACGTTCGATGAATCCGAGTCGTACGATGATTATCGACAGTGGTTAGGCCGCGAGGAGTGCTTACGCACTCTATGTCGATTAATTCAATGTGTGCTTGTACCAGTCGAGCTTATCAATTACCCGATTGGCCTAATGTATGTTCACCATGTATGGACGCTACTAATTGAATGTAAGATACCAAGTTACCAATGTGACGTCCGTTTAACCTTGGTACCTCGATCCATTAAGACTCATGAGCCGGGTATGGTGGTATGGGACACCATGGTCGAGCTGTCAGCTTACGCTGGGGTGACGAGCCTCCCCGTAGTGTCCAGTGAGCAAACCAAACTCATGAGCCGAATACAGTAGTAGGAGACACTGTATTCGAGCTGTCGGCCTACGATCAAGCGACGAGCCTCTCGTAGTGACCTCGAGTATACACTATGACTACGCTAAGGTGATGAGCCTTTCCGTAGTGACTTCGAGTATAAACTAGGCATGTGCTGAGGTAACGAGCCTCTCCATAGTGGCCTAGAACTGCTATTGTATGAGATTAACTAGGATTGACGACCCTATATGGATCATTGTTTGGGTAAATGATATAAAGGGAGATGCCTTAGCTTCCCAACCTGTTGTATGAATAAGACTAATTAAGAACCCGACTAATCACTTACATGCACCGCATTGCATGTGCTTTGGCGAAGAAGTGCACGTTTACCGAGAGTGTTACATGCGTAAGGGCATGCATCATTAATACATATCATCCTTACATTAATTAGAGTACTTAGGAATGTTTGTTGTATTGCTTCATCATTACTGCTTGACTGAATTGATAACATGTTAACTTTTGCCTTATAGCTCCACTGAGTTGATCACTCACTCCCACTCTGGGACGGTGTTTTAAAACACCAACCAGACTCTGTTGTAGTTTCAGGTGATGTCGAGACCTACGAGGCGGAGCCTGACTTCTACGACGACGACGAGGAGTTCTCCTATTTGCAACTCTCTGGCGGGTCTAGGTAGACCTGAAGTTGCATCACCGGGGCTATAGGGATATGGATTAGACGACAATATACTTTATCATTTTATATATGAATCAAACATGTAATTATTTGACCTGGTATCATGTTCATACTCTAGGAACTTACAACCAGTTATACATTCTATATACTTATCACAGTCTTCTACTTGCGTAATTTAACTGTCTCTGGAGTATGATGTACTGATTTAGTGTAATCTCATTAATGTTTAATGTACTAATACAGATAACATTTAATCATCATTCTCTATATTACATAAGTGATGCATTGGAACTTGGGAGTTGGGCTCCTGCTCGACCCCCAATTTTCAGGACGTTACAATCGACCATGTATTCACAAGATATTACTTACAAACCTCTACACTTGGAGGCAAACAAACACCCACTTGGGCACAAACACACATAAAACCCTACAATTAAAAACCTACCCTAGAAACAAAATCCGTCAACAAAAACAACTAATTGGAAAGTAAGAGAATAAGGGAAGGATGTTACCAATAAGGAAGACACTTGACTCAAAATAAAATCCTATAAAACATATAGAAAACCATTAGTAATTGGAATAAAAAAAAACAAAACTAATCTAAAAATAAAAATTTTAAAAACAAAAACCTATGAACTAAACCTATCATAAAGTGTTCCTAACGCAGTTCCCGACAATGACGCCAAAAACTTGTTATACTTTTAGCTGCCATAAGTACAGGGTTGCGAAGTAGTATATACTCGGTAAGATCGAGGTCGATCTATAGGAACTAAGAAGAACAATGTTTAATCTAGAAAGCGAATGAAAATTTGGATTTTCTTGTTGGGGCAATTTAAGAATAGCGTAAAAAACCAATTAAAGCAAACTAAGCATCCACGGATCCACTTTTAACAAACATTTAACATTAATTCGTCAATTCAACTTTGATAATTCAATTGGAATCGAATAATGATTCATTCTAATCGAAATATAAAGCAATTAAACTAATCTAGAATATCTAAATCAAGTACGAATCACTATTAATCAATTTCTAATGAATAATGATCGTAAGAAATCTAAACATTCTTTGTACCCGAAGTTATCAATAAATGAAAAGATTTTATAGATCAAAGCTTCCACCAATACTAAGAATTTAATCAAAACAATCTCAATTCATAAATCAAACTATTATCATTGAATTAAAAATGAATTAAATATAATAATTCATTAAAAGGTTCACCCCTTAGCCTTAACTAAGAGATTAGACAACATAACTACTTCTTAAAATATAAAAATAAATTAAACCAAACTAGAACCGAAGGTTGAGGAACAAGAAAGGCTCCAACAAAGCTCCCCACCCCCCCCCCCCCCCCCCCCCCCTCTCCTCTCTCTCTCTCTCTCTCTCTCTCCAAGCCCTAGATGATACCCTAATTCGAGTTTAGAACCCCTTAAATAAGTGTTTCCACCAACTTTGCATAGACTTTGGGAACAAATTTAGCAAATCTGCACAACTTATGCAACCTTCGATAGAACTTTTTGATCGAATCGAATGCAATCGACAACCTGTCAATCGAATCGAAGCCAACTTCGATCATATCGAAGTTGTCTAAAATAGTCCAACAACCAAACTTGAATTTTGGAGTTTCTCGTTCGAATCAAAGTCAACTTCGGTCATATCGAGCCCAATCGAAGGACCGTTGATGGAATCTAAGTTTTATAAAAATTTTAAATTTATTTCTTTAAAGCTTCATAGCTTCAAAACTTGGTTTCTTAGATGCTCCTACTTGGTGGATCTTGTTCTTCTTTTAGGCTATAATATTTAAATGTCTCGGATCTTCTTTCGGACTTTGAAAGTCCCCTGTACATCAAAAATTCACGTAATCAAGTCATTTAATCGTTCAGATGCAGGGAAAAATGATGCAAAACATGACGTAAATATGTAATATGTAGCACTTAACAGTGTGGTCCACCTAAGATCAGGATCTACTAAGTTTTTGTCCCATTCTCTGAAATAAGTTGACAAAAAGGATGGACGACGTAGATATAAATAAAATACATCACAATGGGCCCTACAATGCTCCATAATGGACCCACGTAAATTTCAAATGTCAAGAAATTTCATTGTGCAACACATTCTAGGCAGAGAGAAGAAAACTCAAAGCGTTGTCATGTGAAACGTCTGTGGACCCATCATGATGTTTGTGTCAGATCTACACCATCCATCAAAATTTTCATATAATTTTAGTTTACGAGAGAAAAAATGAGACAGATCTAAGGCAAGTGGGCCACACTAGAAGAAATAATGGGAATTGGGCGCCTAACGTTGAAAACTTCTTGGGCCACAGAAAGCTTTGATCAAGCTGATATTTGTGTTTTCCCTTCATCCAGGTCTGTGTGACCTTATGGAGAGGTTAGATGGCAAATAGACCTCATAGTGGACCCTAGGAAGGTTTTAACGGTAGTCATTCTAATTCCCACTCCTTTTTTATGATGTGGTCCACTGAGCTTTGGATGTGCCTCATTTTTTGGGCTTATGCTCTGGAATGATATAGAAAAGTTGATGGATGGTGTGGATTTAACACAAATTATGTGGGGCCTTTAGAAGTTTCACATGTTAAAAGTTGGGTTGTATATTGAATAATATACTCCGAAGAGAGAAAATTTCTTTGGCAACGTGCACACTGTTAAGCCAGACCTCAACACCGAAAAAATTCTGAAAAAATCATGGAGTGATTTTTAGGTTCTACAGTAACAAATATAACTTAATGAGGAGCACTTTCTGAGTTTTCAATTATGTATATATTTTTTTAAATAACAAATGGTGTAACGCCCGTATTTTTTTTAAATATAATTTTAAGTGAGAGATAGATATATATACTGATCTCATCTCATCTCTTCTCCTATCTCATTATCTCAACTCTCCCTCGTATCTCGTAGTCCCCTACCAAACTCTATATCTTAAAGAGGGAGCATATGAAAGCGAGAATCTTACTAAGACTTAAAGAACTAAAGAAAGAAACTCGTTGAAAAAAATGAGGTGGGAGAGAGGTTCTTGGAATTCACTTATTCAGGTTAGTATAATGATCTTTTCTTTGTTTTCTTATGCAGTAGTTTGATTTGGTATTGATCTACACATCAGACGGATTGGATCAATCATGTATCCATTGCGTACGTCTAATTCATGATGTACATGACTTTAGGGCTGATGTGAAGGTGAGATTTTTCCATTATAAACATCGATCAATATGATCTATACAGTTCACGGGTTTTCTAAGACTCAATTATGTAATATTTCAAAGAATTAGACTGTTTCGGCACCTCAGTAGACCGTACCGATCATATATTTACTAACGTTCTTCCTTAATTTAAGGAAATTAAATTAACACCGAAAGAGTAATTCTCTACGCAAACTACAACTTGGCGCAAAGAATTATATAACACAATTTGAAACATGTGATTAAATTCTCACCGTTCATCAGATTCTTAAGAATAAAATTAATTAAAATTATAAATTTTAAATCGATCGAACCATTGGATGGGCTGCATCGATATGAAGAAATGGTAGATAATGAATCATATGTTGATTTATTGTGTTGAACTATTGGATGGTTGAAATCTAACTCGATCTAAACCGACTATCAAAATTCGGATATCATATGATATGACATCCATATTTGATGATCAAACTGACCATCTATTGGGCCGCATTGGCCAATTAATATGATAATTAGGAATTGTAATAAATTGATGTATGGATGATCTGATCAGGATAATCATATGTTGTCCATTGAAATTAATCAAGTGACGATTAATGGTTGACTTTGATCCATCTATTAAAGGTGACTTGAATATTAAATTATCAAAGTAGCTAAATTCTCATTTTTTTTTTTTTTTGTAAATTATCAAACAATCGGTTTACGGAATCATCTCTACCGCATCAAGGTGAGTGATCCCGATGTGTTTTTCCTCTATTAAGTTAAAACAGATTCATTGATTATGTGTTGTATGCATGCTTTAACATTGTTATTATGATCTCTTATTGGATTTAATTAAATATATAATTTAATTGATTATTAATGAGGTGATTTGTTCAATATGCTAGTATAGCCAATGATATGATTTACTGTGTTGGTGAACTACTTGATATGCTTTTGCATATATTGTATTGTATGCACAATACGTGCTGAATTCTTAGGGGAACTCTTTGGATGATATACTTGTAGAATCGTTACCAAAAGCTCACTATACTAGTAGAAATCTGCTGAATGAATAGATGCGGACCTTACCTATGCCTACAAAATGGTAAAAAGCCTGCAAATGGACAGATGCGAGTTGACGAGTTTCCAACTCAAGCAAGTGGATAGATTCCCAGTTGATGCATTCATGCATTGCATAACATTTGCATTTCTTTTTTCTGAATTTATATTTTATATGATTGTTGTTATTCTATTCTAATTTGATGTGAAAAAGTATTTCAAAACTTCTCACTAGGCATGGCTAGCTTACCCTGTATTGATATAAAATTGTACAAATGTGATTGAGGTTGAGCCAGTGGCTCAAGAACATGAGTATATGATTGAGTCAGAAAATGACCTAAGGGACACGTAACCCTACTTAAAGGAAGGAGTTGCTGTTATAGATTAGTTATGATTATCATTTTAAATATATTTGATATTTTTAGATTTTTAATTATTTCTTTCAAGTTGTCTGACAATATTTATTTTATTGCATAAGGCTTCAAATGAAAGTATCCTTAATTATGTTTACAAATAATGATTAAAATTGATGATCGATTTCTTATTTATGAGATGTTGCTGAGTATGAATGGAACTTAAATCTACAATAATACTATTAGCTAGGTGAATTTGTGTAAACATATCAAATAATTTAAGTACATTTAATATACAAGTTATGACATGAATATCAGGTATGAAGTATACGCCAAGTAACTGAAATTCGGATTATGACAAATAGTCCCTAAATTTGTCCAAAGCATATCATATGTCTAATTTAAGACCCATTATCTCCATTAAATAATCCGTCTAATCACATCCACGTGTACAAGTGCTCGTATACTTTCTAAGTCGCTAATTCCAAAAATTCATAAGCAAGCGGTGTCAAATTCAAATGTTTAATAAAATATACATCAGTCAGGTGTCAACCTAGATTACATTCGAACTTCGGGAGCATATAAGCACATGTGGCAAAGTGATGTGCCAATCCGAGTCATCCACGTGGTCGACCGCAACATATACGCCTGGAGGAATGACCATGTAGTGCCGCAGTACCATTAGCTTACCTTCCCAGGCATTTTTTCCTTCCAAAGTGTCATATGTGCAGGACATCTAAGCCATGCCAAACGTTGGACTCATCAAGAATAACATTAGGTGTGAAAAACAGGCCAATATAATCAGGTGGGGCACACCACCAAAATGCATGAGCGACTGACGATCTGACCCAACCTAAAATTTTGGCGTATCTCATGAACAGATCAACTTGATTTCCACTTAACATAAGCTTTCTGATAAGACGGACCATACAAACGGATCAGATGCGTTAAACACGTGACAAATTGGCTGAGAAAAACTGACGGTACAGTAAGCTTATGGTACTCACGACAGTACCTGATTTTTTGATGGTAGCAAAGATCACAACTGTATATCATCACTTTCTTCAATTTTATACTGATGGGATTGGTTGATAGGTCTATTTTTAGAGATTTAAGCCATCTATGCTGGGCGATTAAATATATGAAACTGATCCAACATCAACCAACCACGTTCTATGCTTAGTGGCGTAGAAGTAATTTGCTGAAAAAGCAGGGGTAATCTAACGTCCATTGAGATATCCACTTTTAAAACAGCAGAACCGGCAGTGAGGGATTCGGCCCACGGTAAATGCGGAGGAAAACTAGGGCCCTTTTTAAAGAAATGAATATGTTTTTCTGTAATTTTCGTGAAAACTTAGACCAAAGGTATATGTACATGTAGTTACACCCACTTTCGTAATTATCGACGGCATTGGAAAACCATTGAAAAGAGAAAAGCTTTGATACTCTTGCAGAGCGTGACGGATGATATGCAGGCACTTGGAAATAGCACAAAACACAAGTAATCTCAGTTAAACCGATTAAATTATGGGTCCTGGTTTTGATTTGCGATGAACAAAATATTAGAATTGTTCGGTTATGTGATTATCAGATCGGTAGGCTTTTATTTGACGGTTGAAAATGTAAAACGTCATATGATCTTATCTAAAAGAGAAATCGTCCATAAATAAGCGGTTAAGATTGTTAAACCAATCTGATTTTGGGATGGTAAGTTACCGAAAATATTTTACACCATTTACTCGGTTTAAGCGAGTTATTATCTGCCACGTGTACAATGTCTGAGTGCATGCGTACCAGGTATCATGCTCCGCCAGAGTATCAAATTATTCCCAATTAAAGAGAAGTTTAGTCTCCATCGACCGGTGTTCGGCGCTTTGGTTGTAGGACTAATACACCTAAATAAATCTAGAATAATTGCCGGTTGCTGTTTGAAAAAAAACAGAGAGAGAGAGAGAGAGAGAGAGACGTTGATAAAGACCAATGATCTTATGGGCCATGGCTCTTAAATTATAGGTTAGTGGGGTCTAAGTCTATGATCATTGCGACAGGTGGGTTTTTTCTTAGTATTTTAGTTCACCTTTTAACGGTTGATTTGTAAGCAACTGATCAGATGGACAGTATAGCCCGATAGTTTCAATTTTTGGGAAGTGCCCATTCATGTGATGCTGCACCAGATCAACGGTTTCGATCACCAGGAACACGTGCCACCTGTTTGTTGTAAATGTTACAGGAGCATGCAAGCAATGATTAGAGAAGCGCTAGGGAGATCAGCAATTGAGTGCCACCTGGCGCATGTGTTATCATGGCATGCGTCTGCGCGTGAGGGCCACTAATCAGGTGTCTCCCCCCTTGAGGATGAGGTGGTCTAAAAATCAAAGAGGTCCACACATCAGGTGGACCACACATGAATAGAAATCGAAGAGTTGATAAAATAAGGACGGTGCTCCGTCGGCCCCACCAATATATATATATATATATATATGTATATATATATATGTGTGTGTGTGTTTTATCCATTCATTTTACCGGCTTATTTTAGGGCGTGATTTAAGAAATGAGGCACATCAGTATCTAAGGTGGACCACATCACTGGAAACAATGGTCAGGGAATGCCCACCTTTGAAAACTTCCCGAAGCCTACAAAAGTTTTTTATTAAACTGATATGTGCGTTTTCTCTTCATCCATATGTGACTTAATCAGTAAGTTAGAAGACATGTTATGTGCACATGAGATTTGGATATGCCTTATCTTATCTTGGGGCTTATGCCCAAAATAATGGTCCAAAATGGAAGGACGGCGTGGATAAAAAAACATACATAATTGTAGGGTCCACCGAGCACTGTCCAGTAACGACAGTTTAGGTACGCGATCCACGTTCGTAAAACAACAACCCATTATCCATATTCGGCACTCACTTGTTGTGGTCCACTTAATTAGTGGACGGTGCTGATTTTCAGGCGATGAGGGCAGCTGGCGAGTGTATGGTTGGACTCACCTAAGGCGGATGTCCACGTGTGCGGTAATCCTCTATACAACGCCTACGCGCGAGAATCGCTTGAGATAAGCATTAACAGGAATGACGAAAGTACCCTCGCATCGCCGTCTTCCAACGAAGCCAAGACGGGCCATTTTCGTCAATCGATAAAAATCCCCCGTATCTCGCGTCGAATTTGTGCGGGAAAGCGTCGACACCGAGGGCTTCTAGAAAGTATAAATAGCTTTTAACTATCCCAGCTTATTTCAGCAGCTCTCTCTTTCCCTCGAGTAGCGGTGGAAGTTCGTTTTTCTCAACGGCAATAGGGAAAGATGCAAATCCGGTGGGGTTTTTTCATGGCGATCTCTTTCTTACAGGCAAGTAAATCACGTCCTTTCTCCATGTTTCGATCCCTCTACTGTCTATGGATCTCTGTCAGTGATCGATTTCTAGGATCTTTGTGTTCGTTCCCCGGAGTTACTTTGATTGGGGTTTGAGAGATCGAAAAGAAAAGAAAAAATACTGTTCGATTTCGATTACTCTGCAAAGTCTAGCAAGGTTTTGTTGAATTTCAAAGCTGAATTTGTGATTTTTGTCAATATAATGTGGAATCGAGCGGATGATTTAGTTCAGCTTGGAATCCCTCCCCCCCCTTCTCTCTCAAATTCTCTGTTTTACTTTTTGTCGGAGTTATTTTAACTGGAATTTCTTTTTTTTTTTTTTTTTTCCGTTGAGATGTGGTTCTAAAACTTAGATTTGTAGGTGAATTTGGTTTGGGATTTGGGAATATGGTTGCAAACGTCGAATTTCCAATTTCGGGTACTGAAGTTGAGGATAGTGGAGAGCATTGGTTACTTTTGGGGGTTGTGGAGTTGGAAACTATGAAAAATGTTTATATATATATTATATATATATATATATATATATTATATATATATATATATATATATATATAGGGAAAAGGTACTATGCGCTCGAGCTGATGGGTCCGTCCCATGAGGTCGAGCTGTGTGGGCCCCACCGTGATGCGTTTCGAACATCTACCGCATCAGTCAGATGCTCCATTCCGTCGTGGGCCTAGGTCTCAAAAATCAAGTCAATCCGTGACTTGTGTGGGCCACACCACATACAGAAGTGGAGAGGGGCTGTGCACCATTAAAACATTCATGGGATGTTTTTTGGGCCCACCGAGATGTGGTTTGCAAATCCAGCCCATCCATTATGTGTGTCCCACTTGGATGAGGGTTCAGACCAAGTTTCAGCAGCATTCAAAACTCAGGTGGGCCCCACCAAGTGCATTTATATGTTTTAACGGTGTCTTCACATGATTTTAGATGGTATGGCCCACCTGAGTTCCGTATACGGCTGATTTTTGGGATATCCCATAGTTTAAAGGGGACCCATCAAATGCACGGTGTTGATGGTCGACACGCATCACGGTGGGGCCCACACAGCTCGACCTCACGGGAGCTTATCGTGGGTCGAGCGCATAGTACCTAAACCCACATCTATATATATATATATATTCGTTATTTTAAAGCATTGGTTAGTGAGCAATTAGAGTTTGTTTCTAATTAGGATTTGCTGGGCCTGCAGCAGTTATAAGTCAGGGTGTTTTAACGACATGAATGGGATTTGTAGTCGGATTATGAAATGTTTGGATGTGTTGCTTTTTTTTTTTTTTTTGTTTTGTTTAAAGTTTTGGGTGAGAGAGCTTATGGGAAGTTTTATTTTGATGGTAAGTAGAGTTGGAATGTTTTACAAAGTAGTTTTGGTGTTGTTTGGGTGGTTATAAATATGGGATTTTAGAGAGTGATGAACTCGAAAATTAGTGAATATTAAGTACTTGTCCCGGAGAACTGATTGGGTACAACAGGAAGCATGCTAACTTGTTGTGCCTACATGCCACCTTTGTAGGACATCGTTGCCAGCAAATAGCAGGCCCCACCATGAAGATCACCTGACACAGAAGTCGGGCTGGTCTGCTCATCAGGTGGGCAGTACCACTGGGTTCTATGGACAACCAACAGTCGGATTCAAACATATATGGGTACAGCCTAACTGGTTAGCAGACAGGCCTGATTTTTCTGTCAGGTGATCTTCATGGTGGAACCTACTGTTTGCTTGTTATTGATGTCTGTAACAAGTGGCATTTTGGTGGAGAAGACCCGGTTGGCATACTTTTGGGATCTACCTGATCAGTTCTCTGTCTTAAAGGAGTGATTTCTCTAAGGTCCATTGGGCATGACATCAGAGAGATTATGGGCTATTCTTGACTAGCCAGCATCCACCATCTGCATCAAATGGGCATGAGAAGAGGTTCCTTATCCTCGGAAACTTGATGATTGATCTTACGGTTGGATTCACATGGTTCCATTGACTAAGAGATTTAATGATTGGATCTGTGGAAATCTATTAAGCATCTAGATCCAATGGTCCGATCTTCATTTATTCAACATGTAAGGAAAATTTTGTTTTGATTACCATGACAAAAAAGATGGAGTAGAGATTTGGGAAAGATGACGGATGCGCACCAGGATGAGGCTATCAACCACATGATGGAACATAAAAATTTAGATAAACATGATCTACAGTTTGATGAGTTGGATCGAAAGGACAACTAGGCTGGAGAAACGGTTCGAGGAATGTTTGGATGATTACTTCGAGCAATTGGTGGTTCCAATTGAATCAAAGCAGTCCCAACATCTGATGCTCAATCTGGATGGTCTGCAGTTTGAGAGAAATTGGTAGTCCAAACTGAGTATGAAATTTCACAGAAAACTTCTCTAGGTTTGAACAGTTATGTGATTTTGTATCAGTGCTATCAATTAAAATATCAGGCGATGCTATCGGTATTGCACACGGGCGATATCAATTTCAAAGTACACATAATTCCAATGTATCAATGGTTATATCATGATATTTGCAATATCTTGCCTACATATGTCATCGATATTCAGGCAATTTCTTTGATATTTGTGATATTGCAACTAAAATCAGCATAAATCAGAAAAAATTCCCCCTTTTTTATTTTTGGATTCTCTTGTAGATGTGTGTTTTTTAAAAAGGTCTTTGTAGATGTGTTTTAACAACTCTGCTGAGTTGTTTCGCATCAAAACACTAATTTTGTTGAGACATTGCAGTCGGAGGGGGATATTGAAGCATAGTTGTGTCTTCTAAAAATATGGAAAGCTATTGTGCATATATATATATATATATTGGGGGGTAATGTTTCTATATCCATAGTCACGTGTCTTTTAACATCTCTGTATGTTTCACTAAAAAAATCCACCATTTTTACGAAGCTTGCTCAATGTTTCCTTCAGAGAGCAATACATTATGAGATGCATGCAATAATTCCTGATGTTTCCCATGATGTTTCTGTATCCCAAGTGTGTGTAAAACACTGGAACAACCCAGTCCCTTCCAAATACTGGAAAGGGTTGGTCAATTGATAGAGTGGCCACAGCCTCTAGAAGATCAAGAGGTTGCATGTGAAATTGTGAATGGATCCTTTTTGAAGAGTTAAGGAACTGTATTTCTATGGAAAGATGAACCTCAAGGTATTTTTTGCTTTGTGAGTATGGTTGGAAACAATTAACAGAGGGATGAAAAGTACAGTTTTTAGCAACCAAATTAAAGGCACCTCTGATCCTGTTTGGTGGCTCTGGTTGCTGTAAGTTAACCTCAGATAGGCGAAGAGAAATCAGTACGCGGGAGAAGATGAAGCTTACGTTGAAAGGAAGGTAGCTACTGGTTGATTGGTGGCAGATGCTCTTCATCAAATTCCATTGATTTCAACAGAAGGGTGGATCAATTGATGAATATACTAATAAATTCTTTGAGTTGGTGACTTGGCCTGGAACATGGGAATTCAATGCCTTGACAGCACTATGAAGCAGGACTTAAAAACATAGATTCAGGATGAGCTGGCAACAACAAGATTGTGGACTGTTGTCTGTTGAAGGGGTACATTAGAGATCCCCTACAAAATAAAGAAAAGCTCAACAAGCAGATGGCTATCTGAAAGCTTCAGCCAAAAATTGGTGCATGTAGTGGACTAAGGGAGATAATGGCTGTAAGGTAGCCACCTTCAGTCGAATGGATCAAAATAAAGAGTGAGGAAGAGATGTGAACAGGCAAAAAAATGCTGACATCCATAGCTGTTTACCCAATGCGGGAAGGCACAGCATATGGCACACGAGTGTCCATGATGGAAGCCCAATCTAATCGAAGGAGATGGAGGTTATGAAGATTTGGAACAAGGAGAAGAAATATTGTCCTTTATGCCATAGTACAGGGTGATGGGAGCATTATTGTCATTTTGCAAGTAATGTCTACAAAATAAAATGAGTGCCAATTATTTCTGCTCAAGTGGTAATTTTGGTGAGAAGACGTGTTTGGTGGTGCATGGTGGAGAAACCAGTGCGAATTCTTTTTATGCAGAACTTGTCAAAAGGTTGAATTTGAACATTGAGCGACATCCTCGCCTCTACATGGTTTTCGTGGTTGAACAAATAAAATTAAAGACAAAATAACCTTGCACAATCTAATATACATGGACTTCCACCAGGTGCAATTCCCCTCAAATTGTGTGGCCCTTGCTTCCTAGCTGTTTATGCTTGCCAACATTTTGAGAATTGAAACAAATGCTTCCACGCTTATGACCTCTTGCACCAATATCTGTTGCCTGCTTCATGCTTCGTGCAACTATAGTTATGCTTTCTCTACTGGAGGCCCCATGACTTGTTCAGGCAAGCTATTAATTGTATGAAGTGTAGTAGACTAGTAGATTTTTGGACTCAATTGTAGGTGGTACTGTGAGTTGTATCGGGAGTATGTGTAATGAGTATTATTATGAGTTTTGACTAGGAATTATTTTGTTAATAGGCCTTTACTAGATAACCGAGAGCAAATATTAGACATTGATTTGGAACTAGAGAGTTAAAAGAGGAGGACGTTGATCATGGGATATGTATCATTCATTTAACAAAACTTTGCTTAATTTTTCATGAACTCGTCCTTTTCTTGACTTTGTTTGAGAGTGATTCTATACGCCACATGAAGTGATTTTTTTGCAGGTTCTTTGGGTGATTTGCTAATCAATCCGTTTGGTAAGATAACCTGCAATCTATCAGTTGTGTCCACACTATAGTTTTGAATAGTGTCGTAGCGTAGCGTAGCTACGATGCTAGCGTTAGCAAATAGCGTAAATCCCTTGTGGCGTATGCTACAGGGGTCGCAGCCTATGTAGCGTCATAGTGTACACTAGGTTTTTTTATATTTATAAATGATAATTATATTTTATATTTAATACTTGATTTCTTTTCATACTTGTGACTTGTGGTTTCAATTAGACATTATTAATTAAAGTGGTTTACTTAGAAAATTGTTGATGTGATAATGATTTGATTTGGTTTATGTGTGGATTGGCTTTTCATAAATGATAATTAATGACTTGTTTGAACATGCTATATACTTGGAAAAAATCATCATTTAGGCATATATATATATATATATATATATATATATATATATATATATATTCTGTTTTTTTTTTTTTTTTTTTACTTACTATTTATCATAATTTTTTTATTTTTAAATTAAAAAATAGAAGTATCGTGTATCTTATGCTACACACTACGCTACTTATGCTACATGCTACAGAGGGCTGAACGCTATGCAACAAGCTACTATTTAAAACATTGGTTCACATTCTACTTTTATTGTTGAAGATTAGAGCACATATTGTGACCTAGATCCCTATCAGTCACTGCTGGTAATTTTGGAGGTTTTTACTTTTATTTTATTGGTGAGTACTAAATAATACTGTTGCTATTTTGTATTTGAAACTGTTAATGACTTCAAAAGTTTCCTGATAGTGGCGCCTATGCTTGTTGGCGTGCTTAACCAAACAGTATAGTGGTGTTCCAGTGGCTGGTAGAGAAGGAAAACTTATCTTGCGATAGGCTATGTTCGGGACTGGGTTTTACTTTATAGAAACCGAGTTTTACTTATTCTTATTGGTCAGGTGGCAGATAATGAAGATTTCATTTGTATTTTGTTTCATTTTCCAATTCCATTGTTCATACCCGTGCTGTTGGGCATTTAATATTCCTTATCTTTTGTACATGATCATGTTCAAATTTTAAACATGGTAGTGCTTTTCCTATTCTTACCTACGTTCCTGACATTCACTACTCATGCATTCTGCTTTTAGTGGCACTGTCATGGTGGTTCTAAATTGCTGTGTTACATATGCAGGCCACAATTCTCGTGTCTCTAGTGAGTGCAGGTTCCAGTCCAAGGTTTCTTTTGACTACCAATGCTACATCATCGTAAGGCTACTCTATCATAGCTCCAGTTGCTGAAATGGATCCTAGACTAAAGGATGAAAAATTAGTGTGTTTGCTCTTATTGGTGTATCATCTTAATCGACTAGTTAGAGTTTTCTTTTTTATTTCATCCCTTCTGCTGATCTAATTCATAATGTTTTTAAATTTCACTATTCCACTTTAATTATCACATTGAATGTGGCATTTTTTAAAAGAGGATTTGTGTAAATACTAATTTTCTAACCTTTGATATTGTTTGCATAAATACTAATTTCCCACCCTTTATCTACTAAACATAGTTTTATGCTTGCTGTGGAGTCTTTATTCACAGTGCTCTGCTGCTGATATAGGTGGAATGTTTCTTTGACAAAAACAGTATGGCTGATCAAGTTGAGAATAGAGACATCAATGGACACCTGTAGCTGTGGTTGTCTGACCTGATTTAATTGGATCTGGATCCAGATTTGAGGCCTAATTAATAATCGGATTGGATTTGGGTCCATGGATTTGGACCCAGTTAAGAATCAGGTCAGGCTAATGGTTCGAGGCCTGACTATCTGATTTTTTAGTTTTATCCTTTATCCAATTATATTTCTTATTTAAATCGTACAAAAGCCATGCAGGCCACAATTCTCATGTCTCTAGAAGCATAATCAACACTAAGAGTATAGAACCATAATTTTGGATATGTAGAAGCAGTGATTCGTATCACAAATGACCCATAATCTGAATTTGCAATTTGGAACATAAAACGTAGGGGGTTGATCTTAGTTAGGTTATCTTTGAAGGTGAAATGTTTGGTTTGTTTTATCAATTTGAAATACTTTGAGTGAAAACATTTTTTGCCTTTGTCTTTGTTTTGCTTGGCTCGGGCTGTGGGTACGTTTTTCTTTCCCTGTGGGGCCGATGGTGTGGCTCTTGTAGCTTGTTGTTCCCCAGCCCCTACTGCTCCCTTTTTCTCTTTGGGACAAAGTGAGTGTGTCCATGTTGGACATGACACGGTGGTCTTTAAACATCGGATTAGTCAACATGTTCGTGTAATTGTTTCAAATACTATTTTGCAATTTTCATATGTAAAAGAAAAGAAATAGTGATAGTAATAAACCTAAATTCATTTATTTAAATCACAAATAAAAATCAAACATAATTTATTTATTTTTATTTTTTAATATTAACCATATCAAGGAGTTCCAGAGTGGATATGGACATGTCTGCTTCGCAGAATTTCAAAATGTGGTCTCCCTGTTTCATAGCTTATTGACCATGATGGGAAATGTGACTTCATTCTGAAGAAAATTCAGAACTCAGTAACAATGTAATTATGGAGCTTTTATGTCCCAACTATTAATACATAGTGGCACCTTGATACTACAAAATGAGTGGCATATGCATTTACGTATATCATGTGTAAGATCAACACAGGATATATTGCTGCTTCGCCATTGTCTCTGTCTCATGTATGAGTATTATAAATGCTTGATGTAAATGATACAACATTGTTGACGATGTTCACTTCTGGCTCTATAATTTTCTGTTAGAAGGCTTTAGCTTTGTTCGATCCCATCGTAAGGAAGATGCTGTTGCAACCATGTCCAGGCTACAGGGCATGAATTTTGGGGGCCGAAAGATATTCATCCACGATGCCCATGTCCGTGTCCAGGACCACACACCCCCCCCCCCCCCCCCCCCCCCTCCCCCCAAAAAAAAAAAAAAAAAAAAAAAAAACCACCAAATCCCACCATATCGGCTCCCTAACATTGGAAAGATGGATTATGCAGCTGTGGCCCATCGAGAGAGAGCTGTTACAACTGATGTACCCTAGCTAGTTGTTCCCAAATGGATTTCGGACATCAGAAGACAGAAACTAGCCAACGCTCTTGTTGGGGAAGCTTCTAGGCCCGATTGCTCGGTCATACACCTGAATAGATCTCTTAGAACATCTCCGTTTGGTGCGTCTAGAGTTGACATCGCCAGAATCTCCCACAATTCATTCTTGATATGTTTCCAGTCCAGATCTGAAGTAGTTGCCTTTGAGCGGGATTCTCTCCTTCACCAATCTATGGGTCTCTCCGCTGTCAAGCCCCGGGGTCCGTCCATGGTGGCCTCCAATAAAGAAACCTGGATCCGCATCACAGGTATCCCCGTTCATGCGTGGTGTGAACATATGATAGATCGGATTGTCAGCACTTTTGGAGCTGTAGTTGAGATCGACTCCAATGCCCTACAGGCAACTTTCCTGATGTTTGCTCGGGTGAAGATAATCCCATTCCCGGAAATGAATCTTTGCTCTGCTCTAGACCTGGAAGTAGATGGATTGTCCTTCCCGATCGTCGCTCAAGCCGAACCTACATCTCTATTCTAGACATTTCATACTTCCCGGGAAGCTATCTCAGCTACTCTGTGATCTCCTCCTCAATTCAACTGCCCAGATTATTCATCCCGGACCTCCCACAACAAGGTAGTCAATATCAGCCCCTTTGATGTCCGACAAAATGCCCCACTGACCTCCTAGCACGAGGCAATTGAGAATACTGTCATACATGTTGGACATAATGTCCCACCGAGCTCTCACCAATAGCCCAATCTGAATCTCCTCCTATTTGCGACAGATGCTCGACGAGAGGTTGACCTGAACCTTTCCCCAGATGCTACTACACTTTCCGTCTTACCGAAGCCTACCCTTCTCTCCCCTGGGATTAACAACCAGATGAGGCTTCCTTTCCAGCAACCTCCCCCACCCCCCACCCCCCATTGAGGAAACCAGACAATGGGTCCTCAGATCCTTCCAATCGGCAGTTTCATTAGGTGGTGAGACAACCCAATTGCGATCCCCCTCCCTACCTCAACCTTCCCTGGCACACCTTCACCACCCGAGGCTTGTCTCTATCCTCACTCGCTCCTCAACCAAGCCAATACTCCAATTCACACATACTCCACCGCCGATTCTCACGTGCCCTCTCAAGATAGAGCCCAGCCAGACAAACACCCTCTCAGCCCAGTCCTTTCTTTGGCCTCCCCTTCTCAGAGGCACGATACACGGGCCCACCCTAATCAGCAGGCCACTGACTCTCACCTATCCCACCCTTTTTCCCGCGCCTTCTACCAATTTCAACCCCCCAGCACTCCTTACATTTGTGCCACAGATAAATCAAGGAACCCAGTGGATGAGATGGCCCAAATCATCATGACCAGGGACAATAGATTGGAGGATCTCGGCAGATGGAGCTGGCTGGGCGACATTCAGGATTCCTTTCGGGAAGATCTTGGATTAGACAAAATCTATAAGACAGATGGAGATAGCAGATAAGCTGATTCAGGATCAGACCCAGACAGTAATTCTTCATTCTCTCAACCTGACTCCCCATCCCCAGTCATCCCCCTAGGAGATTCATCTGCTGGGATGAACCTATGGATCGATTTCACAGAACAGCAGGAATCGCTGGTTACCTCTCCTATCACAGAACCTCCCCGACCCAGAAAAGTGCGTGGTGGAAACATTATAGTCAAGCTGGATATGGAGAAAGCATACGATCGAATGGAATGATATTTCATCTCCCGAGTTCTCAAATTTGGCTTCGCTTTTGATTGGATCCGAATGGTTAAACGTTGCTGGGAAAACTGTTGGTTTTCGGTTCTCATTAACGGCGGAAGCTTCGGTTTCTTCAAATCCTTTAGAGGCCTCCATCAGGGAGATCCGCTATCCCCAACCATCTTAATAATCGTAGCGGAGGTTCTTAGTAGAGGCCTGACCCATCTCTTCTCTATTGGGGCATGCTATCTTTTTAAGCTCCTCAGATCCTCTCCTGCCATCACCCACCTCTTACATGTTGATGACACAATCATTTTTCTTAATGGCAGAAAATCATCCATGCGCTTGCTTTTACGTTTCATCTTGGCTTATGAGCAGGCTTTGGGTCAAAAAGTCAACGTTCCCAAGAGTGCCTTCCCCCTGTTGCAGAAAGCCACCACATCCAAGGCTCGCTAGATTACCCTTCTGTCTGGCTTCCATCGAGCTTCCTTCCCTTTTCAATATTTGGGGGTCCCGATGATTAAAGGAAAAATCAAAACAGTCCACCTTCTGCCCCTCATTCACAAAATTGAGAACAAAGTTGCAGGCTGGAAAGCAAGACTTTTCAATCAGGCGGCCAAACTAGTTCTCATTAGACATGTTCTCTCTAGCTTCTTGCTGCACCTTCTCTCGGCTGTCAATATCCGAGGAAGGCCTGTCGTGTCATCGATAAAGCCTTGTCTCAGTTTTTTTGGGGATACTCGGAAGGGAGAAATAAACATCATTGGATCAAGTGGCTCGACATTTGCTTCCCGCTGTCAGAGGGCTGTCTTGGAATTAGGAGGACAGTCGATGTCATGCAAGCCTGTAGATGTAAGATGGTGTGGAGACGGCTGGAAGGGAAGTCACTTTGGGCTAGTTTCTTCGAAGAAAGATACCTTCACAAGTTTATTATCAGAAATGGGCTGTACAAATATGAAGGATCAGCCTTTTGGAAGGACGTGCAGAAAATTCTGCCTCACTCCATTCTGGACCGGAAGAGGGCTCCTAACAAGTTTCTCCCATGTTGACACCACTGTTATGGTAAAAGATTTTTGGGACGCTTCGGGATCATGGAATCGCTCCCGTTTACAGTCTACTCTCTCCTTCGGTCTTTTGTCTGATTATTAACAGTGGTATCGCCCCTTCAAACAGAAAGGATCGACTGGTTTGGATTCCGACCTCCTTAGGTAAATTTTCATTCAAGTCTGCGTGGAACTCTGTCCGTTTGCATCACCCCAATCAGAAGTGGACCTCATGGATTTGGAACAAGCTAACTCCTCCCTAGATTGCAATTTTCATGTGGAAAACTATGCACAAAGCGGTCCCGATCGACCATTCCATCCAGAAGCTTGGTATCCCTCTGGCGTCCAAATGATCCTGCTGTAATGTGACTCAGCTCCCTCCTCAACATCCCCATGTCAGCCCCCTAGCCTCTCCTACCCAGCACAATTCAGCCATCAGAACAGACGTCGAAACCTTAGACCATTCCTTATGCCAGGGAGTGGCAGCCAATGAGGTGAGGAGTTTCTTCTCGCACCTTTTTTTAGTTCCTCTCTTCCCTGCCCTGTCCATTCAGAGCCGCTTCATGCAATGGGCCTCAATTGCAAGCAAATCGTCGAAAGGGAAGATTCTATGTGGATTGGCTCCCACCTTCATAGTCTGGGAGCTCTGGTTGAGCAGAAATGAAGCTAGATTTGATAACCATAGAATGGTGGTAGCTTAAATCATTTGTAAGATCTCTATTTGGCTGAAACAGATTGACAACCTTCTTCCGAGCCTTTCCAATCCCTCCTCTCAGGAAGCTTTCATCTTCCGATCTTTGGGCATGGAGGACACAACCCCATCCTTTCAGGTTACAACTTCGATTGTCAGATGGCACAGGCCCATAAGAGGTTGGCTGAAACTTAATGTGGATGGGTCTGTCAGAGGCAATCCGGGAGTGGGGGGTGGTGGAGGTATTTGTTGAGACCATCTCGGTTCTCTCATCTTCGCCTTCCATAACTCCTACTGTCTGGTCACGAATACGGTTGCTGAAGCTCGAGCGATGGCTGATGGTCTGAAGATTTGTCAAAACCTTGGGCTCTCGATCATACTCGCTGAAACTGACTCTCAAGCCATCTTTGAAGTGGCATGCCGGCATCCAATTGGCTCTCGCTAGACAGCTGGAAAATCTGGTATAGTATTGGCTACATCCATAGTCTCATCAATCAACTGAATCTTCGCTTCCAGCTCACTCCTCGAGAAGGGAACTCCGCTGCAGATGCTCTCGCCAGATCTACAAGTGGTGGTGGGCCCGACGCGATTTTCCTTTCCTCTGCCCTCCTCCCTTCCTCAGTCAGGGGCTCCTTGACCCTGAATAAGGCGGGCTTGGGCTCGATTAGACAGAGTTTCCACAAGAAGGGTGTGGGATGACCCTGTTTTAGGCTACCTCCGGATCCTTGTTTTTCAGCACTTCCTGAGGTGGCCACTGTTTTCTGTTTTCTAGTTGGGCGGCATCTATCTGTGCTCCTGCCTGCCCCGGCTAGCTGCTGCGTCCCCCTGCTCGTCCGCCCTTTCCAGTTTTCCCCCTGCTTGAAGCGCTTTTGATTTTTCTCCCCTGATTTGGTTTCCACATTCTCATAGCCTGTTGTTATTTTTCCTTTGTTCATGTCTAGCATATGATAGGTTAGGCCCATTCCTTTTTGTTGGGGCCCACCCGAATGGCTGTAAATCCCTTTTTCTATCAATAGAAAAGAGACATAGATCTGTTTTTTTTTTTTTTTTTTTTTTTTTTTTTTTTTAATTAATAATTATTAATTATTATTATTATTATTATTTATTTTTTAAAAGGCAGAAAAATATGCTACCTCCTTGCAGTCGAAAGCAAATGACAAGCTCGAACTCTAGAATCTATTGCGAAATATGATTGAAGGTAGGAGCGGAAGACAATGCTTTGAAAATTATTCGAAAAAAGTATTGCATTTGTAGAATGTGGAGACTGGTCTTCTGATTGGTGGTCAAAGAAGTCGTTCAGAGGCATAAGATGAGATTTTGATGCTTTAGGAGATGAAGAGAGATTGTTGCTGCATTGGATGTTCATCCTGTGCGGGATGGGAATCTTTGTGATCGCTCTTAAATTTGATTTGTAGATCTGGTGGGATTCTTGTTATATGGAACCTGAATTTGGTAAAATGTGACATCATTATTGAGCAGATGAATGCCTTTCAAAAAAGGAAAAAAAAAAAGAAAAAAGGAAAAAAAAAGAGGGCAAATGAGCTATGATAGCAGCTCTTTGGCTTGAACTTGAAGATGTACAACTGTACAAGTCAGGTGGAATCTACCCTGGTCAATTGCTGGTAACAACCGCCTCATTAGGTTTCATAGAAGAAGTGGGGAGATATGTTGGTGACTGCTGAAATGCAGGGCTTTGTGGATTTTGTTGAGAGAGAAGTATTGATCAACTTGGGGACTTGGGCTTTTTCACTGTGAGAAAATACGGTTGGAACATGCATACTTCATTGCTTTGGTTGAAAAATGGTTTGAATTCATGGCTAAGGTCTAGGATAGTTAATGATATGAAGAAAACCCATTACAATAACAATTGATGATCAACCAAAGAATTTCTAATTCTCAAATACTTTAGCACTGAAATTAGAGTCTTAAAGACAAAAAAAAATAAAAAATAAAAATTTGCAGTAGGTGAAGCCGACATACAACATTCTTGCCAAAGAATGGTTTGACACACTGTTGGATATATATTAGGAACATAAACATTGACAAGTTGTTGTGTCTTGTATTCCTTTTTCTGATTTTTTTTTTTTTTTTTTTTTTTTTTTTTTTTTTTTTGTTTTTTTCGGGTTTAAAACAGTCTTGCTGACTACAATTTGTAAGCCTTGTATGGTATACTTATTTTTTTGGGCTTGGAAGATATGCTCTTTGATACTTGTGTATATAGAGGTGTGTTCTAGTGTCGTAACATCGCAAGCTTATGGCGGTACTGAGTAAATGATGCATTTATGTTATGCGTGCATCACTTTCAAGCCACCCATTAGATGCGTCTCCTCAGGTTAGCCTTGGGGCCTGAAAATTAGCTCGATCCAAAACTCTGGTGGGCCACAACAGAGGGAACAAGGTGGGAAGGGACTCCCACCGATTCTCATTAGGGCCCATCTGAGTTGCATAACAACTGATTTTTGTTTTTGTCTAGGCCTTTCATCCAGAGCAGATGAAGGGTATGGACTTGATTCTATATACCCAACAAGGTGGGCTCCCCATGTGAATTAGCGGTGGATGCCCCTTGGCATGCTTCCTTTTGCCATATAATGGGGTACTAGGAAAGAATGAAATAACCATATCAAGGGCCTGTTTGGATTACCAATTACAACAGTAATGTGTGGTAAATGAGTAATGATTACCATTAGTACTGTAGTCGGAAGTAAAACATGATAGTGGCTGTACACAATACTCCTCTTACATCTCCACTTCTGACATGTAAAATACTTTCACTGGTTAGATACACTTGCACATAATATCATCAAAATGTGTTATATCCACACCATCCATTCATTTTGCAATATCGTTTTAGGGTGTGTCCCCAAAAATGAGGAAGATCCAACACTTCCGTGGACCTCAAGAAGTTTTCAATGGTAGGTGTTCAATCCCCACTACTAGCTGTGGTGTGGCCCATTTCCGCTTTGAATTTGCCTCATTTTTTGTCTCATTCCATAAAATGATCACGCAAGATGGATGGACGGTGTGGATATAACACGTACATCATGGTGGAGCCCACGAAACTATGCCACATCAACACACCTCTGCCAATCCATGCCATGTGGTGGTTCTGAAGGATTACCATGATTTGATAGTTGGCAATATTCAATCAAGGTGTTCCATGACGGTACTAATGGCCATAATGGCCACCACCGTTATTGTTACGATATGGGCTGTAACGACTGTTACGCCTCCTGTATGGGCCGTTACGACTCTATTTTTTTAAAAATTGTTACAGACCTTTTTTCTGTAATGGCCATTTCGGCCTCATAACGCATAACAGTTATGACCGTTACCGTTACCGTTACGGCTGCTATGTAACTGGTTTTTGAATACCATGTATCCAATCAAAGGTAAGAAGTAATGATGTGAGTTTTACACCACATTACTTTGGTAGTCAATGATCCGAACAGGCCCCTAATGTTTTGTATATCAAAATTTTGTCTTGTTTGGCACTTCTATTGGCTGCCTCCAATATAGTGGGTGCTTGTTTGTGGATCCTCCAAGGATTGGTCTACGGACATTAAGCTTGTGATTCAACAAAAAATTGAACATATTGGTCGCTTCTACTGGTGTGCTCATGGAAGCTAAACATTAATGGCAGCTTGAGAGGTTATCTGGCCAGTTTTGGGATAATTGTTGTTCTCTGGACTTATAAGGGAAGTTAAATCTGTCTTCTCTGGCACTTTAGGCACATGATATTCAAAACAAAGTAGAATCAAAATCCATCTTTTGCCATATTCACAGTGTGCTCTTGATATGTTACTGTATTGACTCCAGGGACACCATTTCTTGGTTATTTGTGTGTTGTGTCCAATGTTGAAGGCTTTTCTTTTCAGCGCTGGAATTAGATCTATTGCATCTTTGATTGACAGTTGTTTCTTTCGTAGTGTTCCACATGAAGCTAACACTCTTGCAAACTCTATTGCCAAGGAGGGTGTGGATAGGTGTCATCCTTGAACTGTGCTCTTGCCGTCATACGTTTAAAAGTTTTTGTATTATGAGTGTGATTCTAATTAGCTTTCATCATTATTACTAGATTTCATTGTTACCATTAAGAAGTACTGGTTCAAAGTGACATGCAAAAGCAGAGTTCACTTTAAAGAAACATTCGTTTAGTTCGAGAAAATTTAAAAGATCTTAATCAGTATAATTTGTTATTATATTATTTTATGTAATTATCAGTGTTGCTTGGACACTTCCACTTTCTAGGTTTCTGCCATCCTGACATTTGAGGACACTTGTACACTCCTGGACACCACATATACTTCATAATCTATATAGACAAAGTGTCCTGTTGATGCCACTGAAAAGTGCTGCGAGTTGGACATTTCAAATGAGGTGTCCAAACATATCCCTGATTTTTTTGTTATGTGAATTTGTTTGGTCAAGCTGAAGATCTCTTACCCCTAGCCTCAAGCTTGCCTCCATGCTATTGTTGTTGTAGAAACTACTCAAACGATCTCCTCTCACCCTGTAAATTTTATTTTATTTTCCATTGTAAGTAGCGTGGTCCATTTAGCAAATAAGCATAGGCTTGGCTGTTCTTTTCCTCTTTTCTTTTCCTTTTTTTTTTTTTTTTTTTTTTTTGTTTTTTTTGGTTCTTGAAATTTTTGAGAGAGCTGAGTGATGTGCATACAAACTCGACTATTAATGAGCATTTGTATGTTGAATTTGGAGTATTAACAGTTTTTCATTTTAATGGTCCATTATGTCCACCGATAAGCTAGTTACAGAATAAAATGAATGTACTTCTGGGTTCGATATCCATCTAAATCATGGTCCATGACTGTCTAGTTTGAGCTTATTCTATTCCGCATGTACAATTTCTTTGCTGTGTATCAACCATCATCCTTGGCCAGAGTATCAAATTCGTTATAAATAGTTGGAGAGCGTGTACCACATGAAGAATGGCTGGTTCCTTGTAAATTTACCTAAATGCTTTAATTCTTATTTGAAACTCTTCCCATGTCCTTTCATAATGCAGTTTAAGTGACTCCAAAAAATAAAATTCTGGGAAAATTTTACTCCTGGCTAAAGATTATGCATAGATATGTTAGTGAAGGGTGTATTACCCATTCATATTTCTTGATATGACTGTTCATGAAAATCCCCTAATACTCTTCCATATGCACATTTCGGTTCATTGTGAGTTGGATTATATTTTCATTTTGTAACAGTTGAATGGACAAATAATGGTTAACAACAGGCTTAGGTGTAGTGTCATTGGCTCATCACAGAAGAGCTGGGAGGGAGAAGGGTGTAATTATTTAGCAATCTTTGCAGCCTGGTAGCAGCTGTTTAAAATATTGTGAACGTGCATCTCACGAGCAACCGTAGAAGAAAATATTGCTAGCTTTATCCTCAATTCTAAGTAACTTCTGATAGAGAAGCTAGATCTCATTAATTCCTGTTTATTTTCACTTCTTTTCAGGGAAAAACATGCAGAAGAGTATTGTTCCATGTACGATATTTGCGGACAACGTCGTGATGGAAAGGTTTTGAACTGCCCGTATGGTTCCCCATCGGTAAAGGTATTTGCTAGCATTCTTATAGATTTCGTATATTACTCTTCTTTGTAAATATTCACTTCCTGGGGCATTACACTTTAAATTTGCCTTTGAACGTAATTTAATGGTAATAACAAGTTATTACTTTCCGGATGGTTTGTATCTAGAGAAGGTTGTTTCTCAATAATTGAGTTATACTCAGTGTTCGAAATATCGGTATCGTGTTACGTATTGTACCCTTGGGATACGGATACGTATCCGTTATTGCATGGGATATATCAGTTGTATCGCGTAATGTATCGCTGTTGTTGGAAACATGGGGAAATTTGTCGAATTTTTCAATGAAACTTCAGTGATTGTTAAAAGAGACATCAACATACATTTATAAATCAAAGCATTACAAAAAATAAGTGCACATAATACGTTTTCTTTGCATGGGGTCCTAACGCATGCATTGTCTAACTGAATTGATGCAAGTATATTTAAAGTCTATTCATATAGTTTATAAATGTAAGAAGATGTGTGGAAACACAAACAATACATTCAAAAGCAAAAGAAGAATCACTAGATCGGGTTATATACATGTTTGATTTTATGCTTGGACACAAGGATTGCAACCGATTTGCAAGAAAGTGGGAATTGTGATTTTTTTTTTTTTTAAATTTTAATTTTCCACAACTCAGCCCATCTCCTCCAAATCTCGAAATTGAAGCTCTCAATCCATGATTTTTCATGCAAAACATGAAAAACCATGGATTTGCAACAATTTGACATTGATTTAACATGATTTATAGAAAAAAAAGGATCGAAAATCGAAAATGCTCACCAGATCGAACATGTGAGATATATTTCACTACTTGTGAGTTTGTATCGCACAAGTGGGATACAAGATATATCGTGGGATATATCGGCCGATATTTAAAACACTGGTTATACTCAGTGTCACGTACATGTCTGTCTTGAGTACGAGCAATATTCTTTCTGTTTGACATATTTATCACACATTTATTGTAGTTTTGTGTAGTTTGATTCATAATATTCACTTGACATTTGGACTTGCTTTCCAGCCAAACGAGTTGCTTTCTTCAAAGATACAAAGCCTATGCCCTACAATTACTGGCAATGTTTGCTGCACTTCGGATCAGTTCGACACATTGCGTGGGCAAGTCCAACAAGTAAGATACATGATTAGAGTCAGTTACTGATATTGAATCTTGTGCATTCTTGTTTCAAATGACATTCTTTGTTGGTACAAGGAAAATGAGTCTATTCTCTATATGTAATGTATGGTATGGGAGTTACATCACCATCCTGGTACACATTATTCAAATTGCACTGACTTTGAACTGATATTGGTATGATTGCTGTCTGTTATCCATTGGTATCCATAGATTTGCAGTGTCTGGTTTTGTGTCTGACTTCTACACATCATTTTCTAACTTGTAGTAGGCGAACAAATAGAGCCTTATATAAACAGCTTTCATATGGCAATCTTTGAGGTAGCAATAGTTTCTTCATTGATGTTGATAACAGAAGTTTTGTAAAGTTCAATGGGGTAGCAATGCATTCTAACTGAATATGTTTCACTAACTTCTTGTGGTTCCTTTCCTGCTTTCATATGGTAATGTTTAAGTTAGAAATATTTTCTTTGTTGATGTTGATGGTAGAAGTTCTGTGAAGTTTAACGGGGTAAAAATGCATTCTAATTGAATATGTTGCACTAACTTCTTTGAGGTTCCTTTCGTGCATATTCTTGTAATATCATGAAGGTGATTCTACAGGTACCTCTTTCTTGCACTGCTTCAGATTTTACTAAATTCACTTCTTTTTACTGTTTGCGAGTCAAATTTTCTGTTTTCTTTTTCATTATGATAAATTCACTAAAGTGATGCAACTGCAAAGCAACTGAAATTTATATGAAATTTCATTCCCTCCATAAATTCAACCTTACCAACTCCAAAGCCAGTCATCTCATCCACTTGTTTGGTGTAGTGGCAATAATATTGGTTAGTCTGATGATTACTTAACACATATTGCATGGATCTTAAAAATCTGGGACCAGGCCAGGTGCCAAAATAGAGTGTGCAGTAGTGGTGATGGTTTATTTGTCTTGGTATCAGTTGCTGACTCAGTCATAACAAAAAATGATTCGACTGAGTCTGACATGGCTCATCCAATTAGTAATTACTTTTGGGGCAGACGCCATCAAAGTATGTAAAATTACTTATTTGTTTGGGTAAGAAAGCACTTGCCTTTTGATAAGTATGTAATGTCTCTATCTAATTAGTAATTACAAATATTATCTGTAGTTTTCTATTCACCCTCCAAATTACAACACAAGTTATTAAACACTAATCATTAAACACAAGTTATTAAGCACTTACCTTTGGTGGAAGTCATTTTCATACTCATACAACTTGTACAATACCTAATAAATGATATACCAATTTAAAGAGTGCAAACTATATTGCTAAAGCTTCATTCACATGTGCCATGATGATTTGGGCCTCTGTTAGCTGCTTAAGTTAGTGTCATGGCTAGCCATGTTAACATTGCTGCCATTAGAGTTAGAATCCTCATGTTTAATCTCATCATCATTCTCAAATAATTATCTAGAAGTTGTGACTTAATTGCATGGGCCTTCTAGTCTTGGAAATGTATCGTTGTCTGAGGGAAACATTGTGGAAACTTTAGTAAAATGGTGGAAGATTTCGTCGATAGTATCCCAAGTTTAGGGAGGGAAACATTAGGAAAATGGTGGATTTTTTTAGTGAATCCTTAGGAGATGATAAAAGACACTTGATTGCACACTTCTGACTTAAAATATATTAAAAAAAACACAATAGATAGGTTTTCGTCATATATGGGCCCAAACCATTTACTTCCGGACCAAAGTAGTGCAATTATATGCAAGTGGAGTTCATATCATTCAAATATGATACAATAATGAAACATAAAATACAACAAGGAAATAAAGAGCGTGAAAGATATGCCTTTGCCTTAGACCCAAAGTTACAAGGTGAATCAAAATCATAATCCCTATCACTACTTGGTGATGAGGACATCACGTCACGTACACCCTTACGTACGTATCAGAGGAGGTGGCGGGCCGCGCCGATTTTCCTGTGGCTAGGCGAGTACCCGTAATCATGCTGAAGACCCCTTGTGCATGTGCGAGCATCTGCAAGACCCCATACTAGGAAGATGCACATGGGTTGCTTTATGGAGTGATCTAGACCATTGGATCGGTGGGACATGACAATCGGGCCATTGGATCGCATGGATCACATGATCGGGCCATTGATCATTGATCGTCCACATCAGTTTTAGACTTTATCATATTTTAGGATTTAGTTTTTGATTATTTTATATTTGGATACATTATGAGTGTTTTAGTTGATTTTATTTAGACTAGGTCTATTTTCGTTATAGTTCACATGACAGGGGGATTTTTGTAATTTTTGAAACTTCTTGGATCTATAAAAAAAGGAGGGCGTGGCATCTCTCTCATTGAATTTTGTGATTAAAAAAAGAGAAAGCTCTTGCTTTCTTTTCCCATATTCATGCGATTTGAAGATACTTCCATGTGATTTGGAAAGAAGATTGGTGCGAGACTAATCTTCATCAACGTAGGTGTGAGGTTTCCATCTATCCCCACACCTTCTCTTTTCTTCCCCATTTAGGTATTTTCTTCGTATTCCTAATTCTTCCATCCTGAATCTTCATCTTCTCTCAAACCCAACTTTTCCATACCCATCCCCAATCCAAACCTTAACCGACCTAAACCCATCCTCCCATGCCACACGTGTGACCGTACGACCACATGTGTGAAACCCACCTGCTCCATTTGGTTTCCCACCATCATTCCCACCATCATTATATCAAAATCCCTTTCTTCCATCCCCGAAACCCTAACCCTATACCTAAATTTCTTACTTTCCCAAATTACCAAAACCCTAATTTTCACCCTAGGTTATATTAGGTTTCGTATTTTGAAATAGACTATATCCTATGCTAATTGAATGTCCTTACATCCATTGGATTCTAGTTTCTTTTTATTTTAATGATTTTGAGTTACAATGTTGGTAGCTTAGGCTCGGCTTATGCATGACTTTCTTTTGATTTTCATGATATTTGTGATGATTATAGTGATGTTTGTGTGTTTTTTTTTTTTTTTTTTTTTTTTTTTTTAATTTTAAATTTTAAATTTTTATATTATAAATTATTAAATATCTTAATTCGGCTATTTGATCTCACATGTTACTTAGTTCATGCATCGGTCTTGCATCACTTGGTAGCCATAATATTGTCGCTTCATTTATCAACAGTATTGTGCTCATCTCATGAGTTAATGATACTAGGTTTTGTACTCTTTCACATATCGCTGGTATTCATAAGATTTCACTAGTATGCTTATTGGTGAATACTAGTGTGTACCGGGTGGTAGACTCTCAGGAGTTGCAACACCCGATCAAGGGTTCGAGTATCCATAGGTGGTGAAATTATACTAGCATGAGTGTGTGGGGTGTGTGTGTGTGTTAAAAAAAAAAATAAAGAAAAAAAAAACTAGTTTGTACCGTAATAATTGTCACCGCTCATGCTATGATTGACATTAGCTATGGCTAGTGTTAGAAGTATTAATGGTGACAAGTTTCGCTTGCCGGGGATAGAGAAATAGTTTCGCTGGCCGGGGATAGAGAAATAATATTGATATCGTCGTTTTTTAGAAATGCGGAGAAACATGGGGAAAACGATGGAATTTTTAAGTGAAACTTCACGAGATGCTAAAATGCACATATTTGTATATTTAGGAATTATAAACATTGAAAAAAGAATGCATACGTAATAAGTTTCCATTTAATGTGGCTTAAAAGTATGTGATGTCAATGTTTTCTACATCGTTATCGCGTAATGTATTGCACCCTTGGTATACGGATACATATTGATTATCGCACGGGATATATCAATTGTATCGTGTAATTTATCATTGTTGTTGGGAAACATGGGGAAACATTGGAAAATTGGTCGAATTTCTCAATTGGAACTTCATGGATTGTTAAAAAAGACACCAATACACGCATTAATAAAAAAAAAAAAAACAAACAAAAAACAAGTGCACATAATAGGTTTCCTTTGTATAAGGCCCTAATCTATGTGCTGTCTAATTGAACTGATGCAACTATAGTCAAACTCAAATCATAAAATTTATAAATGTAAGAAACAAACATGCATGGAAACACAAGCATTACATTCAAAAGCAAATGAAGGAAAAAACTAGAAATAAACCTGTGAATTTTGTTTTTTTTTTTAAAATACATTTTTTAATTATTATTTTTTTTCCGAAAAATTCCCAAATTCCCAAAATGTGTAGATCAGGTTATATACATGTTTGAGTTTTAGTTTGGACACTAAGATTGCAATTGATTTGGAAAAAATTGGGAAAATTTTGATTTTCCCCAATTTTCTACAACTAGGTCCATCTCCCCCAAATCATGAAATCAAAGCTCCAAATCCATAATTTTTCATGCAAAACGTGAAGAATCATGAATTTCTAACCATTCGACACTATTTACAACACACAAAAATGAAAATAATGAATTAAAACTAAAAATACACACCTTTTAGAATCTGGCTTTAAGATGCTTTCGATCACGATTCCAGAGAAATTTTGAAGATTTTCTTCCAACAAATTAGAGTGGATTGATTGAAATCACCTTACAAGGTACTAGGAAGAAGTTTTTTATCGTAAAATAATTTTTGTTTTTTTTTTTTGGTGAAATTTTGAAGATTTTCTAGACAAAATGTCAGTTTACTTTTTTATCTCTTTTGATATTGCACTCAGTATCGATATATCACACAATACATTAAGAATTTATAAAGGGAGAGTGGATATATTGCGCAATATTGTGATATCCACGATATATCGCGACATCGTGCGATATATTGAATGATACCATGAAAAATGGATATTAAAGCTTGGTTTTGTATCGCCCTACTCGGATAACATATATATTGTGGGATATATTGGTGATATCCCAAGATATTGAAAACATTGGGAGGGTGACTATGAATGAGTGTATAACCCTTGGAACCACTCACCTTGTAGGTGTAAGTACCCGTGTGTTGAACGTGGAAATCCCTCAGAACTAACATCAATGGTCCGAATGCTCCATGCATGAGACTCCTTGTTGCATGGTGGCTGTTTCTTAAGACGCAATAAATGCTTACTTGGCTCTACTACTTTACATAAAACTATGAGATGAACACCTTGTTCCTATGCGACATGGTGGAAGGGTGTCTCCTTAGTGAATCGGCTTACATATCTTTGCTCTCTCTAGCTCTCCCCACAAGCATCATGCCTATTGTGATAATCCCCATCGCCACCATCACTCCCATTGCCGTAGTCACCTTTGTGAGATGGTGACAAAATATGCTTGTTACCATCATCTATCAAGGTCAGGCTATGCAACCCACCATGCAAGCCTAATGTCTCGTGGGCCTCATCCCAAGGTATTGGGGTCCTTATCAATGCGTCAATGGAGTTATCTTGAGACCCCACCTCATCAATGTGTCAATCTATATTTATACTATGCATCCTTAATTCTGTTGGACATATTAATGGACTTTAGTATTGCACATCCTCCCTTATCCTGTAATAGTGCACCATGAAGTTGATTATTGACAATCTAGTGAGCCCCATCCATCCGCCACACATTAATGTAATCTCGTTTGTCTCTCGAGATGACCTTATCAGAGTAACATAATCATCATCTATTTCTTGCACTAGGTCATCCACATGATGCTACATAATCTCTTGGGGTGTTGGAGGCATCTTGGCCAGGCCTGCACGTTGCACTTTTTCAATCATGTTCTTGAAGTGTGGGATGGCTATTCCATTATCTGGCTCGTGATTGAATATAAAAGATTTTGATATGAATGAGTCCATTACCTTCCTCTCTCCTCCCTTACTCTAGGCATCTTTTAGTAGCATTTGGTGCTATTTCACACTTTCATTTTTTTTCACAACTATGGATCCATGGGTGTATCCCGCACCCAATTGCTTTGAACTCCAGCCCTTTTACTCCCAACCTCAGCCCTGAACTTACCAACCTCTCATCTATTGCTTTTGCCCACCTCATACTACCCTCACCCTCTGTAGCACCCACCAACCACATGTTTGGACCCCTCAAACCTAGGCCTAGTATCCTTAAACCATTGCATCTAATTCATATTCTATGTGCCATCTTGTCACTCTTTATCACACAGTCATTAGGGTACGCCATGTCATTGTAGTCATCACCTTGTTTCTCCTCGTCCACGGTCTATAGACCTCAGATAGGATGTGAAACTCCTTTCTAATTCCACCATCATGTGCTTCCTACTGTGTTATAATCGAGCATCGAGTGTTCTTCATTCGCGCACGTCCTTTAGAACACTAGGATAGTTTTTCACATTTTGGCAATCCTCTACCAAGTGTTCCTTCAATTGAGAATTCCTCCCACTCCTTGAGACATGACCACAATAATTACACTTGGACCTGGACCTGTTCTTCCCAAGTGGTTGTACATGTTGCCAACCAATGTTCCTCCCTCTTCTCGACATTTTAGACTACCTATACAATAAGATGCAATAATAAGAAAGTCAAAGCTAGCAATTAATGAGTTTTTGAAAGTTTTGAATTTTCATATTATTTTAATTAATTGAATATTCTTCAAATATTCAAAATTTTATAAACAAAAATATGTAATGATTTCCACATTACATATTTCCTATACAATAATCAATATGATCTTAATTTTGTTTTGCAATTTTTAATAAAACTAATAATTTAATTATTAAAAAATTAATTGCCTTTTTAAAAGAGGAAAGAGTGGCCAATCTGTTGATCGGTCGACACTCTTCAACATATAAATTTTCTACACTTGCGTTATGATTTTAAAGGGTAGAAATGGAGAAATTACATTTTCTCAATTTCTTCCATTCCCTTTAGAAATGATTTTCCCCCTCAAATCCATGTCTATACATGAAAAATGGGTTTCTACAAAAAATCCATGTTAACATGTAGAAAGAAAACGAATTTTAACAACCTTTCCTCACCTTTGAGTTCTTGAGCGCAATGTTTTAAATATCAACGATATCAGCCGATATATCCCACGATATATCTTTTATCCCACCTACACAATACGAAACGCATAGGTAGTGCTGATATATTCCACATCTTTGATCCAGTGAGCATTTTCAATTTTCGAACCCCTTTTTTTTTGAAATTATGTTAAATCAATGTAAAATGGTTATAAATTCATTGGTTCTTCATGTTTTGCATGAAAAATCATGGAGTTGGAGCTTTGATTTCTATATCCATTGGTTCTTCATGTTCTCCTTTTTTTTTTTTTTTTTTTTTTTTTTTTTTTGAAAATTTCCTTCAACCAGATATCAATTAAGACTAATTTCAAAGTATTTGGGAGTATTTGATGAAATGATCATCACATACACTCTAATTTTGAAATTTGAGTATAGGTGGTCCGATTAGGAAAAATTGGAGAAAATTCAAAATTTCCCAAATTTCTTCTAAATTGCTTGCAATGTTGCACTCCAAACATAAAATCAAGCATTTACAAGGGCTGATCTACTGATTTGTTAAGTCCTTGTTAATTTTTGAAAAATACAAATCATTTTTTAATTAAAAATTAATAAAATATTTTTTTTTTTTCAAAATTTTCCTTTCAACCAGCTGTCAATTGAGACATTTCGAAGTATTTAGGAGTGTTTGATGAAATGATCATCACATACACTCTAAATGTTATGCATTCAATTTGAATATACTTGCATTAGTTCAGTTAGACAAAACATAGCTTATGACCCTATACAAAGGAAACCTATTATGTGGACTTCTTTTTTGAGAGGTTATGAATTAAAAATGTGTATTAATGTCTTTTTTAACAATCCTGAAGTTTCATTGAAAAATTCAACCATTTTCCCAATGTTTCCCCATGTTTCCCCATAAGTGCGATAAAATACCTGATACAAACGACATATCCTTTGCGATAACCGATACATATCTATATCTTAAGGATGCGATACGTAATGCGATACCAATATTTTGAATAATGCTTGAGCGGAGTTATTAGAACACCCCTAGGAAGAGATCACCTAAGAAAAATTTCCAGAAGATTGAATTTTTTGGTTTTTATTTTTATTTTTTATTCCTTCAAATTTCTTGATCTTTAACTATTTTCGCTGGAACATCTTTGATTATCATCAATACATGTGACAACATGCATGTATCAAAGATGAAGTGCGCAAATACTAAAGTGAGCTAGCCAATACCTTGCGATATTTTGGATACCACTAAATTATGGTTGATATCATCAATACAATATGCAAGATTTTGTAAAAATCGTTACTCCCAAATTCTTCATATTGGTATGGTGTGATCAACATTTTAAATAGCTTACGCCATGTTACATGCAGCTTAAGCTATGTAGTGTAGCTTAGCCTTAATGCTATGTAGCTCATGAAAATTGTGATTCACATGTAGCCTACGCTACATGCTAATTTACCTACTCCACACACTTCATAGCCTATACTACACACTACGTGGCTTAAATTGCATGTTATTTTTCATTTAAAAACATCAGTTAATTTTTTGAAGCAATTAATGAAATAAAAAATCAATTAATGCTTTCAATGATTTGTTACATTTTACTTTTTAATAAAAATTAGTTAATCTTTTCAATGATTTTAGTAAAATAATAATACTAACAGTATTATACCAATTCTGGTGCTATTTCCTTTTCTTTATAGTTAATCTTTCCCTATTTTTCCTATTTTTTAGGTTGTATTTGGTTGCACCAATATATCATGAAATTTCACTATTAGTCCTTGTAAATTAGGGCAAAATATCATTAAATTTCTTGGTATTTAGTGCAACCAAGCACAACCTTAATTAAAGATCTAGAAGTAACAGGTAGCTTATAGCATGCTACCTCGTGCTTCGGAGGAGTGAACGTTGCTCTACACACTATTCGCTAATTAAAACATTGGCTGCAATACCAATAATATTGGCCGATATTATTGTTTGTATCGCTGATACTGTGAACGCTAGGAAATCGGCGCCCACGCAGATTTTGTCGTTTGGCGTTTTCCTGATGGTGATGGGAGTTATCGAACTGATTTGGATTGTTGATGTGAAGTAGACTTGGAGTCGCCACTAGCCACTTAACTCGAAATCCCGCAGTTGGCTAGAACCTGCAGAATACGTAAAGCTAAAGAATCCGAAGACTCTCTTGCTTTAAATTAACTCTTGATCTACGATTGGAGATTCTGAGTAAGGGACCTTAGTTACAAAGAGGGAAGGTGTTAGGCACCCTCTTTGTCCGTACGGATGTACGGTCTCTACTTTTTGTGGTAAAATAGTCTTAAGGGATAGGATGATAAGATTGAAAGGGGATTAGATAGACTCGGATTTATGATGTATCAGGGTCCGAAATTTCGGCAAGCCGTAAAGCAAATGTCCAAAGAATGTCTAGAAGAGTTTTGAACAGATTTGATGATGCAAATATCATTAAAATGGACTAGGCCACCATGAGTTTCTGATGCGAGAGGATCCAGAGTTCTGGTAAGTTTGGATGTTTGGGTGCACCATGGTTGAGAATGATTGGCTTGAGTAGGATTGGGAGACTAAGAGGTGGCTGGAGGAGGCTAGAGGGGGCTAAAAAGATGGGAGCTTGAGAACTCAAGCACACCCAGTGTTCGAGTTATCGGCGAAATGTCGATAATATCGACGATAATATCAGTGTCGCCAGCCCCGTGATACCGAAAACCCCTAAATTCGTTTCTCTTCCAATTGTCGGTGAAAAATCAGGGAAATATTGGCGATTTTTTCGAGATGGGTGATATTATCGGAATATGCCATTTCGTGGGGCATTATCGACGAAATATCGGGGATATTATCGGCGTCCGTTCGATATTTTTGGAATATCGACTGTAGCCACTTACCCCACGAGAAAATTGTAGCTACCTACCCCTCTTTTCTCCGATAAATATCGGGAATATCGGGAAAACAACTTCGTACCTGGTTAATCGGAAGTCGGAACCGGAGCTGGAAGAGGAGCTTCTCGATCGACAGAGGTACGCAAAACTCCTCTTTTCTCGCCATCTCCCCTCTTTAGGGTTTTTTTAATTTCTTCCTTCGAGCGAAAATCCCTCTTACACTGGGAAATCGAATTTCGCACTGAGCGAAAATCGCTCTCGCACCGGGAATTCGGATTTCGCTGAGCGAAAATCCCTCTCGCGTGAAAATCCCTCTTGCGGTGAGGAATGAGGAGTTCGCGCCCTGCGAATGCGTAAAACCTCGTGGGAGGTAAATCCGATGGAGTGCGGACTGAGGAGTACGCTCCTATCGTACTGACTAAACTCAGTTGGGCCCACTTTGAATGTGTGTGTGGTCTATCTAAGCCATCCATCCGTTTTTCCATCTAATTCAAGGGGATGAGCCCAAAATTTAAGCATATCCAAAACTTCTGTGGCCCCCAAGAATTTTTCAACGGTAGACGTGCAATTCAACTATTTCTTGCGGTGTGGTCCAGCCATGATGTATGTGGGACCCACCATGATGTAAGTGTATTATCCACTCCGCTCATCCATTTTTAAAGATCATTTTAGCGCTTTATCCCAAAAATGAGATGGATAAAAATATTAGGTGGACCACACCACAGGAAAATAATAGTAATTGGATATCCATCATTTAAATCCTCCTAAGGCCCACTGTACTGTTTATTTGACATCCAATCTGTTAATTAGGTCATACAGACCCAAATTAAGGGAAAAATCAAAGATCAGGTTGTTCCAAAACCTTTATGGCCCTCAAAAAATTTTGAATGGTCAAAGTTCATTTTACACGGTTTCTTCTAATGTGGTCCAATTGAGATTGGGATATACCTGTTTTTTTTCCCATACCATAAAATTATCTATAAAAATAGATGGACGACATGGATGAAACACATACCTCTTGGTGGGGCCCACAGAGCACGACAGGGGAGTAGCCCATCCGTTTCCAAAGCTCAAGTGAGCCGTACTATAGGAAAATGTGGTTTGGGAAATTCCTACCGTTGAAACCTTCCTGGGGTTCAACAGTGATGTTTAGATGCCATCCGTACCGTTAATAACGTCATTACTATTGGAATGAACTCGAAACAAAAATATTAGTTGAATCAAAACTTCTGTGGCCCCACGAATATTTCAACTGTGGACGTTTAATTATCACGTTTTAGGCTCACTTGAGCTTTAGATATGGTTCGTTTTTTGCATCATGTCCTAAAATGAACTCACAAAACGGATGGACGGGGAGGATTTTTCACAAACATCACAGTGGGCCCTACCTGAGCTTGCAGCGCAGGAAGGAAATATGAGTCCTGCGCTGCTGTTGAAAGGGGCGTGGATGGAAGCGGTTTGCGTATACGGCATTGAGTAAACTCTATGGGGTCCACCGTGATTTATGTATCTTATCCAGTTTGTCCATCCATTTTATAAGATAATTTTAGGGCCTTATATCAAAACCCAAGGATATACAAGGCTAAAATGGACCACACCACAGGAAACAGTGTGAACTGAAGTTATACCGTTGAAAAATTCTTGGGGGCCACGGAAGTTTTGGATCAAGATTATATTTGTTTTTTTTTTTTTTTTTCGTCCATCCATGTTTTTTTGATCTTATGAACAGTTTGGATGAAAAATAAACATCACTTTGGTGCATAGAAAGGTTTCAATGGTGGAAATCATTATTTCCAATGTCTCCTGTGGTATGGTCCACTTGAAATGTGTATAAGCTTCAATTTTGGGCTCAACGCCTAAAATGAGATGGAAAAACGTATGGAAGGTGTGGATAAACCACATAAATTCACAGTGGGCCCAACTAAGTTTACTCAGTACAATAGGAGCGTATGTAGTACGCAAGTCGATTTGAGGTGGATTGGCTACTGACAAGAGCCGTAGCCAAAAGAACGGACTGGCTACGGCCCCCGCCACCCGCCAATGGCTGGTGGTTGGTGCTCTGTGGGCCCCACCATGATGAATGTGTTTCATCCATGCCATCCATCTATTTTCCTACATTTTATAAAATGATACTAGAGCTGAGGTATATAACAGTCTCAGGTGGACCACATTATCAAAAACAATGTTGAATAAACTTCAACTATTAAAAACTTTTTGAGGGCCATAAAAGTTTTGGATCAAGCTTATCTTTGTTTTTTCCCTTCATCTGGATTTGTATGACCTAATCAACAGATTGGATGTCAAATAAACAATACATCCATCCTTAGGAGGATTTTAATGGTGGATATCCAATCACTATTATTTTCCTGTGGTGTGGTCCACCTGAGATTTATATTCCTATAATTTTTGGTATAAAGCCCTAAAATGGTCTGTAAAAATGGATGAACGGAATGGATGAAACATATACATCATGGTTACTATTTGAGTGATTTCTTACGACAACGCATATTTTTTGGCCCCCATTAAATGGAAACTTCTAATTTAATGCATTCTTTTTGCAAAAATTTCATTCCTGAATATGTAAATATGTGTATTTAGGCATGTCCTGAAGTTTCACTGAAAAATTCCACCATTTTCCCCATATTTCCTCCCTTTTCCCTGCATTTCCGGTTATCGGCGATATTATCGGCGATAACGATATTATATCATTATTTCTGGCCAGCGAAACTTGTAGCGATACTGACAACTCGAACACTGAGCACACCCTCTCACTCTCACTCACTTTCTCTCTCTCACTCTCCTTTTCTTGATGGATTGATAGTTGTTTTGGTTGATCATTGATGGAGAGAAAGGAAGGGTATTTATAGCCTTTTAGGATGGCATTTGGTAATTCTTAGGACTTTGGAGGGTAAAGAATGATGGGGTGGCTTGTGATTGGTTGAGAGAAGGGTAATGCCACATGGCATTCCCTTATAGGCTCTTGAGCTTGGTAAGATGGTAAATAAGGTAAGTTTTGGAGTTAATTGTATGAGAGAGTTGAATTTGGGAGGGAGGAACAACTGTGTGCTCAGATGGCACATTTGTCGAGAGAGGGCGGTAATCGGATTACCGCCGACGGTAGTCCGACTACCACCCGACCTCTGTTTACTCCGAATCTCAGCCAGCTGGCTTCGCACACATATCTTGAGAGCAGGCGGTAATCTGATTACCGCTCGGGTTGCTCTCGCAATTTGGCTGGCGGGCCTTTTTTTGAGCCTTGAGAGCGGCCCCAAACCCGTTTTGGATATTTGGCTTGAAAATGGCTCAAAATTGGCTCGTAAAATGGATTGGTTGTAGGTGAAGTTTGGGTATGCTTTGGCTTGGGTGATGACTTGAGTTAAGTTAGGGTTTGGGGTAATGGAATGGCTTGGGTTCGGCTAGGGTTTGGATTAGGTTTGGGAAATGACTGCGGTTTTGGGTAGGGTCAGCTCCTAAAAATCATCCATACCTTATCAAGTTGCTAGCCTGAGTGGGGTGTCTACAGATACATATAATGTTGAATGTATCCATTTATGTGAGTTGATGCAAGCCATCCCCTAGTACAACTGTAGCAACAACCCCCATTGATGTAGATAGAAAATCAGGGTCCTAAAGTAAAACACAAAAACAAATACTAGCTATATGGTCTATGTTCATTTGTTTACATGCTCAAAGCATTGACAGAGATTGCCTGTTATTGTGAGGAGATCATTGTAGGAGATGTTCAAGTGCTGTGGTTTCCACCCATTCCTAATTTGCAGGTATCTTCACCAAATTTCTGCTTAAACAGTGTTTTTAAGTGGACAGGAAGCAACCATATCCTCTATGGAGATAGTTAACTCAAGGGGTATTAAGATCTCTCCCTTAATTGTATTAGGTCTTAAGCAAGGGTATGATTTCTTTATTGTCCTTGTCCTTTAGCTATGTAATTTTGTAGACTTTGGAGTAGGAAGGCAAGTTTAAATCTTTGTAAGGACACCTCAGCAATATCTAGGCAAGGACTACACAACTGTATATCTCTGTAGGTAAGGAGTCCTTATCCATCCACAGCATTTATAATGTGCTCTGTCATTATATATACCTGTAGAAGGTTCACAATGTGATGTAGAGAAAATTCAGCTTATTGCTTGTCTTTCGACTCTCTTCATAGTTCACAATGTGATGGATCAAGTCAAATTTATTGATCAAAATGCATGTGCATATCTTTGTTTGTATCCACATGCAAAACTAAAAACAGATCTAGAGCAACTCATGCAATCCTATCTTTTGTATTTTGAATATTATATTCTGCTGGGGTAAATATCAATACTATACCATGCACCACACCCTTACATTGCCTGGTGAGATCGGCAATGTTTAACAGACATCTTTCATGAGCATTTTGATGCACTTGTTCACCCAATATATGGAATGTTCTGGACTTGTCTTGCATAGTGTGCTTGAAACTATTTACCATTTGTAATGATCCATTTCTGCACATTGGCGTGAAGCTAAATTAGTTGCCTAAACCTTTTTTTGCATAAAAGTGAAGGTTCTTATTTCGCCAAGCAGGGTTGTAGTTAGTTTTTCCGTGTTGCAGAAAAAAGAAGAAGAAGAAGACAAGAACGAAATATTAATTGGTCTACAGAAGCAACCTCTTAACGAGCTTTGCTGCAAAATAATCTTACATGGTTAACCTGATTTGTCAGGTCACATATCGTACATCTGAGCATTCTGAACATGCATGTTTGTTTGATGGGTCATATTAAGCACATCATCCCCATGAAAAATGCTTTGCTGAATACATCTGAGATTGTTGTTTTTGGTGCATGGTTCTATAGTAACTAACTTGTTCCTCATTTATGGATATTATTAGGAGGCCCGTGCAGATATAGTATTTTTTTGCTCCACAAGGATCAAGATCAAATAAATGTTCATTCAATTTCTGTCAAATGATAAAACCTTCAAATTTTTTTCCATGAGTTCTCTTGATGGCACTGTGACCTCCAATTTAACATCTATTTTCAGTACTGGGCAAGTTTTTTTTTTTTTTGGTATGTGTGCTTAGCCTGTAATTCTGCTCGATTTTTACTGTGGAGTTTCGTCATTTTGTAGTTTGGCATAATATATTCAGTAAGTAGAAAGTTCTAAAATTGAGAAAAACTTTTCTTCTTTAGACTACTTCCTGAGCGATGCAGTTCTCATTTTTTTTTTTTTTTTTTTGGGTTGAGCTCATCCCTTCTGGGAATGGTTTTTCCTAACTCTATGTAGACATTGTCTTATGTAAGTTTTTCATCTATTTTGGTTATCGTCATGCAATCACTCATTGGATCCCGTGATTATGCTTGCAGGCAATTCCTTTTCTCGTAGGTTGCCCTGCATGTCTTAGGAACTTTTTAAATTTTTTCTGCGAGCTGTCCTGCTCTCCGAATCAAAGCCTTTTCATCAATGTGACTTCTATTTCCAAGGTCTGAAGCTTCTTGCTACGCCAATTATGGCAGATTTTACATTCTCTTTATTATTGAGTAATGACATTTATTTTTCCTGCTCCTTGACATTGATCTTGGCTGGTTATGTTTTTAATGAATTTGATGAGTGTTCTATCTGGAAATGTGAATAGCACTTTTATTGGTTTCTCTTATTCAATTTTGAAATTCTGGATTCTGAGTTTATAAGCTGTTTGTGGATGTATACGCCTATGATTAATTTTCCTCAGCTGTTGCTCTAGTGACGTGGTTGTTGGCAGTAGTATTCTAAGTGACCAGAATTTTATTGCATTCAGGCAATATTAGTAAAATTGTGCTTAAAGGTCATTTCAGAGTTTTCTTCAATCGATTATGTTTCGTATTACATACGTCTAATTACTTTCCTTCAATTTTCTTGAGAGAGGGAGGGAGGGACCCCAAACGAAGAAATCAAGATATCTTTTTATCAGTCACTGGAATCAAATGCCGAAATCAATATATCTTTTTATTTAGTCACTGGAATCAAATGCCGTTTTCTCCAACATAATTTTACACTCAAGTAAGGTAGAAAAGAACAAAATTATTATAGGAATCTTGTGTGTTTTTAAGGTAAATTCCTTGAAAGACAATTAAAAAATAAAAATTAAAAAGACAAGAATCCTTTACTATCATGATATGTGTACTGTACATACATGTTTTCAATTGATAATATCATGACATGCATTACTTTTGTTGGTGCACGGTGATGGGAAATGGATGATTGATGAGTTTTTATCTTTTTTGATTTATTTATATTTTTCAGACGTGTTCAGTATTTGTAAGAAATCAGAAAAAAATCCTAAGATTTACAATAGATATGCAATTTGATATTATTCGACCCCTGTTATGATTTGCAATGCAATATGATTTTGAAAACATTGTGCCGAATGCATTCCCAGGCCCGGCCTGTTGATGGCCTACTTGAGTATTGTTAGATGGTCGAACCAGGGAATGGGAGTGAAAATTGTGTTGAACATCCACATCTTCTCAGATTTTGTTGATTTCCATGGTCTAAATGACTTGCCATTTTGCAAAAACTGGTTTCCTCAGGCAAAAAATTGATATTGTCCTACAAGGTTGACAATGGGAAGATCAAATTGTTTACCAACAATGATTTTCACCTTTCTTGACAGCATGAGAGTTTTGAAATGCAGCTTCAGAGTATCATGGCTTAGGGAGACGTTGTGGGACATTGTGGTACATGGCTGCCATTGGGCATTCACCATTTTCCACAAGTACCATGGAAATGAAGAAGTTGATGTATGGAATAGTGGTTTATGGTCGACCCAGCTGGTTGAGGTGGCAGTTGGTTGGAGAGATGGCTTTTGTAAGAGAAATATCTCCTTGTCTGAGTAGTACACCCCTACTTCATTGTAGGTGCCATCAATCTGGTTCATCAAGTGGTGCCATATAGCTTTGCATGTGAGCTACAGAGTCTCTGTTTCTCGGGGCCTTGTGAATCCATCATGGTGTGCCTTTGTGTTACGTGTCTGGTGGTGCTATGACATGCTATTTGTATACGAAAACTAACAAACCATGGTCCCCTCCCCACCAAAAACCCACACCAATGCATGCATGACCACACACACTCATACTTGATCATATTTAGAGCAATCTAGAAGTGTTTCCTCTATCGCATTGGAAATTGGAATACAAATTTCCATTTCACTGTATACATTTATAAATGTCCTTTTGCAACTATTGCTTTTCACTTCCAGTTCGGATGTTTCTTTAAATTGGAAACATTATGTTGTTGAGTTGTGAGAAAATATTTTTCGATGTGCATCATACTCAGTATTTTCTGACATGTTGATTTGGTTTGATATCAACTTACATGAGTATCAAGTTTCATTCAAGCAAACTTATTTTTTGATTTTAGGTTAATAACAATCTGACTGTCGATGGGATTGACTTTTATGTGACTGATTCATATGGCGAAGAGTTATATAACTCTTGCAAAGATGTAAAGTTTGGGACCATGAATGTTCGAGCCATGGATTTTATTGGTGCTGGTGCTCAGAATTTCAGAGGTGAGGGACTCTACTGACTATTCTTAAAACATTATTTGTACTTTTTTTTTTTTGTATTATCTTGGGATTTTTTTTTACTGCAAAATACCTTAAAAACTCTGATTTCACCAAGAAATTGCTCTGCTGAGTCCCAAAATGTGCTTTTGTGGAGATCAAAATGTCCAAAATACTTCTTATATGTTTTCTATGAGGTTGATTTGAGCATTATGGGGTCTGCATGGTGTGTATGAAATCCAACCCATCCAACAAGTGCATACCACCATGTTGACTAGACGACCGGAAAATCAAGCCGATCCATCAGGTGGGCCACAAGTGAATTCGTAGTTTTGGGGGATGTAAATTGTCTTCTATGATATGGCCCACCTGATGACTGGAATACCTGATTTTTGGGTTGCCTGATAATCATGGTGTGGTGCACCTGTTGGATGGAGTTGGATTTCAAGCACAACATGTGGGTTCTACAACGTTTGACAATGCCGCTTTTAGAAAAGAAATATGGGAAGGGCATTTTGTACATTTCTCCCTCCAAAAAGCATTTCATTGAACTTTAAATTAGTGGACGCATTTTTTGGTAAAATTAGAATTTCTGAGGAATTTTGTAGTAAAAATCCATATAATCAGTATATTAAAATAGCTTCAATGAAAACTAGTTTTTATTGTAGCTTTGTTGTTAAATGATGAATTTAACCTAGATTGCTTGCTTCGGCAGATTTTGAAGGAGCCTTGCTTAGTAAATAGAAAAGGAAGAAGGGGAGATTTGTGGATATAAGGGAAATGGAATGAAAATTGGCATTTAAATTCGCTCAAACACAAAAGCAAATCCTCTTTTCTCAATTCTCTATCAATTTCTACTGCAAAACCAAGGCTCCTCAAATTGTAGAGAATTACCTTTTATAGACCGTGTTCAACTAATCCTAACCACCAGTTGTAGTTCTTAACTTCTTACCAGCTGATCTTGCTAAGTAGTTACTAATCACAACTAACTCCAACAAACCAAATTAACCCTAAAGAACTTTATAATTCCTAACTAATAACCCACAACAGGAAAATTATAAGAATACCCCTAACTTCACCTCATTTGTTGTGCGTGTGCCTCACGAGGCCTGACCATGGGCAGTGTGATGCAAGCCAAGTAGACCATGGCCAGACTTACCCCTTATTGGAGAGAGCAGAGAACTTGTCCTCGTGTTACTGTTTGGACACTTGAACGTTATGTGGTCATGTGGTGCCTCTTGGATTGGATACTCTAAATCGTAGATAACGCATCGTCACTACATCGTCATGTGTTGCGGCTTCGGATGCCAATCGCTTATGCTCCTGCTTGCCTAATCTTTTACTTTCATTTTTTGTTCTCTTTAAACTCCTTATGCCTTTAATATGCAGGTTTTAGAAATGTGTGCTCGTGCTTACCTAATCTTTTACTTTCACATTTTGTTTTCTTTAAACTCCTTATGCTTTTAATGATGAAGGTGTTAGAAATATTCTTTTTGACGTTTCTAAGTGTTGGTAACTATATCCCTATGTATTTTGGATTTTTTAATAAATTTTAATCATTTATCAAAAAATAAGAAGTCTTTTTGAGAAGTTCTCTTTGTGATGACTCCAACCTGCCTTACAGCAATGAGGATTATTATTGTTTGATTCACTTGATGATGGGAAATTTTACAGGCAGATGTATTGCCACCTTGTGTTTTTATTTCTATCCTTTTTCTAAATGGACTTTTTTCCCCTACAACTCTATATTACAAGATGCTCCTATTTGATTTTTAACTTCTATGCTTAGTTTTAGGCATTGACGTTTCGGTTTCTGCTTATTTTTTGCAGAATGGTTTGCATTTATTGGTCAGCAAGCAGGCCTTGATACCCCTGGTTCCCCATATGCAATTAATTTCCGATCAAACATTCTGGAGTCATCTGGGATGAAGCCTATGAATACATCTGTTCATTCATGTGGGGACACTTCACTGGGTTGCTCTTGTGGTGATTGCCCTTCTTCTCCTGCATGCTCTGATTCAGCACCTCCTGCTCCACACGACAAAGGTTCTTGCTCTATTGCAATTGGGTCTCTTAAGGTGAGATCCCATCCAATACAAATGCATCTTTCCGAATCTAGATTCTTTTGGATACTAATGTGCATTTAAATGCTGCAATGTTAATATATGACTGATGTCCGTTACCTGCTTATTTGGAATACCTGTGTTCTAAAGGCAGCCTGCTTTGGTTTAGATGTTTCTTGTGGTCAACTTGATCTTAATGTTTAGAAGCATTCTATGGCTAACTTGATTTCTTTTTTGATGTATGCAGGTCAAATGTTTAGAGTTTTCGTTAGCGATTCTGTACATTATTTTAGTTTCTGCATTTTTCGGATGGGGTTTCTTACACAGAAGAAAAGAGAGGAGTCCTTCATCTAGAATGAAACATTTGTTAAATGCCAAGGAAGAAAGCGAAGTCCATTCTGTGAACAAGCAGGAAGATGAGAGCCGTTCTGTTCAGGTTCATGCCAATTTAGAGTTTTTAATCTGTTTCTTAATGAAAGTTTCTTCTTTGCCTTCTGCTGATAAATCTTGTGTGGCAACTGGAACATGGCACTTTAAAATCAGTATGAAATGATGGCTTGTGCAACTAAACTAATGACACTTTAGTCCTCGAAATAGTGTAAAAATCTTCTGTTTTCTTAACATCGGAGTCAGCCGTTGATGTTGGTGTGTTATCTTTTCAGGACTTATTTTTCATCTTTATGTTATCATAGGGGCTTGAGAAAATTCTCTGTTGTGTTTCTGAGATTCTTTTTCCATTTAAAACTGTTTGGGCAATGCACTACCACCCCTCCATAGATAAATTTTTCTTGGTTTATGTCTACTGTTTGAACTATAGAATGTGGTCATTACAAATATTCTTCTTCTGTTCACAAAGCTGCATTAGGCAAATGCAACAGCGTGGGGATTGGGGAAATACTCTGTTGCCTTTCTTATCTATGTTTTGGCCCTCTTGTATCTAACCACATATTTCTATATCAACATATACTTACATCCGTCATCTCTCTATTACTATTATTTTGTTAGATTTTTTATTTTGATCTTGCAATTTATTTGTCGTTCGGCTTTCAAAGCTTAATGCTTCATTTACTTTTTGTGCTTGACACAGCACGTCTCCTTGTGCAAGTTATACATATCTCTAGATTTTTATAGAGCCAAAAGTTTGTAAGTGCAGGGAGTGATTTGTTGACTCCTCCGGTCTGGACAAAGTTTTTCGCTTTTCACCACTGCTATCTTTTTTGATGTTTAGTCAGGTGTAACTTTGTTCGTATATGACCCTACCCCCCAGATACTCAATAGTATGGATTGTGGTTGTGACTTGGAGGCCCTAGTTGGCACATTTCTTGGGACTTATAGTTGAAGGAGGCAGAAGTCCTTACATCTATCATTTCATCGCCATCAAAAGTCCTAAATAAGTTCTACTTGACGTGCCATTCCCTTGTGGATAGTTGATCCTTTTTCAAGATATGTGATTATCCTCTTGTGAGAAAAACTTCTCTTTGTATTGGGGGTTATCACATTCCTTGGGGGGTTGGGCCCTTTCTATTGCCTTGTGGGCTTTTGCAGTAGATGAGTTTTTCACAACATATATTCCAATCGTAAAAGCATTTCGGATATTTTATTGTTCTAAACATCAATGAGGGCCATCACTGGGTTTGTATTCAGCTACTTGATTGTTTGTGTTTTCATGAACTGTAATCTGTAATAATAATAAATTTGGGATGAGGGCATTAAATATCATCAGGGGGCTCTCTGTGTAAATGCAACATGGTTACTAGGACTGAAGCTTGTTCTTGTCTTGAAGTTATCTAAGTTACTGAAAGCTGGAAGAACCGATCGGTGAAGTTGTCTTAGATAACTCTCATATGGTGTCTTTTCTCTTTTCAAGGGAGTCTTATGTTTTATTATTGTCATTTCTTCTCTTTGCTTCTCAACGGTACTTGGAACTTCAGGCTTAAATGAGCTTCAAGAACCGTTTCAAGTAATTAATAAATGCATATACCCTACAATTGTGGACTGAAGCACATGTGAGAAGAATGCAGGCATGCTAGATTTCTTTAGGTGTTGAGTCTTGCTCTCTGAAATTTGATTATTTTCTTCTTATGGTGATTAAGTACATGTAACATAATTTCCATCCTTTTGATTTCATTGATCCTCATGCCATGGATCTTTTTATCTTTTAGTCATAAAATTATATGAATAATGAATATCATATATCTTGAAATATGTTACTGCAAATTTTCGATTGTATGTAATGGAAGCTTTTTTCATGATTCTCAGATTCCTGAAGGGGGTACTCCTCTGATGAAAGGACTTCAACTTTCTTTTGTTCAAGGCTATATGTCAAGTTTCTATAGGTTGCTCTCTGTGCTATTCAATGTTCTTTACTTACCTGTAGCTGAACAGTGTTGATGTAATGGGTCAAATTTATGGTCCATGTGCAGGAGATATGGAACATGGGTTGCCAGAAACCCAACTATTGTGTTATGCTCGTCGTTGGGTTTCACTTTTCTATTATGTTTAGGTCTAATCCGTTTCAAGGTGGAGACACGGCCTGCAAAGGTATCACATTTTCATCTTGGAGACCTGTCTTTTATCCACAATTATATCCATGATTCTATTTCCACACAGCTTCCAAGTTAACCGAACATTGTGGTGTACGTGTATGTGTACCTTCACTTGACTATACTGTTATGATTAGGCCATCCATGTCCATTGCGTAGTTCAAGTGGATAAAGCTTTGGCAACCTTAATCTCATCATAGTCCCATTGATGTATGGATAATTTTTTTTGCCTTTCATTGATTGCAATGCATGTATGAAAAAGTAAAAGACTCATCTTAAAATGAATGAGAAAGTAAATGTCTTTGCAGCCTTAATTTCAGCACAGCCCCATTGATGTATTGATAGAATTTTGCCTTTTTTGATTTCAGTTCTTTTATGAGAAATTGATTGACTCATCATGGAAAAGTAAATGACTCGTTAAATTGAATGATCTGGTGCCTTATTGTAATCTATAATTTGTTCGAAACTGATTTATAGAAGTAGATGATGTGTAGGAATACTATGGCTTTTGGCGTGCAACTGACAATGAATAGATTATGGTAAATCTTTGATGCTAATGCTAAAACTCCTGTCTTGTTTAAAGGCGGTTACGTTTTTGTGACTTGATATCTTTTGATAGATCTTCTACAAAAGCCATTGGAAAAAGTTATGTTTTACGTGACATGCTTTATGAACTCTTGTTGGGGCTTCCAAACTTCTGCCTTCTTATTCTTAAACACTCACTTTTCCCAAAAGATTGTATTGTTGTTCAATGTAAACATTGGCCAATTTTGAAGTTGTAAATATGTGCGATGGCAGCTGTGGGTCGGGCATGGGAGTAAAGCAGCAGAGGAGAAACAATATTTTGACAACCACCTTGCACCATTTTATAGGATTGAACAGGTGATATCTCTTTCTGTCCTGTCTTTATGGTTTTGATAAGTGATATTATTGTCATAATCTATTTTTTCATTGAATCTCTTTTCTGATGGAATGCTTCTAGAATTTTAGGTGACTTTTGCTTCATGATTTTTTTTTTTTTTTTCAAATAGCTTCATCCATAATTATGCCTTTGATCCACTGCTATTCATTTTTTCCTCCATGCTAGTAACATCCAGCCACTTCAATCTTATTGAAGATAAGTGTAATAATTGATTGGATGTTCTCTGGTCATTTACTTCTTGCAAACTGGCTGAAATGAGTAGATGTTTAATAGGGCTCGTTTTCTTTACTGAAATTTGTTAAACATCTAGAATTGAGATCTTAAAAATAAAAATAAAATCTAGAGGCCCCCCTTTCCACTTATTATAGATAAATTAGTTGCTAGTGTCCAGGATGAGGTCCCTAGTTGTTTGTTGTTTGAGGACAACATGATCGATATGACTAGAGAGGGACACGTCCAATGCTAGATTTTGAAAGCGAAGGTGCCTTTTTTTTTTTGTGTGGCCCATTTGTAATTTGACATTTGCCCAGCCGAAGCCTGGCCTGTTGCGAACCTTAGCTTGGAGGAAGACTCTAGAGTCTTAAGGCGTAAAAATAACCAGATATTTGAAATGCAACTTTATTAGGAAATGCTTATAAGCAAGGCTTTAGTTAAAAATGGTGCTCAGGAGATCCCTCAGAAGTTATTTGATTTGTTGACTTGTCCCAACCATCAGAAGGATGGAGAGACAGAAGAGTTAGATCTGGTTTGATGAAGTTGAGATATGCTTCTGGAGTGTTTAGTGATTTTCTCATGCCAATGAAACTTAGGGGAAAGATTTATGACATAGCTATTTGATCGGCTCTGCTTTAGGGCAATACTAGGTGCTTAGGAGTTGAAAGGAGCGTAGAATGACTGTTGTTGAGATAGGATGTTGAGATCGATGTCAAATGACTAGGAAGGATAGATGAACTATGAATGCCGTCATAACCTAGAAGCAGTCCCAATAGGAGAATGATGGGTAGATTGAGATGGTCAGGTCATGTGCAACAAAGACTAGAGACACCTCTGATAAGGAGGAGAACTTCAATTAGGGTTGAAGGGCTTAAGAAGTGAATGAGAGGATGTAACGCCCTGAAAATCGGGGGTCGAGCAAAACTCAGCTCCCGAGTTCCAACGCATCACTTATGCAACATAGATAATGATGATTATGATGAGAGCATTGAAACATGAATGAGATTATACCAAAACAGCATATCATACTCCAGAGACAGGTGAGATAGCAAGCGGAAGATTGTGATAGATATATAAACTATATAAACTGTGGTGAGTCTCCAGAGTGTGATAATGTTACCATGTTAACTATTTACAAATATAATTCCAAAATATACCAAATTGAGGAAGTGTAATGTCTTCTATCCCAAATACCATAGCCCCGTCAATGCAATTCTAGGTCTTCATAGACCCGTCAGAGAGTTACATGTAGGAGAACTCCTCCTCAACATCATAGTAGTAGTCCGGCTCTGCTTCATAAGCATCGCCATCACCTGCAGCTAAGACAGTCTGGTTGGTGTTGCAAGCACCGTCCCGTAGCGTGGGAGTGAGTGATGAACTCAGTGGAACAATAAAGCATAGGTTAACATGTTATCAATTCAGTCAAGCAGTAATGATAAAGCAGTACAATGAAACAATTCTAAATACTCTTATTAATGCAAGTATGAATGCAGTCATGATGCATACCCTCGCCAACATACTCTCTTATGCGACACCATCTTACGTTCGCGGTATGCGTTCATCCCTCAGTGCTCCACATCTTCCAGGCACATGCAGTGCGATGATGAGCATGATTACCGAGTTGGTATTAGTCCTTTGCATACAATAGTATTGGGAAACTAAGGTACCTTCCTTATATCATTCCCAAACAAGGATCCTGTCTAGGGTCGTCACTCCTAGATAATCTCATACGATGATACGGTTCTAGGTCGCTGTAAAGGGCTGCCAGGGCTGTTACATGCACTCGTTGCACCGCTCCCCCATCACCTTATCAATACAGGCCTAGTTTATACTCTGTTTACTACGGGAAGGCTCGTCGCCTCTCCGCAGATTCAGAGTATGCTCGAGGTCACTACACCGGGTACGGTCAGGGCTGTCAGGGCTGTTATACAGAATCGTTGCACCACTCCCCCATCACCCATCAAAGCAGTGTAGGCCGACAACTCGAATATGGTGTCCCATACCACCATAATCGGCTCACGAGTCTGGTTGCTCAATGGTCACTACAGAGAGGCTCGTGGCCCCAGCGTAGGCCGACAGCTCGACCACGGTGTCCCATACCACCATGCTCGGCTCATGAGTCTTAGCGGATCGAGGTATCAAGGTTAACGGGATTGCACTGGTAAGTTCGGTACCTTAGGTTCAAGCAAAGGCGTCCAAACATGGTGAACATACATAAGGCGGATCGGGTTATTTGGCTGGCTCGACTAGCTCGAGCGCATTATCAATTGAATGACATGAAGTGCATAAACACTTCGCGTGGCCTAACCACTGCCGCCAACCGAAGTACGACTTGGGTTCGTCAAACACACCCTACGTGGCGAATGAATCTCAGCCACGAATTCCATTCTATTACCGATTGCCTGGACTAACTCATAGTCCCAATCACATTCAGGTACAAGAGTCAAAGCAGTAATGGATCAAGATTTCACTCATACAGTCAAATATCCAATATTGTCCGCTTAGGGCTGCCAGGGCTGTTGCACGGAATCGTTACACCCCTCCCCCATCACCCTTCACGGCTCTTATGGACTACAACTTAAACATGAATATTCCATTTCATCCATCTAGCATATAAGATACTCAAGCAGTAATGGAGCAATAATTGCATAATTACATTCACATGAACATATTGAGAGGTGCAACACAATCATGAATTCACACACATTCATTTCATAGATAATACAGACATCATATTGTAAACATACATGGAGGAAATCATACACATAAATAAGGTAGCCGAGATTCACATCTCAACCCTCATACAAGTACTCTTAAATAACAACTAGCACATTCAAACATTTTCACAAACACATAGAGCACATACATCACCATACATGGTGAATGATGTTCACACGTGTTAGGCCGAATCCCGTCACTAGGGAGTTGCCCCGTATATCATGTGCATATATCCGTGACGGGTGATCATGGCATGCATGAATACAGGTTCCATATCCGTTGGAACATTTTCACAAACACTTGGGCTACACATTTAACACATATAATGTATTTTTGCTGTGACATGATTTAGGGCAAGTCCTTTCGCTAAGGAGTTGTCACACATGTATTAAGCATATATTCACGACAATTAAACAAGTTAAGCATAAATCCAAATTTCATATGTATACGGTATTTTCTACAAATACGAAGAATACAGTATATTCAACATAGCTAACGTATAACTGAAAAACGAAACGGATAGCACTTTGTACATGTGCAATAGCATGTAGATCATGAATCTATCATTATCTGACATTGAAAGCGTTGAAAACCATAACCTATACACCTAAAGTCCGCACCTTATGCCGTAGAATCGTAACGGAGTCGATAGAATCTCTACGCTTTCGTCAACGTCGATATGACGACCTAAATCACGAGTTACGTTAGCTATTTCGCTACTTGAATCAATCCAAACCCTAAAACAGGTTAGGGTTAGGGTTTTCTTACCTAGAAATGGAGCCGGAATTGCAGGGAAAGCGATTAGAACGAGGTGGTTGGGCTTGTATAGTGGCAGGGTAGAGCATCAGGGAGATCCTCCCACTTCTCTCACACTTTCTCTCTCTTTTCTCTCTTCTCTCTCCTAGGTTTTCTCAAATTCGTATGAGAGGAATGAGAGAGGGTTTAAGGTCCTTATATAGGTTAGAAACTCTCCAAAATAGACTCAGGAACAAGGTATACTTAGGTTATGTCCAAAGCGGGTCCGTTTCGATCCAACAGAGCACTTTTGGCGGCCCCTTTTCTGTGTGCGGTCGGACTTAAGCTCACTAACACTGGATCTAGGTGTAGTTAAGTTTTCGTTCCGGTCGGATTCCCAGATCATGCGTGGCGGACCAATTTCAGTTCAACGGTCAGTGAAACTCGATCAGAGATTTCAAGTACACTGACACGTTGGGGCAAATATCCCTGATCCGAGAGTGTAATCTGGTCTGATTCTGACGGTCGGAATCCTTATAACTGATCCGCAAGCGACACGTGCCAGATTACTTAAATTTATATTTTATTTTTTTATTAATTTCACATTTCTCACACTCTTCACTCCGGGCTTAAGCGAATAGCGCTGAGACATTATCTGGATTTGATTTCCGAGATGGTCATCAAGCCCAGCAAGGCGGTCCTAATTCTATAACTTCGCGTTAATCGGACTTCCGACGTGTGGTCCAGATCTGATACGGAGTTTCAATGTGCTCCCGAGAGCAGCCGGGTAATGGGATTGATCCTAGATTTTAGGGTAACCTAGCGTCAATGATTCTACAAGTTTTGGGTCTTGCAGATCGTATTTAAAGTGGATCAAGCGGATTTCGTAGCTAATCTAGTTTAGCACTTAGTTACTTTTGAAGGAGAACTTCATCAGATAAGGAGGAGACACCTCTGATAAGGAGAACTTCAATTAGGGTTGAAGGGCTTAAAAAGTGAATGAGAGGAAGACCTCAAACAACTTGGATTTTGGTGGTTAATAAGAGGGCTTGTTCACTCAATGAGCATAAGGCCTTAGGACTGATTTTCGTAAGAAGATTCGTAAAGCCTACTCTAAATATTTGGGACAAGGCTATGATAACATGTATGATGATGTTGTTACAAGACCAGGAATGAATTATGTTGAGAAATAAATCCCCGGTACCTATAGGCCTTCATTAGAGTCCACATTAATCCCTTACACTTTTTTTTTGGGGTGCTAGAATAACTGCTGGTAGCTCAACATGACTCTTGTAGGTTTACATTTCAAGCATCTCTTGGAACTATGATAGATGTTGGAGAATGATATTTATTTTATTTTATTTTTTTAATATTTTATTTATTTATTTATTTTTTTTTATTTTTTAAAGATTACAGTATGATCTTTTTATCTTCAATTATGGATTTTTATCTTACTCTTAGTGCATTTTAGAATTTTAGTTGGCTGTATAACTTATAATGGGTGAAATATGAAGATGGAGTTCTCTTTCAGTTTGATATTTTCAATTTATCTTGTCAATTGAGGGTTATTTCACATTAGAGAGATCTTGAGTTCACTGAAAGGATGATTGAATGTACTGGGGATTTCTTTGGTTCCTCCCATGCTATAAGTGTCCAATGATGGAATAGGGTTCTTACTGCATAAGTCAGATTTATGACGTATCAGGTTTCTTCAATTTGAATGCATCATAGTTTTTCTATTGAAGGACATTTCAATATTCACAATTCTTTGAATTGAAGTGTCAGGTTGTTTCCACTTTCTAGTGAAGTGTGTTGGTAGGGTTATGATCTGCACTTAATTACTTTGGAGGCACATAGGGGAACTACCTTAGTTTGTTAAGGATAACCTTAAGAATGATTTGTTCTTTTAAATTCGGGCACTTATAAGCTGCATGTGCTTTTCTCTTGACTATTTGCATGCATATATCATGGCTATATACTTTTAACCCCGTATTTGTCCTCAATGCTTTTTATCTGTTTCCTGTCGTATTTTGTACATGCCTCACCTGTTCATGATCTAATACGGGTTAATTTTGCATGATTGCATAATTGCTTTCTTTGCAGCTTATATTAGCTACTATTCCTGTTTCAAAAAATGGCAAGGCACCCGGTATTGTGACAGAGAGCAATATCCAGTTACTCTTTGAAGTACAGAAGAAGGTATTCTCTGTTTTTAATGCCACATTGTTAGGAATCTTGATATTTATTGAAGTATCTAAGCTATGCTAGATAATTAGGGTTGAAAGGGGGCTTGAAGGGAGGTTGGGGAGAAAATCTATAAGGAATTGGTTGAGGTAGTGAGAAGGGACATGAAGCATTGCTCACTTACTGAGGATTAGACCTTTTATTGGAATGATGGGTACAAAATTTGTATACATGATCCAAGATGGTTACTACATGACTATGATGATGATGATCTAGCTATGTTTGATTATTAGCCATTAAATTCTTATTGTTTCACTCATTTCACCTAAAATTTATATTTTTGATGAAGATATGTTTAGTTCATTGCCTAATTCCGACAGGTTGATGGGATTCGTGCAAATTATTCTGGATCTATGGTATCCCTGGCTGACATTTGCTTAAAGCCACTTGGTCAAGATTGTGCGACACAGAGTGTTCTGCAGGTAATATGGTGCCTCTTAAGTATGATGGTTGCATGATCATTATCCACGTCTACCTGTGCATGCATAGAATGATTTCATGGGTTCATATGCACCTAATGTGTGTTGAGTTTTTTCATTACTGGAAATAAGTGGGTGCCATTTTTGTCAGCTTGCGCTTCGGATGTGTTGTATGGATGATTGTGATATCTGTTTACTTTTAGCTGTACTAGGATATATGAGGGTTGTGGCTTTTTATGGATGATGTATGGATGATTTGAAATGCATGGCATTGTTAGGAGTCTCCTCGATATTATCTATAATAACCCTGATATAATCCATATCTCCGGCTCGGCGATGCCGATAACACTAGTAGTCAATGTTTTCCATATCGTTATCGTTCACACCCCAAGTATAGGGTTGTGATGTAGTAATAATCTCGGTGAGACCGAGGTCGAATCCACAGGGACTGAACCTTGTACGTAATCTGAAAGTAACTAAACTAGAACTAGGCAAAGATGAAATCTAAATATGGAATAATTGAGGAAATAATTGTGATTAAAGTGAGTAAAACTAATGAAATTAAAGGTGGGAACTAGGGTGCCAAGGATCCACTTGTAGCAATTGGGAAGCTACCTTGCAATGCTTCAAGGACACAACTGGAATCGGAGTCCTATCCCATCCAATTGGTAAGAAGAGATTTGTTAGATATCTGAACGTCTCATGGATCTAATCATCAATAGATAAGAATGATAAAGATTTGGAAATGATTCCGTCACCAAACCATGCCTAGGAGACAAGGCAAACAACAACAATTTACCAAACCCACAACCAATCATAAGAAAATTGAGAAGATTAGGAGGATTCCATCACCCAACCATGCCCATGAGACGGTGAACAACGGGATTGCCTAATTTCACAATCTCAATACATGAAAAGAGAATATCTTAAGCTATCGCAGGTCTATTGTAATTTGAGTCACAACAAACCATTAAAACTAAAAATATTCCTCGATAATCAAACTAGAATCCATAAGGTTCAACCAGACATGAATCAAAACAAAGCCAACATCCCAATCACGCTACAAGCTTCACCTCTTAGCCATAGCTAAAAGGTTTAGCCCAACATGATTGGACTAGATCTCATAAAAATAATAAAAAAAAAACCAGTAAATAAACAGATAAAAACTCTAAAAAAATACTCTCTCTCTCTCTCTCTCTCTCTCTCTCTCTCTCTCTCTCACCGACGTCCTAGCCGTGGATGATGCTTCTCTCTCTCGCTGATCTTTCTTTTATAAGCTGATGGAGGCGGTGGAGAGGTCGGTTGCAAGGAACCGACCTTGCTTACGCACAAGAGGCAGTCGGTGGACAGCTGCACTCCTTTTGTAGTCTTATCGCAGCAAACAGCTTGCGCCCGCACTCAACCCGCGTTTTAGCGCTGTGGAAGAACCCGAACAGCAGATCTGAGCCATTCAGACTTCATGGCTCTGGTCGGTCCCACCTTGACTTCATGGCTCTGGTCGGTCCCACCTTGGGATGATTTTGAACGGCCAGGATCATTGGACCGATTCTAGCCATGATCGTTAAATGGCCCGGATCAACCGGGTCTCGGTTGCACTGTAAACAGGGCCTGCGCAAGCCTTGCGCTGTGCTGATGGTGGGGCCCATGATTGATGTATTCATAAAAATCCAATCCGTCCATTGAATGCACAACGAAAAACCAGTTGGAATTGGCTGGTTTTGGGTTAGATTTGGTGTGGCCCACGAATTATTTTATTGCTTCGTCTATCTTCCGTTTGCATGGCTGAAATCGGATCCTCGCCGCTTCTTGGAAAATTTCCACCTAGGTCTTGGTCAGTGGGCCTGTAAGACTCTGATGGACAGTCCGGATCGAACCATTGAATCGTGATGGTTGCCCACAAGAAAGGACCGTAACTCTTTGTTCTCGCGTTCGCAGCCAATTTGAAATCAGGTGGAAACCATGCGGTCAAACGCAAGTTGACCTCCTTTAGTTGCTCGGTGCACTGCGAGTGCACAGCCGGTGTGCAGTCCCACGTACGCAAAGTGGGTCCCAGATTGATGCGCGTGAAAAATCTGATTTGTCCATCCATTTTGTCACCTCATTTAAATGTTGAGACCAATTTTGAAGCATATCTAGATATCATGTGGGCCCCAAATCATTAATTCATGGATTGATCTGACCATTGGACCACTTCCACAGGGATCCAATGGCTGAATTTCAATTTGTACGGTTAATTTATGGTCCCCAGGCCAGATCTAAAGTTTCGAGCCGAACGGATAGTAGGAACCCTGTGATCTTGCATTCTGGACGACTTTTAGGCCTCTTTAGTGTGTCATACGTGATTTTCTTGTATTTCGGCCGTGTAAAATCATCGATCTCGGTCCCCTGGGGTCCGTCCCTTTCCTTGGTGCCTTCAGAGCTTCAAATCCACGCTTTTAGTACCTTTTTTTAGTTCAGGCTCGTAAATTCACCTTGCAACAAAAACACGATTAAAATAGGCCATTAAGCATTATCATGTACGTAAAATCATGTGATAATTGGGGTCTAATATGCAATATTTGACCCTCAACAATTATCATACGGGATATATCGGTTGTATCGTGCCGTTGTTGGGAAACATGTGGAAACATTGGGAAATTGGTTGAAGTTTTCAATGAAACTTCAGGGATTGTTAAGAAAACACCAATACACACAAATAAAAGAATCACAAAAAACAAGTGCACATAATAGTTTTCCTTTGTACAGGGTTCTAATCTATGTGCCGTTTGACTGAACTGATGCAACTATATTCAAAGTTGATTCATAAATTTATAAATGTGAGAAGACATTTATGGAAACAAAAGCATTGCATTCAAAAGAAAAAGAAGAAGTAGAAAGCTAGTAATACACCTGCGGATTTCAATTTTTTAAAAACATTTTTAATTAATTTTAATTAAAAATTACTTTTTTTTCAAAAAATCCCCAAATTGATGTCTTTTAAAAAAAAAAATTTTTTAAATTTTTTAATTTCATGTTTGGACACTAAGATTGCAACCGATCGGGGAAAAATGGAGAAATTTTGATTTTTTCCAAGTTTTCGCAACTTGTCTCATCTCCCCCAAATCTTCAAATCGGGCTACAAATCCATAATTTTTCATGCAAAACATAAATAATCATGAATTTCTTACCATTTGACACTATTTACAACATACAAAAATGAAAAGAACAAATCAAAACTAAAAGATCACGCCTTTTAGAATCTAGCTCCAAGAAGCTTTCAATCTTGATTTCGGATAAATTTTGAAGATTTTCTTCCAACAAACTAGAGTGGACTGGTCAAAATCACCTTACAATGTACTAGGAAGAAGGTTTTGTTTTGTTTTGTTTTGTTTTTTTTGTTTTTTTGCTTTTTTTTTTTTAAAAAATTTTTAGAGGTTTTCCATACAAAATAACGCTGGTTTCCTTTTATCCCTTTTGATCTCGCACTCGGTATCGATATATTGCTCGATACATTAAGAGATACATCGCACGATATTGCGATATCTACGATATACCACAATATCATCCAATATATTGCACTATACCATGAAATGTGGACATTAAAGCTAGATTTCGTATTACCCAACTGGGATAATAGATATATCATGGGATGTATCAGTGATATCGCAAGATATTGAAAACATTGTTGGTAGTATCATAAATTCCAAGTATTGGGGATATATCGGTAAGTATTGCCAATGTATTGCTAATGTTTTTGACTACGTAAATTCTAGGTCTCGCTTGTACCATCAATTCATTGCCAATATTTTCGGCTGTGTAAATTCTAGGTGTCGCTTGTATTGCCAATGTTTTGGCAATATTTCGATAATTTCGCCAATGTGTCGTCAATGTATTGATATTGCCAAAAATTTGTTCATTAAAAAAAATTTTCATTAAATTTTTTTTTTTTTTTTTTTGATGGTGTATGGTTGTTCGATAATATTGCTAATTTGTCGCTTGTATCGCCAATATTTTTGGCTGTGTATGCATGCATGGATGGATGGTTGTTTTTTTTTTTTTTTTTTTTTTTTTTTGTGTGTGTGTGTGTGTGGACATGCATGGTTGGATGGATCCACCATTTCCCCCACGTTTCTCCAATGTTTCCCTGAGTCAACGATACATGCTTTTGGGCACCATTAAAGGGAAACATATTATTTGATTCCTAAATATAAAAAAGTGTATTTTAGCATCTCCTAAAGTATCATTGAAATATTGCACCATTTTTTCCATGTATTTTTTAAAATGTTTTCTTGAGTCAACGATACATGCTTTTAGACCCCCATTGTAGAGAAACTTATTATGTATGTCTTTCTTGTAATTATTTGACTCCTAAAAATGCAAAAAATGTGTATTTTAGCATCTCCTAAAGTTTTTATTGAGAATTTCCACCATTTCCTCATTTTTCTTCAATGTTTCCCTCCGTTAGCAATACATTTCCGGATATCAACGATAACATCGGCGATATCCATACATGTTTTGGTATCCCCAGCCAGCTGTACATGTAACAATACTGATACCATGAACACTGATGCATGGGACGTGGGTTTCTAAGATCTTTGGCTCTTTTGTTGGGTTTTGTTGGTAAATTTGTGGGAGACCTCATTTCATCAATACGTTGGTGTTGTTTGTTGTCTATTTCCAAAATGAAAATAGTAGGCTATGGTGCTCCTGACCAAATTTTTTTATTGTTGAAATCTGATTCAAATTTTAAGTCATAATAGATGCAATTCAACTTGAATTTAGTGTTATACACAAATATGAATTAGAATAAAAGCATGCATCTAGTGCGGAATATCAATTAATAAAACAATTTGTATATAATAGTTCTGCAAGTTTCCAGCAAAGACACATTTAACCTACAAGTTCCTCTGAATTCTCCACTGTTAATTCAAATTAACCCTATTCCCTGATTCTTTAGTAGTTTCCTAACCGATCTAACTTCTACTTACTAAAATATCCCATCAATAACATAAAAACATAAAATTTGTGGAAGTAAAAAAATTGCACTGAATCTGAAACTTTCTGGGAAACCAACTTGAACTTTATGAAAACATCACACCTAGTTTTCGATTTTAACAAGAAGATTCCTAATAGACTAATTTGAACTTTCCTGAGACATTCCCAAGTAGGACATTCCTCAGTTATAGACCCCTAAATCTTTAAAAAGAAAAGAAAAGAAAAAAGAAGCAGCTTAACAATAGAAAATCTCCTAATCATTTCCCAACTCTTTAAACATCCAAATAATCTCTAATTGATGAAAATACATTATTTTCTTATGGTTTAAAAGTCGCCAAACTGCCTGTTGTAGGTCAAAGTGGGCCTTGGCTCACACTGCAAGTGCCCAAGCCCAATAAGTGGAACAAGAAACATTGAAAGTTTTTTACTATATTATGTTGGCCCACATATGTATGTATATATGTTTGCTTTGAACGCATCAAATACTTGAGCTGGTACCCTTTTCGTATCAGCCAACATTGTTCCTCTGCTTCAAGGGTCGAAATACATCCGAACAGAATGAAATGGTCGTGTGTGAAAGCCCATCTTTTCTTTTACGGAAATGCTCATATAAAAGTTTTATTGGTTGAAGATATTGACCATTTGTAATTATGGAATCCCTTCCAGCTTCCTTTCTCTTATTTTGTTCTTCTAATATGCTCAAGTTACTGTTCTTGCACTTGATATGAGAACACCCTGTACTTCACAGTGTGCACTATAAGTTATTGAACTGTCACTTCCTATAAATCAACGTTGAAGGCACTTTTAATGTAAATTCATTTGATCTTCATTACTCGGACAATTTTTGAGCATTGTAACATCTTCATGCAATGCATATCTCTCCCTGGTTATGTTTGTTTATTATCATTGTTACGGTAAAAAATGTTGTTTGGGTTGCATACTATGATATACTGATACGATGTCTATAAGAATGACATGGTATGTGATTCTTTTGGTTTTGTCTCCCACAGCATTTATTCCTTCTGGCAGTTTGCCTGACGTGACTATATATGTACAAATTTCTTTAGCTATTAAAAATTTGATATTGTTGAATGTCATCCATCATTTATATATTCTAGACTCTTCCTTGTCTTTGTCGGATGTTTGACTGCTGATGTTTTCTTACCATTCTTCATCTCAAACTGTGGATTTTATGGTTTCCTCCCCTTAGGCATCTTAAAAGTTACAACTGAGTAACCAAGATTAGTTTCCTCTTATCAGTATTTTAAAATGGACCCAGACAATTACGATTTCTTTGGGGGAGTTGGACATGCTGAGTATTGCTTTCAGGTAAAATTCCTGCTATTTCCATGTTTTCAATTTTAACTGCCATCTCCTTCTTAACTTTAAGCTAACAGAAAACATGTTGATAGGCTTTTATATATTTAAGCATCTCAGTGGTCTAAACACTTCTGTTATTTCTAGTGCTTTTCCACAGATATACATGCACAGTTCTGCCTATTCACTATTAGAATGGGTTTGTTTCTGAATGTCCTTCTTCAGGATTATTATTAAGTACATTGAAAATAACCCGTTGCTCTATACTTTTGACAGTTTATAAATTCCAATCATATTGAATACGTAAACATTTTGTCCTCAACTGATTGCGTAATTTCGGGTCATATCTTTAAGGATTTCAGCCATTACTTTTCTCCTCTGTAGACATTTTCTTTTTAAATTATTTATGATCACATTCTCAATCCTGCTGAATTACCTTGTTTTTCCCCCCTCCTTCAGCATTATACCTCTTCAGAATCATGTTTGAGTGCATTTCAAGCCCCTGTTGATCCGAGCACAGCATTAGGGGGATTTTCTGGGAGCAACTATTCAGAGGTATATTTTAAGATGCTGCAGAGATGATCTATTTGGCCATGAGGCTTACATAAGAAATTCTTCTGCTGTATTTTTTTATTTTTTTTAAATTATTTTTTTTGTGGTTACTGTTTATAGTCATTAATAGAGCTGTTTTCCTGACAGGCTTCTGCATTTGTAATAACCTACCCGGTGAATAATGAGGTTGATAAAACAGGCAAAGAAAATGGAAAGGCAGTGGCTTGGGAGAAGGCTTTCATTCATTTAGTAAAGGTTTGTTTTACACCTTTGTTCTGCCTGGCCATATCATTATGCTTCCATATGGTTTCATTTAGTCATTATAACTTTAAATTGGCATAAATGGAGATCTAAATAACCAAATAGGGGTGGCGATGAACTAGGTGGCCCGAGCCGTCCTAGAGGGTCAGGGATGGGCCCCTAACTTGGTTTGAGGACTAAATCTGGGGTTGAAATCTAGGTGCCAGGCTCAGCCTGGACAAATGAAGAATGGTCTGATGCCGGCCTGTTGGCTCAGTTCAGTCATCAACAGGGCCACCATGATATAGAGGGATGGGCAACTTAAAGGCACTTGGAGTGGTTCTCATTCAACATACACATAGTTTAAAGAGACTCAATAGATTTGGGGTCATATTTCAACGATCCTAGTTGTTTATATGATGGGACTCATCATGGATGGAGGACGGCTGAGAAAAAAAAATCTTAGATTAGACTATTTCAAACTATTGATTGTTCAACTCTTTTCCTCACTGGGACAACCCTACCTTGCCCGGCCCTGTAGGACCAAGTTTTCCAGCCTGATTAGGGCTAGGGCCCAGCCAGGATGAGGGCTTAGCAGACAAACCCTGTAGGATCAGCGCTTTTCCAGCCTGTTAAGGGCAAGGGCCTGGACAGGACAAATGCTTAGTAGACCAGAGAGAAAACCTTGGCACGGTCCATTGCCACCCCCTAACCAAACCTTAAGAATAATAAAATGTTAATAGGTGGACTGTGTTTATGAAGAGTAATAATAATGATTTCTTTAAGAGATAATGAGAGTATTTATAGGAAAAAGGGGAAATATCAATGGATTGGGATCGAGTTCCTAAGGCAAATATCTGATTGGCTAAACCCTCTTTAGCTAATTTATCAGCAAGGCCATTTTACCTTTCTACCATTTTGGACTAGCAGTATCTTTATAATAGAAGCAATGTCCTGATGTTGAAAGCAAATGATTCCAAGGCTTGGAAACATAACATGGCTCATGGAATTAGAATTTTTATTTGGAAATCCGAGTAGGGAAAGTGTTATCTATATGACGTGGTGATGTAGGACCGATGCATGAACCAACTATTGTGTGAGATCAGTAACAAAATTAAAGTAATTAACAAAAAACATAAAACTTGCCATTATCATCACAAACACCAAGAAAGCCAAAAGAATATCATGCATAATCCTAGCCTAGGTTACCAAACATCGTCATACAAGATCATTAAATAAAGGAAACTAGGATCTAATGGATGTAGGGACATCCAATTAGCATAGGGTAAAGCCTATTTTAAAATAGAAGACCTAAAACTACCTAGGGTGAAATTAGGTTTTAGGAAATTGGGGAAATCTAGGATTTAGGTTTCATGGGATCAAATCGGGCGAAGGGATTAAATGATTGAGGTATGAAGATAGGGGAATTAGAGTTTTAGAGGGATAAGATGTAAGGATTAGAGTTTAATTGAAGAATGTGATGAGCTAGGGTTTGGTGATTTAGGGAAATAGGAAAGGTAGAGATTTTTAGGTTTAGGGTTAGGGTTTAGGAAAAGAGAGGAGGGTTTTGATTCAAGGGTGATGGAAAACTAAAAGGGACAAGGTGTGGCCGTACGGTCAACCCAAGGGGTTCACACGTGTGGCCATACGGTCACAAGTGTGGCTAGGTTGGAAGGGTTTCGGTCCTTTTAGGGTTTGGCTTCTTGATAGGTATGAAAAAAAAAAAGGTTTAGAAGAAAGGTGAAGATTTTGGGATGGAGAGAATCGAAGAACTTTGAAGAAAATATCTTGATGGAGAATGAATATATGATGATGTGAGGATAAATGGAGACCTCGCACTAACTTAACACCAATCTCTCTTCCAAATCACATGGAAGGTATCTTAAAATCTCATGAAGATAGAAGAAGAAAAAAGAGCAATAATTTTTTTTTTATTTTTTTATTTTTGTCACAAAATCCCCCCCCCCCCCCCCCCCCCCCCCCCCCCCCCCCCTTTTACTTTTATCTTTACTTTTATAGCTCTAAGAAGTTTAAAAAATTACAATTACCAATATCTTGTGAATCGTAATGAAAATGGCCCTAGTCTAAAGAAAATTAACTAAAATCACTCATAAGGTGTCCAAACATAAAATAATCAAAACTAAATACTAAAAGATGATAAAGTCTAAGAAAACTGATGTGGACGATTCACAATCAATGACCCAATCATGTGATCCATGCGATCCAATGGCTTGATCGTCACGTCCCTCTAATCCAATGGTCTATATCACTCCACAAAGCAGCCATGTGCATCTTTCCAGTGCAGGGTTTTACAAATGCTCACACATGCACATGGGGTCTTCAACATGATCATGGGTACTCGCCTAGCCATAGGGAAATCATTGCGGCCCGCCTCCTCTGGTACGTACATAAAAGTGTACGTAAAGTGATGTCCTCATCATGTGTTATTACTATCATCACGTGTTAACCAATGGTCTGATCAGTGGCACCAACCATCAGGACACAAAATGCAATTCCTAGTTTCTAAATTTTTAGTTCTATAACCAAACATTTCAGTTTCAATTACTTATGACTCATCGCAATGACATCTTCAAAGTGCCTACCTAACTGAAACTTTGCCTTTAAACTTTTTGTTTATTTCTCTCCTTTTCCTGATGCTTGTGCAGATTTTACTGAATATGGGAGTTGTTCTTCTTCTTCGCCTTCATCTTTTTCTTCTTTTTTATTTTTTATACTTTCTTACATTCCTTTTGCTCATGCATTGTTTATACGTTCCAGTTTCTTCTCTCTCTCTCTCTCTTCAAATATTCTGCTATTTATGTATATAGGTTCCATTTTCCTTCTCTCTCTCTCTCTCTTGTCAAATATTCTATTATTGGTGTATATGGGTTCTATTTTCCTTTTTTCTTTTCCAGTTAGGCAGTCAAAGTAAATCATGACTTGCTGAGTCAACTGAGTGAACTTTTCCATGCCCAAATCACAAGCCCAAACTAGCTACACCAACAGGCGGTGAATGTTGGATGGTCACAATCATCCCTCCACATTAGTCTAAACTCCTCGAAAACAGAAACATATTGACCTGGATACTGAATGACTAGATTCACAATTGAATCCTAATTGCATGTATGGATCACATCCCTCTACCTAAATTCGGTTTGGATCATCATACCTTGCATAAGCATAGCATCACACCATGCGTATTGATACCTCACTAAAAGAGTTGAGTCACTCCATGCGCAATGACCTAACCGGAACTTTGCCTTTAAACTTGTTGTCGATAATTTTCTCTCCTTTTCCTGATGATTGTGGAAATTTTACTGAATGCGGGACTTCTTCTTCTTCTTCTTTTTTTTTTTTTTTTTTGGGTACTTTCTTACATTCCTTTTGCTCAAGCATTGTTTATACGTTCTAGTTTCTTCTTCTTCTTCTTCTTCTTCTTCTTCTCTCTCTTCAAATATTCTATTATTTATGTAAACAGGTTCCATTTTCCTTCTCTCTCTTCAAATATTCTATTATTTGTGTATATAGGTTCCATTTTCATTTTTTCTTTTCTGGTTAGCTAGTCAAAGTAAACCATGACTTGCCGAGTCAACTGAGTGAATGTTGACTCAGCAAGTCATAAGCCCAAACTATCTACACCAATTGGCGGTGAATGTTGGATGGTCACAATCAGCCCTCCACATTAATCTAAACTCCTCGACAACAGATAAACATATTGTCCTGGATACTAAATGACTAGATTCACAATTGAATCCTAATTGCATGTATGGATCAAATCACTTTACCCAAATTCGGCTTGCATCATCACACCTTGCATAAACATAGCATCACACCATGCATATTGATCACCTCACTGGAAGAGTTGAGGAATCACTCCCCAAAGCAAGGAGATTTTTTTTTAAGCATAAAAGAACTTCAATTGTTCATTTAACTATTCAGCAAAGATTCTTTTACATGTATATGTACTTTTTCAAATGAAAAGAATCCCTAATTGTACGACCAATGTTTGAAATATTGGTATCGCGTTATGTATCACATCCTCAGGATACGATACGTATCGGTTATTGCACGGGGTATGTTGTTTGTATCAGGTAATTTATTGCACTTTTTGGGAAACATGGGGAAACATTGGGAAAATGGTTGAATTTTTTAATGAAACTTTAGAGATTGTTAAAAAAACCTTAATAAACACTTTTAAATCATACCATCTCAAAAAAGAAGTGCACATAATAGTTTTCCTTTGTATAGGGTCCTAAGCTTGCGCTGTCTGACCAAGGTATTCAAAATCGGTTACGGAATGGCCATAACGACCATTATGTAATAGTAACGATCATAACCGTTACGCGTTACGGGGTCAAAACGGCCGTTACAGAAAAGATGGACCATAATGGTCCTGTAACAGTTTTTTCAAAAAATAAAAAAAGGGCCGTAACGGCCGATACAGGGGTTATGGCCTGTATCATAACAGTAACGGTGGTGGCCGTTACGGCCACCGTTACCGCTTTGGAACGTCTTATGTATGACTGAACTAATGTAACTATATTCAAATTGAATGCATAACATTTAAAGTGTATGTAATGATCATTTCATCAAACACTCCTAAATACTTCAAAATTAGTCTCAATTGACAGCTGGTGAAGGGAAATTTTGGAAAAAAATTAATATTTTAATAATTTTTTATTTATTAATTTTAATTAAAAATGATTTTATTTTTTTCAAAAATTGACAAGGACTTAACAAATCAGTAGATTAGCCCTCATACGTGCTTGATTTCATGTTTGGAGTGCAATTTGGGAGATATTGGGAAAAATTTGAATTTTCTCCAATTTTCCCCAAATTGGTGGAAGGAAAATTTTGAAAAAAAAAAGGAGAACATGAAGAACCAATGGATTTCGAAATCAAAGCTCCAACTCCATGATTTTTCATGCAAAATATGAAGAACCAATGGATTTGTAACTATTTGACACTGATGTAACATAATTTCAACAAAAAAGGGATCAAACATTGAAAATGCTCACCGGATCGAACATGTGGGATATATCGGTACTAGTTGTGCGTTTTGTATAGCACAGGTGGGATACAAGATGTATCATGGGATATATCGGCCAATATCGTCGATATTTAAAACATTGTGCACACCAACCATCCATTAATTCTAATTCTAACCTTTTCTTTTTATAAGATATTGATAATGACTAAGACACCCCTACATCATGTTAGAAAACAGTTTTAAATATCCAATACGGCCGTATCACATCTGTGATATGGGAGATGAAATGGGGCAGATGAAATGGGGCCATGTTTCCCATTTCCCATTGGTGATGCCGATATTTGAAACCTTGCATCACAACCAGGTAGCCCTAATAAATGGGCGATAACAGACTTTATTTATATTCTCATTATCTTGGGATCGTTTGAAAGCTAACTCAGTAGGATAATTTCTTTACATCTGGATGCCTGTTAGACTTGAAAAGCGGCTCTGAAAATAAGTGATGTTAAAGATAGGACAAGCTGGCAGCCTAGACCCTCTTGAGTCCATGGTGTAAAAAAAGAAGTTATCAGCTGATACGTAAAGGAAACAGTCACCCCTGTATGGGGGTGAATCAGTCCATTAGAAAAAGGGGCCATATTGGCATGCGACTGTTACAGACTGATATGATTTTTATTTATTTTAAAACTCTCATTTTTTCCACTTTTTTCTTCATTTCAACCATGAGGGAAGCTTGGAAGCTAATTTTAAACTAGATCTAGGCCTATTTTGAGGATCAAAACACAAAATTTGAGTGGGATTCAATGAATCGAAGCGAGCGGACCAATTTTGGGAAATTTCAGGACTGAAGCATTGGTTTTTTCATACTTCCATCTTCTTTTTGTATTAATATGTAACAGGCCCTAATTCACCAAGTCATGCTTGATATGTTTTTAAGTAGGGCCTATTTGGTCGACTTTTAGGAGGTCAAGCTGAAACTGTCCAACAGACAGCATTCTTACCAAAGTATGGCCTGTTACACCATCAAATCCCTGTAAAAAAAACAATACACATTTGGGATCCTCACATTTTAAGAAAATTACGAAACAGTTTTGAGATTTTTTTTTTCCCAAAAAATAAAAAAATAAAAAGGCTGCTATGGCCCATATTGTTTTGGCCAGCCTGCTGGTGTATACACTGGCTGGTGCTATTATGTAGTGCCTTGTAGGAATCACAGTATGAGGTACTCTTTAGGACCTTACATAAACCTGACTGTCTTTCTCATTTCTGTTATCTACCTGAAAGTTCCTCTAAATCTTCTACTTGGGAAAAATAATAGCAAGCCAGAGTAGATATTGAGGTTATGGAATAGTTGTCAAGATATGTATCAACTACCAATGGCTTCTGCGCGAGAGGATATTTGGGGTTGTGATGTAGGACATGAAATTCAGATATGATGTGCAAGATTTCAGATTTAAGATCACATAGTTCATAAACAATTACACAAATTCCACATCCCACACAAAAGTCAAAATATTCAATTAAGGGGAATCTATGTGGATCCAGGCCTACACACGTTAGATCTAGATCAATAAAAATTGTGAACCAAACAATACTCAAAAGGGAAATAGAAATCATCCACACATGCATGACAATCAATCCCTAATCCAAGAAATTCACTAATTTCAAATCAATGAACCCTAGGGTGAGAAAAGAGATAAAAATTGGGGATTTAGGGCAATTTAGGGTTTGGGTTTATAAAATTAGGGATGAAAAGAGAAAAACAAGAGAAAAACCTGACCTAAAAATAGCTCTCCGCATGCAGACGGTGCCCTGGGGCTGACACACGTGCGATGAAGGCCCGCCTTCCCAAATCGGCTTCTTGGCCCTGATTGGCCAGGCTGGGGCTGCAAAACCTCCAAATCTCTGGGCATGGTGTTCATCGAAATTTCAGTCATCCTGCAGGGCCAGATTCTGAAAACTGGCTGTAGAGGGATGAACAATTGCAAAACAAACGGATTTAACGCGAATATGGTTGTGGGAAGGATGAAATAAGATGGAGGGGTAGATGGGGATAAACGTGGCTTCGCACCACGGTAGTTAACCATTCGAAAAGGGAGGGCTTCGCACCCACTTTAATCTCAGCCATTCGAAAAGGGAGGGCTTCGCACCCACTTTAATCTCAGCCCTTCGAAAAGGGAGGGATTCACACCCACTTTAATTTTTCCACAACTCAAAAACTTAGAGCAGAAAAACCACGCAGGAATTTTTATTCAACTTCAATGAATCAAAAGAACTACAAGGGGTGCCTATTTATAGGGAAAATCCTATACCCCTAAACTCGGCCACGTGGGTGATGAAGTAAACTAAAATAAAAAACAAACAAAGAAATCCAAAGTGTTCATGATATTCTAAATAATAACAATAAGCAAAACCTAAAATATGAAATCAATCTGATTAGTGGGCCACATTCATGAGATCCCATGCTGGGCTTTTCTTTACTACCGGCCCACTCTTTTGAATCAAAACTTTGTCTTCTTGTTAGTAGGCCCTCCCTGGAGATTGTCATCGAGTCGGATCGATGGTGGGGCCTTCCCTCTCTTTGCGTACGTGCGTAGGGGACGGCGTGCGTGCGCGTGTGCGTGATGTCCCCATCAATTCTCCTTGGCTGCGAAGATTTCGCTACTGGCGAAATGAAACTCCTGAACCGCTCCAAGATGTTAGGATCAAGTCTCTGAAGCTCCTCCTCAGTGAGTCAGGTGCTATCTGAAGCTGGGCGTGACTTCCATTTAACCAGGTACTTCTGAAACCCGCCGTCCAATGTTGAAACTATCTGATGGTACAGGATGTCCTCTATTTTCTCTCTGGGTGTGTGAAGGTTAGGTATGTAAGGCAGGTTGGGAAGAAAGGTTAGGAAGAGTAGATATGGGAGGTAGAGGCTGAGAAATGGGTCGGGACGGGTAAGTATGAGACGTAGAGCTAGGAAAATGGATCGGGAAGGGTAGGTATGAGAGGTAGAGGCTGAGAAAATGGGTCGGGACGGGTAGGTACGGGACGTAGAGGCTGAGAAGATGGGTCGAGAGGGGGCCATGGATCAAGGGATAAATCTGAAAAATAAGGATGGGTGGGCGAAGGGCCGGACAAAGTATCAGTGGTCCCCTGAAAAGTAACTAGATCCTCAGCATTGAATGTGAAACTAATTCCCATGGAAGGTGGAAAATCTACCTCATACACATTGAGACCGTTTTGTTTTATAATTTTGAATGGTCCAGTGTTATACACGTGTAATTTTTGAACGGCTCCCTGAGGGTACCGCTTTGGCCTAATGCGGATCTTCACAGTCCCTTACATTGAATCCCTTGAAACACTTATGTTGGTCTGCAGAAAGTGAGTAATGTTCATTACTAGTCATGATCTTTTGCCTTATTTCTTGATGCCATGATTAAATGTGATGCGGAAAAGACTGTAGGCTCTGACGGCCTATGAGACAGTGACATAGGGACAAGATCAATAGGTTTCCCAGGTTTATAACCAGTAATGACTTCATAAGGATTGAGACCTATGGACCTATCGACAAAACTATTAAACACAAACTCGGCTATAGGTATTACGGTGTCCCATGTTCTGGTGTATTCTATATCCCTCCTAGGGGGAGACTCATCCGGTAGATCATCAGGAACGACATCACGAAACGCATCCACTACCGGAATGACCTCAGTGGGTAACTCTACACTAGCCTCTGGTGCACTCTCTCTAGTCACGAGGTCGCACATGTTGTACCCTTCAAAATAATGGTCTTAATGTCCCTCATGGGGTGGGGGTACGGGTGTACGCCCATGACTGATTCCTTGGCCACCTCCATTAATTGTTCTATCCTCCTGGCCACCTGCCTGAGATTGGCCATCTTCCCTAATGGTGGGGTTTGTCCTAAGGGAGGCCTCTATTTGGTCAAGGCGTTTATGTATGCTTTGTTCCAAGCACTTACCCCAAGACTCGATCTGCTGTGACAGCTTGTTTAGTGGCTCTAGCAGTTGTTCTATGTTTAGTGTAGGGTGTAAGCTAAAACCATGACCCGTACATGTGGGCATACACTTGTTAACTCCACCGAAGGACTTTCTAGAATGACTATATGTAACTAAATAGGACTAAATGATCTTATGAGACTCTATATGAGGGAACTATGCAGTGTTACTAAAATCCAGTAACATAGTTGACAAAAAGGGACTATGGACTCCTAAAAGCTATGCGTGATGGACTGGATGCATGAAGGTCTCAAATATCCTAACCCTAAACAAGTAATGTATTCCCCTATAAGAACCCTAAGCTCTGATACCAAATTTGATGCAGGACATGAAATTCAGATATGATGTGCAAGATTTCAGATTTAAGATCACATAGTTCATAAACAATTACACAAATTCCACATCCCACACAAAAGTCCAAATATTCAATTAAGGGGAATCTATATGGGTCCAGGACTACACACGTTAGGGCCTTAAATCAAGGAATTCACCAATTTCAAATCAAGGAACCCTAGGGTGAGAAAAGAGATAAAAATTGAGGATTTAAGGCAATATAGGGTTAGAGTTTATCAAATTAGGGATGAAAAGAGGAAAACAAGAGAAAAACCTGATCCAAAAATAGCTCCCGCGTGCAGACGGTGCCCCGGGGCTGACGCACGTGCGATGAAGGTCCGCCTTCCCAAATCGGCTTCTTGGCCCTGATCGGCCAGACTGGGGCTGCAAAACCTCCAAATCTCACGTCGATCTGAACTATGGTCTGGGCGTGGTGCTCCACCGAAGTTTCAGCCATCCTGCAGGGCCAGATTCTGAAAACTGGCTGTAGAGGGATGAATAGCTGCAAAACAAATGGATTTGGTGCGAATATGGTTGTGGGAAGGATGAAATAAGATGAAGGGGTGGATGGGGATAATTGTAGCTTCGCACCATGGTAGTTTAACCCTTCAAAAAAGGAGGGCTTCGCACCCACTTTAGTCCTAGCCCTTCGAAAAGGCAGGGCTTCGCACTCACTTTAATTTTTCCACAACTCAAAAACTCAGAGAGCAGAAAAACCACGCAGGAATTTTTATTCAACTTCAATGAATCAAAAGAACTACAAGGGGTGCCTATTTATAGGGAAAATCCTATACCCCTAAACTCACGCCATGTGCGCAATCTCTTACTTGGCAATGAAGTAAACTAAAATAAAAACCAAACAAAGAAATCCAAAGCGTTCATGATCTAAAAAATAGCAATAAACAAAACCTAAAATATGAAATCAATCCAAGTAGTGGGCCATGATCATGAGATCCCATGATGGGCTTTTCTTGACTATAGACCCACTCTTTTGAATCAAAACTTCGTTTTCTAGCTGGGAGGCCCTCTTTGGACGTCGTCATCGAGCTAGATCGACGGTGGGGCCCTCCCTCTCCTTGCGTACGTGCGTAGGGGACGACGTGCGTGTGCGTGATGTCCCCATTAGGTTGGTGCCGAATTGTACTCATGTTAGATATTTAATGTCACGAAAAACTTCGAAGCTGAAGAAAAAAAATTAATGTTGATGTTACTGTCCTTGCTTACAGGAATGTTAGACATGCTGCGATCTTTTTTTAAGAAAAGATTTGGAAGCCCAGAATATATATTGAGCTTATGCAATGGTTGTCTATATATGTACCAATGGCTTTTGCGTAGGAGGTTATTTGGTGTTGTTATTGCATTTGATTTCCTATGGCAAATATATACTGTCACATAAAGCTTGGAAACTAAGAAAACGTTTATCTTGATGTTAGGCTGTCCTTGCTCATGAGAATGTTATGCATTTCTTGACATTTATTTTTATGTTTTTATTTAAATTAGTTTCACTTTTCAGGAAGAAATTATCATTGTTTTCTTGTTTTTGAAGTATTGACTGTAAGAATTCATCTTCATCTTCATCATCATCATCATCATCATCATCATCATCATCATCTTAGGCTCATCCCAATTAATTGGGTCAGCTACATGAATCCTGTTCTGCCATTCCACTGTCAAGGGCCATACCTTCAGTTAGACCATAGGTCATCAATTCTTTTCTTACTACCTTCATTCATGTCGTTTTCGGCCTCCCTCTTGCCCTTTTAGAGCTTGTGAACTTGTACCCACTCGCTCCTGACTGCAGTTCTTGGATCAAATGTGTCAGTCGAGGAAGGAATTTATAAGTGTGGAAACCACTGTAACACACACACACATACACACACACACACACACACATATATATTCACAAATTGAATCTTTTCATGTTGAACATTGGTATGCATGGCACTTGTTTTACGTTTATTATCTGTACTATCAAGGAAGCAATTATCATTTTCATCTTACATTTCATGAGTTAGTCCATGAACAAATCCATTTAATGTGTTTAACAGGATTTAGAAAAAAAAAACTTTTTTCTGGGGTTTCTTTGTTGGATCTATATTCAATAGGTAGCTAAGTGGGAATTGTCCCCAAGTACTGACCAATTAAATTCCGTATCTTCTAGTGCTTCATTTCGCATATTCTCTCTCATTTTAATACGTTTGTCATCACTTTTCATGTATTTTGTGGGACCGTTCTATGTGAATTTAGAATTTGATCCAAGCCTATTTGTCAGGAAGAGCTATTGCCGATGGTACAGTCACAAAACCTTACACTTTCCTTTTCAGCAGAGTGTTCTATTCAGGAGGAGCTGAAAAGAGAAAGTACTGCTGATGTGATAACTATATTGGTGAGTATTTGATACATGATCAACTTTTCCATGCATAGTTGCCTAATGGAATCCTTTCCCCCCCTAAATCATCCTTATTAAATTGATAAGAGGTCTATTCCATGTTGGTAGAAAAGTATATTACTGTAGCATTATGCTGTCATATTGAAAATGTAAAAGGATTGATTAGTTCTCATTCAGTGCTTTGTTAGATACTGCAAGTTTATTTTTATATGGAAATGACCTTTGTTTCCTTCCTTTTTTTGTTTCTTATTCTAATTTTGAATCAGATAAGCTATCTTGTGATGTTTGCTTACATATCTATGACATTGGGAGACACACCTCATTTATCTTCATTCTACATTTCATCTAAGGTATGGTTTTCCAGGGTTTTAAGTTCTCTTCTATGTTGTTAGTTTCCCTCCCCATTTTAAAGGTACAATGTGCTTGGTGAATTATAATGAAATGCTTGCTCCATATGGAATTAGATCTTTTTTCCCTGTGCGGCACCATTTGTTTTATGTGATGGGGCCCTTCAAATTGATGTGAATTAAAAAGAGTCGTCTATTTTTTTCCCAGTATAACATTTGTATGAACTTCTGTTCTATCTTTCATTTTGTTATTCGATTTGTTAAAACTGATTCTGGACCCACATTCCGGCCGTTTGGCAGCCAAATGTCTGCATGCTTGTTAAAAACAGGCTAAAACTCATCTTGTGTAGGTTTTATGCTTACTGTGTCAGCAGTGTCTTCTATATAAAGGTGTTTGGACTCTGACGTAGTCTAGTGGAGTTATAATCTGGTCTTTCAAAGGGGATCATCTAGCATAATCTATTGTAGTGCTTCCTGTTGATATTTTTCTTTTTCTTCTTAATAAAGTTACTTTACCTATAAAAAAAGAAAAGAAAAGAAAATTCATTTTGGTATTCCAACCTGACAAATTATTTGCGGTGTTTGTTCATATATCTTATTTTATTTTTTGAACAGTGATATCTTTACCTTTTATTTCTTGTCTGATTCCGGAATCAGGAACTGGTGTTGGTTACTTATAATTTCCCCTGATGTGTAATACCCTTGCTAGTAGCTCTTTTGTCTATTGTGACATGTTTTTCCTTTTGACCTTAGTTGCAGATTCATGTTCGTTACTGTTGTGTTTATTTATGTTTCAATGCTTACCTATGTTTCCTACTCTGTTCTTTATTTATGCTGTGCAACTTCATGTTCATATTTCTTTGGGTCACCCATGTTCCGGATAGATAATTTTGGAACTCTAGTTTTTGACATTGTTACATTCACTGAATTCTTTTGGTTACAAAGCCGTCATTTGATCTTCTTTCTGTTAATCCACAATCTTATCATTTGTTATCCTAGTGGGGCTGGCAAGGTAAGAAGCATAGGTGGCACCCCCTGGGAATGAAATCCACTTTTATATCAAGAAAGTAGAAACAGGAGTACCAACGCCTTTTTTCTCAAATAATCTGGAGATGCCTAGAGCTTCCTAATACATCTTTGTATTGTCACTTGCAATCAACATATCATCCACATAAAAAGAACGCGTTACACTTAGTTGAGAATTAAAAATGTGATTGGTACTTCGTTGAAGTTAATAATCATGGGACTAAAATGACTAACTAAAAAGACCTAAGGCCTCCTTGATGGGGACATCACGCACATGCCCCCTCTACCCACGTATTCGAGGAGGAGGCGGGCCCCACTTTCGATTTGGATCGACGACGACATCTTCGGAGGGCCTCATAATTAGGAGGTTGCGTAATGGAGCATTGGAGTGGACCCGATCATCACATAAATTCTTCCATTGGAGCTCATGATCGTGGCCCACTACTTTAGATGATCTAAGATTTTGAATTTGGATTATTTTTGTTATTAGAAACTTTATGAACAACTTTGATTGCTTAGATTAGTTATTTTATTTGCTTTAGCTTTGGTATTAGTGCGTGCACATGGTGCAGGGGTAATTTTTTCTTTTTTGAGTTTAGGGTTTTCTTATAAATAAAGCAATCCCATTCAGGTATTCTCATTCATATTTTATGAATAAAATAATTCCTGCGTTTCTTCCTCTCTCTCTGGGTTGAAGAATCGAATTGGGTGTGAAGCCTCCCTTCCTCGAAGGGCTAACTACCGTGGTGCGAAGCCAAATCTGCTCCAAGTCATCTCCATCTTCTTACGCATCACATCTATCACCCTCTACACCCCTTCCACCTTCAGATTCACCCATTTTCGCATCCAAGTTTTCTCCTACAGCAGTGCAAAAAAAGATTTTTAGATTCTGGCCCATCTGAGGGGCTGAAACTTTGGCGAAGTACTACACACGAACCTTGCGTCGGATCGATGTGAAATTTGGTATGGAAGCAACCCATCCCAGTGTTTGAAATATCGGTATCGCGTTACGTATCGCATTCTTGGGATACGGATACGTGTTGGTTATTGCATGGGATATATCGGTTGTATCGTGTAATGTATCGCTATTGTTGGAAACATAGGGAAACATTGGGAAATTGGTTGAATTTTTGATGAAACTTCGGTGATTGTTAAAAAAGACATCAATTAACACTTATAAATCAAAACATTACAAAAAACAAGTCCACATAATAGTTTTTTTGTATGGGGTCCTAATCTATGCATTGTCTAACTGAATTGATGCAAGTATATTCAATATCTATTCATATAATTTATAAATGTATGAAGACGTGTGTAGAAACACATGCAATACATTCAAAAGAAAAAGAAGAATCACTAGATTAGGTTACAAACATTTTTAATGTGATGTTTGAACATAGATTGCAAATGATTTATGAGAAATTGGAAAATTTTGAATTTTTTTTTTTTTTTTTTTCAAAATTTCACCACTCGGCCCATCTCCTCCAAATCTCGAAATCAAAGCTCTCAATCCATGATTTTTCATGCAGAACATGAAAAATCATGAATTTGTAACAATTTGACACTAATTTAACATGAATTACAGAAAATAAGAGCATTGGAATTCGAAAATGCTCACTAGATCGAACATGTGGGATATATCGCACTACTTGTACGTTTCGTATCGCACTTGTGGGATACAAGATATATCGTAGGATATATCGGCCGATATCGTCGATATTTAAAACAATGGCCCATCCTTGGCCGATCCTAGCCTAGAAGGCGGTTTTCGACTTTGTGGGTCCCACACACATGCGGACGACCTGTCACGCATGTGCCTCCAGGCCCTTCGGCCGTCCAACGTGCGTAGACCATCCCGGTTTTTCTTCTCTCCTTTATTTCCTTCCTTTTTGCCTAAACAAACCTCCTAACCCAAATCCCTAACCCTAAGGAGTCCCAAATCTCAATTATTCCCAATTTTCAAACCCTAGATTTTCTCCCAAATTGAAACTTAGTGAATATCTTGAGTTGGGAATAATCCTTTGCAAGAATGGATGATTCTTACACTCCTTTGGGCTTGTTTGGCTTATAATTTTATTTGATTCAGTCCTAAAGTTATGTAGGCTTGGACCCCCATAGATTCCCCCTTTTGAATGTTTGATAGTATGTATGATGTGGAATTTTGTGACTGTTTAATATTGGTATAATCACAAGCTTGCTCTCTTCCACTCCATATTTAATTTCATATCCTGCATCACTCCTCTTACATGATGGTCACCAGAATTTGTAATTCTTTTTGGATCTTTACTCATCTGAGTAATGGCATCTAAGATAATGAGAGTTCCTGTACATAATGACCCCCTCAGTCGCATATCTTATGCATAGATTAAATCTTGTTTTGTGAGGTAGCTATTGTCTGGTTTGTATTGTTCTTGGTTGGGATCTGTGAAAATACACGCATTTTTTTTTTTTTTTTTGATGTCGGCATTTTGTTGCTGTCATTGTGTGTGGTGTGTGAGGGATAGATGTCTCATTATTGATATTATAAGCTTAATTGTATATCAAAAGCAAAGTGTTTACTTGTTGTTGTTTTATTAAGCTCCTCTTTGTGCCAAATTTCACTTGATTTCACCATTCATTCCATTGAGACCATCTTGCTTGCAAACTGTAATAAGTATGAATTGCTGAAAGATGCATTATCAAATGCTTTAAGTAGATGGCCTAAAGGGTCCTTGGGTGAATGGAATTTTTTGTGTAACGCTGGTGACTGGTGATGCATTCATGTGTCTGATCATGATCTGCCCCCTTCATCGATTGGTGGGCCCCATAGGAGATGAAATCAGATTGGCAAGCCCCATAGGAGATCGAATAAAATTGGTGGTCCCCATAGGTGGCTCATTCATATTAGGGACCCACATCCGTGCACTGTTCATCAATGAACTATTAGTGCATGTGTACTGGTCACACGCGTGCACTTTTCATCCATACACATGCAAGCGTTAATCACGGGTTTCTTTCTCATTCTTAGTAAGTTTCTTTTTGGTTTAAAATTGCTTAGCAAGCTGCAAATGTTGTGGTTGAATTAGCAAAGTGGTTCGTACAAGGCCCATATACACAAGGGCATAGGTATGGAACTCTTCATGGTTTATAATGATTGAAGACTTCTTTTATTTTAACCTGTGATTGGTGAAGATTGGGTGGTGGGATGCTTCCAATACTAAGTGGTTTGATGCCTAGTTCTATCGCCTTTTAGTGGTTTGATGCCCTAGTTCTATATCATATTTTCAGTCTTTTGGTCGTGTTTTGTAATTTTTGCAGGGGGCTAGTGTGGAGGATGATTGCTCATTATCTATCCTACTCCTGGCTTGCTTCCCCCATGGTTGTTTTCTTTTCACAATAGTTGCCATTTCAAAAGAAAAGTTTATTCAACAGTCATTTATTTTTTGCTATTATTTGGAAGACTTTTTGGAAAAATACTTCAAAGTTGGTATGTAAAGTTTAGATCCACTCTTTTTGCTTTTTTAAAATTGGGTTCTATATCCACTCCATTCACATACTTTGGTATCACAGCATTTTTCTCTAGGATGTTTTTTCTTCTCTTGTATTTTCTCCTTAATTCTACCCCCAATTATTCCTCGATCCTAACTCTAAACCCCAATTGCAAACTTTCCCTGGTTCTCCAAACCTATGGCCTAATTTTGGACATACCCAATCCTAAACCCTAAGCACAAATTTCCCTCAATTCACAAGCAGTAAACTGTAAACCCTTCTTTACTCATAACCCAACCTTAATACTAAGTTCCTAACCCCAATTCCACTCCCATCTCAAATTGTAACCCTCGTCCTTCTGAATCCTAACCACAAACCCCAAATTCCAAACTCTTCCAAACTCTCCCAAATTCCTCCAAACTGTAGACCTATTCCCCAAATCCCAATTCTAACTTTACCCTTAGCCTCAATCCAAACACTGCAAACCATCCGTAAACCTGTCACCCAAAATCTGTTTCAGTTGCAACACAAACTGTTCCCGTCACCTGTCCATTTCCAGATCCAGACCAACATTAAATGAGTCGCAAATCTGTTTCAAATCAACCTTAAGTTCAGGTTCAAATCTGTCTGTAGGTTAACCCAATAAAAGTCCATATTTGGGGCTTTAATATCAAGTTTGGTGGCATTTATCAAGATCGTACCATCCCCCCACATGTCCTCATTCTTTTATCTTATTAGGGCTTCTACTTAAAATGCTGAAATTACAACCCTTGCTTAAGTAACTTAAAGAGACAGTAATGGGCCTAAAACTCTACCCAAACATGTACATAGGCCCAACAGCCCATTGAGTCCACACGTGGGATGATTTTAACATTTAACAATTGTATTGGGTTAAAGTGTGAAAATGGACAGATTCAGGGACAGTTTTCTGGAGATTTTTCTTGACAGTTTTTTGAATAGTTTTTGTGGATGGGCTTCAGACAGTTTTGGGTCAATTTTAATGGATTGGTTATGAATGTTTTGTAAACTGGTTGGAGGTGAGTAATAGTTGGGTTGAGTCTTGGTTTGGGTTTGGTAGAGGGGTGGATGTTTGAGTTGTGGATTAGACTTGAAAATGAATTATACATTGCAGTTGGTAGTTTAAGGGATCTAGGGGCTATGGTTGGGTTTAGTCTATGAAGTAGGCGTTGCTATCGAGTATTAAGTTGTTGATGTTCACTATGGGTTTTAGTGTCTTGGCGATTTTTGAAACATATAGAACCATATACTTACGAGAAATTCCAAATTCTTGATGCAGCCAAATTAAACCACACGCACACACTTACAAATCAATACGCCTGGCAAGGGACAGACTTTGTGCCTAGATTTTGAAGTGGTCTTGTTGGGCTTACCGAGCCGATCCTATTTAAAATATTGATTTTTCTTGGCCGAGGTGTGACCCATTTCCGGGCCTACAAATTAAGGGCTAGGACTTTACCTAAGGTTCGTGTCCTGGCCAACAAATCAATGGCTAGGATTTTGCTCTTCAACGTAAGAGTTCTCCCCAGTCTATCCCAACAAAGTGAGAAGAAGAGAAGCCCACACGCGCCATGGTAGGTGGGTTGCGGTGTGCGCACTTGAGAGCCATCTAGAAGGTGGACCCTACTTGCACATGTGATTGAAAGAGAGATGATGAGGGCCTCTCTCTCTCTCTCTCTCTCTCTCTCTCTCTCTCTCTCCAAATGCCCCAAGGTGTGGGGATGTCCAAGTCTCTCTTGCTTTCTCACCTTGGGATAGGATCTAAAAAGAAATTAGGGTTTTAGAGGGAAACACCTTTATGGTGCTCCCCACCCCTACTTGCATAAAAAATCCTTCTTATCTATGCGTCCAAATTGACCAAATCCTCCCACTCTCCGTGGCCACTATTCCTGACCATAAATCCTCACATACTTTGGATGCCCCATCAAGTGCGATAAAAAAGTTTTAATAGTAAAAAATAATAACCATGGCTAGCTATAAAACCACTTGATGGATGGTCCAAATATTAAGGTCACCCCACAATATGTATACCCAGCATGTGGGCTCCGGTTGCATCCTAATGCATGCACCTAACAAGACCCACATGTTAGCCACTAATGTAAGCTTGTAGGGCAAGCCAAAACACAAAATACTAAGACCACACGTCCCAACACAACCTCAGGTCTAAGGACTAGTCAAAGCTAACACATGATCAAGTCGATCCAGTCCAGACATGATGTGCCTCCTAAACCAGAACTTGATGTGATCCTCCAATTCATTTCTTGTTGGGCCTATAACAAAAAACCTTCGTACATAGAACACTCATATTCCATGTGGGGTAGGGCAACGACATATAATGCCTGATGATGGAGACTATTCATCCCAACACATAGGATGACCACAAAACATGATCACGGGTCACCCAATTCTCCTATGGTGGTCATGGACTTTTACGGTATTGAAATCCATGGCCCACAACTCTCCGTTGGTTAGTGGCTTAGGGAAAAGGTTGAGGTTCTATATGTAGGGGATGCGGTGGAAATTGGGCTTAGGATTGGATTTTGTGTGATGTGAAAAAGGGTTGCATTGGGTTTTGAAACAAAGTCAATGGTCTGAATTGGGCTGTGGGGCCCACAGTTCCAATCAGACGGCTTAAATTATGAATCGGTCGGACTGTGGGGCCCACTATTCTAAATGTAAAATTCTTTTTTCTATTCAAACCCTATAACAGAAAAGAACATATGGTCAAGGCGCCATATGTTGTGTATAGAGTCTACTTGTAGGAAGTTTTGGACTCCATTAGTTTCCTATGCTACCTTTTCTTTTGATTATAGGTTAGATAAAATTGTCCATGGGTATGTGGGCCAATAGGATATTTTCTTTAGATTTTGTCTATAATAAGTTCTTTCTAGAAGTTTCCTGGTTCATTCTGATATCTATAAAAGGTTTCGAAGGCCACGCATATGAACCTATTGCATTATTTTTTTGGAAGGGTGAACCTATTGCATGATAATTGATAATCGAATAAAAATTGAGGTTTTTTATGATAATGAGTCCCACTTTGAGTGATTTATAATTTGCATTAGAAGGCTATGAAAGTGTTCTACGTACAAATATTTCTGTATCGCTGGTCAACGATACAAAATTGTGGAGTATTGGCGCTGGTCAACAATATAAAACTATAGAGTACAAAAGTTACCTGGTATCAATGATATTATCATCATATCGGATGATATATCATGAAATTGATGTTCTTATTATATATTGATACAAGTTTAGTGGTGGCAAGTATCAATTGACACAAAGATAATTGCTATCTTCGATTGGAAAAAAAAAAAAAAAATCTAGAAAAATTTAAAAGAAGCTTTCATGCTCATTTTTATTTTTATTTTGGGATTATGCCTCTTGGAGTGTCGTAACAACCCCACTCAAGTTGTTTCACATGAAAACATGATGGTGGAGAAACTGCAATCTGAGCAAATTTGGCTGGAACCCCAAAGACACAAAAAGTTCGTTTAATATATTTGATTTCAATAGATAGGCATGAAAACAAGGAGAAATCCATATATATGCACGAGGCTCATGCATTGACATGGAATTCAAGCAAGAAAGTTTAATCTTAAATGTGAAAAATGAAAGAAATTGGGGAAATCCAAACATGTTCATGCCTGAACAGTGGTTTGGCTATGGACAAAGGTAAATATGGGTATGGAGGTATCCAGTTAGTCATAATCACAATCAATGTCACTAGGAATGACAATGATAGTTATAGTGATTGTTCAATATCCACCAATGGTATACTGGTGCATATTGTTGAGGATGAGTACCATCAATATCTTATAGAATACATGGCCTGGCATCATAATCTCACGGTACTGTAGTTATGGGTATTAGTATTATGGATAGGGATGACGACTTTAAGATGGCTCATAACTTGATGTGGATCTGAGACTAATGTGTGCATGTATATTTCTGTGTGTGTGTGTGTGTAATATCTTAGTTTTTGGTTTTATTATTTGTGTTTTATTTTGCTAGTATTGTATGACATTTGAATGATATATGAACTTATGTTTCATATAATGGCGTTATGTAAGCAAAATGCATTATGTCTGGCTGGCAACGCATGGTTTTATCCTTAAACAATGGAAAACTATTATGCATAGTTTTTTAAAACATTTTGAGTTCTAACTGTTAATCATGTGTCTTTTAATGTCTCTTTAAGTTTCACTGAATTCCACCACTTTCCTAAAATTTCCCTAGTGTTTCCCTTATACTGTAATGCATTACGTGGTATATGTGATACATCCGGATGCTTCCCATGATAGATTTGTATTCCAAGGGTTGAATACATAGAGCAATACTGATATTGCGAATGCTAGGCTATTGGACTCCCACAATCACCTACTTGGGCCTAAACATCAATTTTGTAGAAACTTTCTTGAAGGATTTTGATAATCTAGAAGTGGCATGTAGTCATATTCCTTTAATTAGGGCCTGTTTGGATCAATGTAAACCAAAGCTTGGATATGGAAAACCAAAATTCACATCAGTGGAAAGGTGTGTGTGGAAAAGAATCCACGTTGACCTTTTTTTAGCACTCATGATCTTTATGGTGTTAAAAGGTCAACATTTATAACATGAGAGTTATCTCTTGTAACTGTGGAACCTCCAAGTACCAGTGTTTTTTTTTGGAAAAAAGGAAACCATCCATTTTTGAAGAGAACTGTGGAAATGGCAATCAATTTCCTGCCTAAAAGTATTTTAGCAAGCAGGGGAAAACATCACATATGAGGAAATTGATATTCACTTCCATGGTTGAAAACAGGATTCCACGAATCTGAACAGCTCCAAGTTCAATTTCCTAAGTTTGCTACATCAATTCTAGTATCAAAGCCATCTTCCTTGTAGTTTATTTTCTGATAAGTGTTTATCCTCAGCTGCTACTGCTATATACATTGAGTTGATTCTCTTTTTCAATTGTGCTATTTTTTTTATTATTTATTTATTTATTTATTTTTTTAAAATTTTTTTGGTTAAACTTTTTCCCTGACATTAGTCTATGGAGATTGGAGATTTATTGCTTAGATTTCATCTTTGTGGTGTATGTTTCTTTGAACTATTTTACTCATCTGTTCTGCCAGACCAGTTACTGCTTAATGCTTTTTCTTATCGATATATTTTTGAGTTATTGGTATGGATCACAGGTACTTCTTGGCTTGTCAGGAGTCGTGGTTGTCATGCTCTCCGTTCTTGGAGCCATTGGATTTTTCAGTGCCATTGGAGTAAAATCTACACTCATCATTATGGAAGTCATCCCTTTTCTTGTTTTGGCTGTAAGTTAAATTTGTCTATTATTACTGTAATGATATTTTTATGAGATTATTCCATCTGTTATATAATATCATACTCCTACAAGATGTTGTGATTATGATGTATGGCTGAAATTTTCACATTTCCTGCTGGATGTTTTTATTGAAACTTGGTCACAAACCATACACTGTTTACATTCTTTACTAGTTAATAGTAAATTTTCAACATGTCTTCCTGCCTTGAAGAAGATGCATTGTTAATCAGAAGTGTTCAAGTACCATCAAACATGTTTTGTAGAGAGTCAGGGAAATTTACATAGGGACTATCCATGGTGCAGCGTGCCTTACAATAATGCATTTATATTAACAAGATGATAACAAACTTTGCCGGGTCAGATCCTCCTTGTTAGTACTTCCTAGTACTTCGTTTGATAAGCCATAGCTTTTATGGTTTTGTTTTTCAACTCAAGTAACAACTTCAGTCCTGTATTTCTATGAAGTATTTTGCAACATATATGTTGAATATGAAAGCACCTTGAAGCATTCAAACTGTTTTCTCTATTTAATGAATAAGAATATACAAAATGTATGGTAGTTGTAGGCTTCTCTAGTCTATCTAGGAAGATAATACAATCTTGCAATCTTATCTAGAGAGATCCTCTCAAGCCTATCTAAAAGATTCACTTAGATTACAAGTACCCTCATTGTACATAGAAATTACAAGAATACAGACAGAGAAACTGCAACTCCGTTTCTTAACACTTCAGGGATCTACTGACAATGATCTCGAGGAAGTAGCTTAGGTTAGTACAGATTGGTCAATCCCTGATAATAAGGAAAAAACATGTTACGAATATGCCTCGAAGCAACTTTCTTGTGAACAAAATGATAGTTAAACTTGATGTCTCTTGTGTCTGCATGAAAGACCGGATTTGTTGCCATATATGTAGCACTGACATTATCAAAACAAATAATAGAAGGGCCAGATATTGAAATATGAAGACACCAAAGCAGAAACTATAGCCAAGTAAACTCAGCTGCCATACTCCAATGGTCAGCTTCAGCACTAGAAAGAGTGACAGTTGTTTCTTCTTAAGTTTTCTGCTAATGGTTTAAATTGTTATATACCGTTACTTTCTAGCTAACTCCATAACTGTATATTTTGGGACTATGTGCAACTTTTACTTTCTCATTGTTCTGTTCAATGTCTATTAGTTTTTGGGATTGATATTCACCCTGATTTCTAGCAGCAACTTTTTTCTACTTTTGGTAGTACAACACCTTTTTGCTATTGTATGATCAAATGTAGAAAGAATGTGTGTTACTACCAAAAGGGTGGGTGTAATACTAGTATCCTAATTTTATAATCATTTATAGAACTCAGGATTTTCTTTTCACAGGTTGGAGTGGATAATATGTGTATCCTGGTACATGCGGTCAAACGCCAACCACTGGATTTGCCTTTGGAAGGACGGATAAGTAATGCCCTGGTTGAAGTTGGGCCATCTATAACACTAGCTAGTCTATCTGAGGTTTTGGCCTTTGCAGTTGGAAGTTTCATTCCAATGCCTGCGTGCCGTGTATTCTCCATGTTTGCAGGTAAGAACATTTTTCTATTGATAATATTCAATTTTCACTTTGTTGCAAGGCACACCGTACACTGATCTTTCTGATTTATTGCAGCATTGGCAGTTTTCCTGGACTTCCTTTTACAAGTTACGGCGTTTGTTGCCTTGATAGTTTTTGACTTTTTAAGGACAGAGGATCAAAGGATTGATTGTTTTCCATGTATAAAGATTAGTTCAACTACTGCTGAACCTGGTAAGTTACATCAAGGACCTTGAACACTAATATGGCATTGGTTGCATGGGTTTCTTGTGTATGATTCTAGAGCAGCATCAAACACACGTTCATTGGATGGCCAACCTTTTCTGTTTATTTTTATTTCATGACTCATGTGACCTCTGATTGTATTGGGAAATCTATCTTAAAAATGTAGGTAGTGGTCAAAGAAAACCTGGATTACTGGCACGCTATATGAGGGTAAGGTTCAACGATATATATATATTTTTCCTTCCGGTAATTATTTTTTTTTTACTCTTTCTCTTTTATGATTACTAATTGAAATATCTTTCTCTGTGTACCAATTTTTGAAATATACTTTAAACCGGTCAATCTGTTCCTTTATTAGAATTGAACTTTGCGTATTTATTTATTTGATGCAATTAATTTGGCTTTTGGGATATTATTTTCCTTTTTCTTAAAGTATTGTGGCACACTACTGTTGGAACGATATGTAGGCATGTACTCATGGAGGCAAGGAGTGCCTGTGGACAAATCACACTCAAAATGCATATGTATTGATGGTGCACACGTGTGACCTGAAAACATGGATCGGTCATTCACTTCGGCCATGAAGCTTGTCATAGAAATCTCCTACTGCTAATGGAACTGAAATTTACTTTGTGCTTGCAGTGAAATAATGCATACGAAGAACTGGTTGTAACTCTTGTGTTCTTGCTCAGGGGCCTAGGGAGAGACTTGAACAAAAACCCAGGAAGTTGATTTCCTTTTTCTAAAGTATTCCTCAAGAGTGACAGAAACCTATTCCTTAAAAAACCCGTTTGATGGGAAAAGACTGACCCTTTTATGTGACGTTTATAATGACAAAAAGTTGTCATTATTGCGCATTGCCTTGGTTTGGGTAGAATTACCCTTTCAAAATGGCAACACAGACACTGAGAATGACGGAAAGCATTTTCAATGCAAATTCATGGTGCAAAACAAACAGAGAGTAGGGAATCTGTGTCACCCAAAGTCGATGTAACATTTCCATGTTTTGGGATTCACTAGCTGTTTCTCCTTTCCAGGTTTTCTTTCACAGTAAACAAACAGGCCTTTGTGGGAAAAGAAACAGGTTTGGTAATATACTTCAGAAAAGAAAAGACATTTTTCATTTCATAGCATTCATTGTGTGTCCACCTTTTAGGTGCCCTAGACAAAAATTATGGTGGTCCACTCATGAGGCAGGCTAGTGCATGGAACAAGTGGACCACTAAAAAAATTGCTTTTGCCATCCATTTCATTTCTTAAACATGACCCACTTGATGAGTTGACTGGCTTGATTTTTGGTACAAGGCATCATCTACATGGTGGAGCCCGCTTGATGGATTGCTGGGATGATAATAAGTGCACCATTTTGGCTGCATGAGGTGAGTTGGGGCCTGGGCCATACAAGCATGTACCATGGCCCACTTGCTTAGTCAACTGGCCTGATCTTTGTTCGGAGACATCTATAGTGTTGCCTGCCTGATGAAAGGCAAGTGTGCCCCGTAAGCAATCAATATTGGCACATGTTTCCATTTGGGATCTACCAAAAGTAGACAAAAGGTGTCTACCTTAAAAAAAGGAGTTGTTAGATATCAGGGTGTTCCGTAACGGTAACGGTGGCCGGTGGCCGCATAACGGTTGTTACAGCCCTGTAATGGCCGTTACGGTCTTTCTTTTTTATTATTTATTTATTTATTGAAAAAACCCCCGAAAAACCTATATCTGCCCCGTAATGTTGATTAAAAAGTATGAAAAACCTGTATATGTCCCATAATAGACCATTACGGGGCTATTATGGCCTTTATAGGGGATGTAACGTGTTGTTAACAGCAATTACATGTCAATTTTTTTTTTTTTTTTTCCATAACTTCTATTACGGCCATTACGACCTCGTAACGTGTAACGGTTTCCACCGTTATCTTTACGTAATAGCCTTTACGACACACCATGATATCAGTTGTCTTCTTTTTTCTTTTGCAATTTGCAATTTGCATTAATCGAAAAAGTATGTGTAGAGAACACAAACACCTCTTGGAAACGCTCTCCTCCCCATATGCAAAACTAGCACTTCTTTAGGAAATTGATTCTTAATAACTAAATTATGGACAAATCTAACCAAACATTTTTAATGTTAAATAAGTAGTGCTGATAACCGTAATGGTTCAAAGTGTTTATAGAAGCAACACTAAGTGGGCCCTAAATAACCAAAAAAAAAAAATGAAACATGGATTAACATATGGATTACATCTCAATCATGAAAGGCTATAGAATCACTTAAAGGCAGCATCATTAAAAAAGTATCAGTATTTGTTTTTGCAGAATGTCACGAATCTCTACAATTTCGTGCCCCACTTCGTCCTTTCTTAGATAGCCTTTCTTAAACTTGCTTCTAAACTTTGACAATTCCTAACCCCTTTTAACTAATTATTTTGGTGGGCATAACCCCTTAACTAAATAAACCCCTACAAGCTTTTTATCCAACTAATACTAAAAGAACCTTTTGAATTGCATGTCAACCAGCTTCTCCAAATTGCAACCCGAAAAGGTACCATATGGATATGATTCAACTTTGTTGTCTGCACAAAATAAGCTGGTCGTGGAATCTCTTGGATTATGTTAGCATTAGGGGTGGCAATGGGTCGTCTTGGCCTGCAGGGATTTTGAGGTGGGTTCGGGTCAATCTAAATGGGTGGTGGGACGGGCTTGGGCTGGAACATTTAAGCAAATGGGTTGGGCTTGGCTTGAACTGTACCGAACCTGACCTGCCATATAGGCTATCGATAGGTTGGGCCAGATAACCAGGCCCGAACTGACCCAAAATCTGACATGAAACAAAGAAGTATAGACAATTTATTTGTGTGGGTGTTTATCCACTAACAAGGCCAAGTTGCGCATACCCTTAGGCTCATTTTCCATTCTTAAACTTGAGTTTGGTCATGGTGGATCAGGTTGGGTATGGGTCGGGTTGTGGGTCTGGTTTGGTTAGAATTATTGGCCCATTTAGTTAGTAGGTCAGACTTGGGTTGACCCTAGGCCCATACCTGACCCATTGCCACCCCAAGTTACCATGCTATCAGTAGTGCTTGAGAGGTGAACTCGGCAACTGAGATGGTTAAGTTGCTACCCTCTAGGCTTCTTCCCACGATGGAAAGAAATAGGTAACATAGATTGATCGGTTGCTTTGCCTTCATGCCATAAGCGTATTCAAATGGCAGTCAGCCTGTACTTCTATTAACAGTGCTATTGTTACTCTGCATGTGTGATATTATGATATGCTCCCAAATAAGACAACAAAACAGCTTTTCCAAGCATCCTTTTGCAACCAGTTTTTCCACTAGTCTGAGGATGATTAGCTCGTGACAGCTTCAATAGTCTCCCCATTTTCATCCATAGCGTTTTCTAAAAGCAGCTCATGAACTTCATGTCTCTGTACAAATCGATGGATTTAGGCGTGCCTTGTATTCAGAGAACTCCTGGTAGAACACCGAACATTCACATTCTTAGGAAAAAAATGACTTACCACTACAAAAGTATAATCAAGGCCTTGTTTGGTCCCCCGTGACCCTAGGATAATAGTTTATGTTGATGTTCTCCACTGACGCTTCTCGACAATTAAATGGGGAACACAACCCCTTGATGTGCCTTTGCCCTTTTCCTGGTCGACAAGCATGCCATCATAGTATAATCTGCTCTACATTACACTTGGAACATGCAAACATAAAAGATATTGTACAAGTGTGATTATCTTGTTCAACCCAAATTTCAACCTAAACCTGGCAATTCTCACTTCTCACATAATGTTTTATTGCAGGAATTTTTTGTAAACATAAGCTAGATGAGGATAATTACCGCCAGTGCCACCGTGTAAATAGTCTCGGAATCTAAATCCACAGGATACCGACTTTTGATTTCTTCAAATCCCATGATAGTCACTGAAAGTGTCAATGTAATAGAATAGTTTCCAACTCAAGCATAATCACTAAAAAACATCTACAAGAGAAGGGTCCTAAAATCAACATATACTGCATACAAACTAACACAGGGGCATTTTCACACTGGGCTCGAGTGGGGTGGCCTGTGGTATGCAGGGGCACACTCGGGGTGGGTGGCCCTTGTGAGGCGGGTGACTTGTGTGAAGCGGAACCCATGTGAAGTGGGGCCTACGAGGGGGGTTCGGCTGAGGTCCTAACCCATGGGATGTGGGGCCTGGGCTATTTGATAAAGGGATTGATCACCATGCTCTTTCAGTTCGAGCTTTTAGAGCAAGTGGTTAATTGTCTTGCATCACTTACACTATTCTTTTAGAAGGGTTGTTGGGGTAGATGGGAGGAGAATTTATGTGCTTTCAAAAGATGAGATCTAGGGTTTCTTAAGGGAAACAAAGAAGAGAAAACTTTGATACTTTGACTAGGATTTCTAGGAACGGAAACAAAGATGAAAAAAATATTTGGTGCTCTGGTAGAGTGAGATGATTGATTGATTTATTTATTTTTTAAGTTGATACACAGGCACTAAGAAAATATAGGGTTCACTGAATTCATTTACTGTAATTCAAATCAATTCTGCATCCAAGTGCAACCCAAATATTGAGTTCCACTCAAGCAATTAAGTATTTGAAGTACCTTGGACCCAACAATCTTGCTGGGGCCTCTTCAAAACTCTAGTTCTAGTCAACTAGGACTCTACTGTAACACAATTCTAGTCAGCCGTGAACCACTACAATCAGAATTTCATTACTGTAAAGATCCCATATCCAAAACACCTAATAGTGATTATGGGTTTGGTTGTCATGCTGGACTGAAATGGTGCCACTCCACTTTCAACATTTCCTCTTGACTGAATCCATTTATTGTAACTTAAGTGAATTCAGCATCCAAATGCACCCATAAATATTCAGTTCCACTTGAACAATTTATTGCGTGAATTACTCTAAACCCAAAAATCTAGCTGTATTTTCTTCAAAACTCTAATTCTACTCAAGTAGGAAACCTATTACAGCACAGATTGAAGTCACATGCAAGCCACTACAAGTAGAATTCTTAGCCCTTAAAAGTCATAAATTCATTTGCCAAAACCAATTAGAAAGTTATCTTAACATGATACCTGTAGCATGGGTCTTGGTGAGGGGATACACAAGGACTACTATTGTGCTAAGAAAGCACACACTTGAACATAAAGGTTTTTCTGATTGTGACTGAATCACATGTAGGGAACAAGTGTGATTGGGCATCATATGTTTATCCAAAACTTTTGACAGTATCAGCTTTTAGTGGTTTGATTGTTTATTCTTGCGTCGTTCTATTAGTGGTAGTTTTTCAGATGTTAATGATGTTTGGAGTTTCATAGGACTTCAATTACTTTTTCTGTTGTCTGATGGTCCTCTTACTACGTGCGGGCCTTGAAATATTTGCTATATATGTGTGCTCGGGTATGTGTACATGTGAGACATGCTCATGTCCAACTGATTGGACTGCTAATTTACCATCCAATCAGCTATAGTTACCATCCTGCCATGATGACCAATTAGTTTCCTGAATTACTGCCAGCAACCAGTTTCCCTAGTTAGTCAGTATAAGGCTAGATAATGATGATGACAACATCGAAGATGACCAATGACGCAACATCTATGCTGTACAAAAGGTTTGACCCACATCTATGCAAAAATTAGCCTCATCTACTCATCAAGCGGGCCACACCTTTTTTTATTTGTTATATCAGTGGGCTATCCATTGCTTTCAATTGTATAGTGCGCTGGATAAGCGGATCGGGTTGATTTTTGTATAAAGTGATCCTCCTGGTGGGTTGCTTTTGTGTTTCTGTCTTGTCTTGATTATAAACCTGTTTAAGGATTATCTTCGTTTCTGTGTAGGAAGTGCATGCACCCCTTCTTGCCCTTTGGGGAGTTAAAGTTGTTGTTGTTGCGGTCTTTGTTGCTTTTGCACTTGCAAGCATAGTAAGTAACCCTGGATCTATGGATATTTTTGTCATGTTTTTGTGCCATATGTGTCTTGTTGTTTGAGATTGCATGTTTAGTTAATGGATTTTCTGTTGTCGAATGGCACATTTTTTGGCTCATTGAAGCACAAAAGTGGTCAATAGAAATGTATTTACCTCATTGAATGTTATCTTCTGTTAGTTTAACACATGGAACTTGGAATCTGGAATATACATGGTGATATGTCACTTGACCAACTTGCAATACTTGTCTGCCAGGAAATGCTCTGTAACGCCCTGAAAATCGGGGGGTCGAGCATAACTCAACTCCCGAGTTCCAAAACATCACTTATGCAACGTAAATGAATATGATTGAATGTTGACCGTGTTAGTGCAATAAACATGAATGAGATTAATCCAAAACAGTAATTCATACTCCAGTTCAATTGTATAAAGGCAAGCGGAAGACTGAAATTGTATTTATCAGGTATGTAAAGAAACAAAACCATCTCGATCTCCAGAGTATGAACACTAACTGAGTAACCATATACATGTATTGTTTCTGAATCAAAAGGTCAAAATACAACTAGAAAAGTAGCCCTGCAATCCCCGCGATCTAGTCAACCTAGGCGAAGCCGTCTGAGTACTGCATAAACGAGAACTCGTCCTGGTCCTCGCCAAAATTTGGCTCAGCTTCCTGAACCGACGCGTCCTCTAAACCTGCGACAGAGTCTGGTTGGTTTGTATACAACACCGTCCCGTAACGTAGGAGTGAGTAGCTAACTCAGTGGAACAATAAAGCATAGGTTAACATGTTATCAATTCAATCAAGCAGTAATGATAAAGCAGTACAAATCAAACAAGTTTAACTACTCTTGTTAAATGCAAGAATGGGATGACATGATGATGTATGCCCTTGCCAAACCACCCTCATGCGACATCATCTTACGTTCGCGAATGCTTAACTCCCTCAGTGCTCCACATCTACAAGGCACATGCGGTGCGATGATGAAAATGATTACCGAGTTATTATTATTCCATTTCAAACAGCAATATTGGGAAACTAAGGTACCTTCCTTGTATCATTCCCAAACATGATCCATTCTAGGGTCGTCAGTCCTAGTTAATATCAGACGACGGTGTGTTTTCTAGGTCACTGCAAAGGCTGCCAGGGCTGTTACGCACAAAGGTTACACCGCTCCCCCATCACCTCTTTAACGATTCATCACTGTACAGAAACAGGCCTAGTTCATACTCTATATACCGCTGCACACCCTAAGGCGCACTGCGATTTCAGAGTATGCTCGAGGTCACTACAAAGGGCTGTCAGGGCTGTTACACGGAATCGTTGCATCACTCCCCCATCACCTTATCAATGTAGACCGACAGCACGAATATAGTGTCCCATACCACCATAATCGGCTCACGAGTCTGGTTGCTCACTGGTCACTACGGGGAGGCACGTGGCCCCAGCGTAGGCCGACAGCTCGACCACGGTGTCCCATACCACCATGTCCAGCTCATGAGTCTTAGCGGATCGAGGTACCATGGTACCATGGTAACGGGATTGTCACTGGTAAGTTTGGTACCCTAGGTTCAAACAGTAATGACCAAACATGGTGAACACACATTCGACAATCGGGTTACTTGACGAGCCTGACTAGCTCGAGCGCACAACAAGTTGGGCGATATGAAGCGCAAAAGCACTCCGTGTGGCCAACCACTATCGCCAACCGAAATATGACTCGGGTTCGTCAGACACATCCCTTGTGGCGATATAAATTCTCAGCCACAATCTCAAGTCTGGTACCGAATGTCTGGACTATAGGCATAGTCCCAAACTCAATCAATTCTCATCAGTAGCATGTAGAGTAAAGCATGATAAATAAAGTAATACAAGCATGTGAACAGGCATGTCATAAGGCAAGTTATAAAGCATGAAGTAAAGCATGTTGTAAAGCATATTGTAGAGTACTATACAAATAGGGATACAATCACATACACATCACAAGTGAGTGGTTAGATCAAACCACCACATGGAAGGTATCCTACATATCTCTAAGATAGTCGGGAATTTCATATCAGCACCTATCTAAGGCACTAACACTTAAGCAGTTACACTCTCAAGCATTTACACAAACACTTAGAGTGCACTATTCCAACATACATGACGTATGTTAGCAAAATACGTATTAGGGTTATCCTTTCGCCAAGCGGGTATTTTACCCGTGTATACCATAATCATACAGCAAATAATCATGACAATCGCATTTCCAAAATCTACACATATGCGGTATTTCTAGAATACACAATTTCAACATACGTGGTATTTACAAGCGAACATGTATTACGATGATTCCTTTCGCCAAACTAGTATTTTATCCATATATTGTATAATCATGCATTAAATAAACATGTCAAACATTTTTCCAAAAAAAATACGTATACGGTATTTCTACGTATACCTAGAGTATGTGAAATTCCGTATTCTACAACGTTAATCGAAACAGGAAACGGAAAGCATTTTGTACATGTGCAATTGCATACAGATCATGAATCTATCATTATCTGACATTGATAGCGTTGAAAATCGTAACCTATACACCTAAAGTCCTCACCTTTACGCCTTTGGAGCGTAAGAAACTCGCTAGATTCTTCTAGCCTCCGTGTACAGCGAATAGGCAACCTAGAGAAGGGATTCGGTTAGCTATTTCATCTCTTGAGATGTTCCCAACCTTAGATCAGTTTAGGGTTAGGGTTTTCTTACCTAAAATTGATGTCGAAACCGCCGGAAAATCGCCTAGAATAGAGTGGTGCTGCTTGTAGAGCGGCAAGGAAAAAGGGCAGGGAAGATCTCCCACTTCTCTCTCACTTTCTTTCTCTTTCCTCTCTTCTCTCCCTTAGGGTTTCTCTCAAATTCGTATGGGCTGAATGAGAGAGGGTTTAAGGTCCTTATATAGGTTAGAACATAACCGAAATAGACCTTAGGTCAAGGTATACTTAGGTTATGTCCAAAACGAGTCAGTTTCGTCTCAAAAGGACGTTTCTAGCGGCTCCTTTTCCGTGTGCGATCGGACTTAAGCTCACCATCACCGGATCCATGATCCCCTGAGTTTTCATTCCAGTCAGAATCCCAGATCGTAAATGGCGGACCACTTTCAGTTCAACGGTCAGTGGGCCACGATCCGAAATTCCAAGTACATGTAAATGTTCCTGAAATTTTTCCTGATCCGAGAGTGTAATTTGGTCTGATTCTGACGGTCTGGTTGCTTAATACTGATGCGCAAGCGAATGGTGCCAGATCACTATTCCAGATATTTATTTTGTAAAGGGAATAGTGTTTTTCACACTCCCTCGATCCGGATCCAAACGAATGGCCGTGGGACATCGGCTGGACCTGATTTTCGAGCTGATTGTCAAGCCTAGTGAGGCGGTCCTAGATCCTTAAGTTCGTGTTAATCGGACTTCCGATGCACGGTCTAGACCTAATACGAAACTTCATTTCATTCCTGGGAGCAGCCGGGTAATGAGTTTGGTTCTAAACTTTAGGGTAACCTAGAGTCATTGATTTTGCAAGTTTTGGGTCTTGTAGATTGTATTTAAAGCGATACCAACGGATTTCATGGCTAATCGAGTTTTGCACTTAGTTAACTTTGTTAAATTTCTAAAGGATTTAATCCTAATTGATTTCTGGTCGAGATGGTACTCGAGCCAAAGTACGGAAATTTACGGGTCGTTACATGCTCATAGCTTCAGGTTTCTGACTAACTAGTCTTAGGGTCTATGACTACCTAATCTGGTACAATTATAACTTTTGTAATACTAGAAATAGTCTACATTGGCACTGCTTTTGTTTTCAGTACAAATGAGCATACATTCCACTTGCTACTTGTCTGTCTGATATTTTGTTATGCTTATTATTGAAGATCTGTAACTTCCCTACATAATTTTCATACTTTACTCTTCGCAAAACCTATAGGAGTTTTTTTTTTTGGTGCTCATGTGGTGTGTGATTGGTAGCAATCTTACATAGTACGGACTCAAGAATAATTTACCAAGGCAATAAACCGTGGTTTGCAAGAAACTTAGGAAAATTTTGGGAAGAATTTGTTAAAAAATGGGATTGTTTTCCTCTGAAAAAGAGAGGCAGAATATATGTTTATTGAGGTTTTCAAACATTCATTAGATAATTGAACATTTCATGAATTTTTTGCAATTAATTTTCTTATTAATTTTAGATACTCTTATGTTATGAAGACTTCATGAATTATTTGGGAAGATTTCTTTTTCTATAAAATTCGCTAATAGTTGGCAATTTTCTTTTTTCTTTTTCAAAAAGTTGGTGAATCTTGTTAGGTGGTAACAGAACAAAATCCGTATGGGCTGCGTTGCTTTCCACCTACCATTGGTCTGAGATTTTGTTAGTCTATGCATGTTCTAATAGCTCAATTAATGAGCAAAAGTCATGTAGTATCTTGCTGTCTCAGATCAGTGGCTGATGATTAAAAAAACACAATGGCCTCGAATAATCTTTATCTTGGCAAGCATGGCTGATAAACTTTGATTAACTAGAAGTCAATGAGCCAAATAGACCTATTCTTGAGACTGGTGGATCTTGGCTGAGCAAGAGTTTGATGACTTCACACTCTGGTAGCATGTGATACGCTGAAGGATTATTTCCACTTATTCCTTTTTTCCTCTTATATGGAGAGAAACAGGGTGGAGAAAATGTATCAAAATTAGCTAGTCCTGGTACTTGATTTCATTTTGTAAACAAATCTTGAAATAAAACTGAGTGAACCAATGATCAATATAACAAATCTTCATTTCATTTCCTTTTAGAATCAGTTTCCAATTGAAAAATAGATGTTTTTTTTACTTAGTTGTACTATGGTCTTATAAAACTGTACTCTTTCTTTTGAATGTTAAAGGCATTATCTACGAGGATTCAACCTGGATTGGAACAAAAGATTGTTCTTCCACGAGATTCGTATCTTCAGGTGGTGTTTCAAATTTCTCTGATGCACCAATTCTATTCAGTTTTGTGGTGTACATATGCTCTTTCATGTCTTCTTTGAATCTGTAAGGCTGCTTTGTGGAACCATCTGATGGACATTTCATGCAGGGTTATTTTGATAACGTTTCAGAGCATCTCAGAGTAGGGCCACCATTATATTTTGTTGTGAAGAACTTCAACTATAGGTATTGTGATAAATGTTATTCTACTCATCTGCCATTCTTTTGATTTCTAGACTTCCAATATGATGGCATTTCATGAGAATTTAGCATTAAATACTGTCCAGCAGTTGTGATATTAACACTTCTTTTCTTTCTGTTTCTGTGAATCATCAAAATTAACTGATTCTATTGAGCATTCAGTAGAAGGGTTTTGGAAGAATTATGAGAATATTGATGCATACATAATCAGACCTATTGGATCATAATGCTGTCTTGGATAACTAATTCTTCTTTGACTAACCTAAGAAATGAGCCTTGTTAAACTGGGGACTGTGTTTTTAATATTAGATGTGTATCTGCAATTTACTCGCAGTGTGGGGGTACTTATTTAATGATCTACAATCATGTTCCTAGTTTCATGCTTCTATGTCAGTGGTTCAATAATGGTGTATGCTGCTCATTTTACTGCATAAGTAGCACAGTTGGGTCAGCAAATGAGTTGGTACTTTTTTTTTTTTTTCCTGTTCTCAGAAATATTGGTTGAGGTTGAGTTTTAAGCACTTGAATATTTGGGAGATCCCTAATGGAGTAAAAATTGATGTCTCAGTTCCAAGCAATGTTTTCATTATTGACAATATTGGCTGATATCCCTCGATATATCTTGTATCCCACCTATATGATATGAAACGCACAGGTAGTGTCGATATATCCCATCTGTTCAGTCTAGTGAGCATTTTCGATTTTTGATCTTTCTTTATTTACATCATGTTAAATTAGTGTCAAATGGTTACAAATCCATGATTCTTAATGCTTTACATGAAAAATCATAGATTTGGAGCTTCGATTTCGAGATCTGGGGGAGATGGGCCGAGTTGCGACAAGTTGGGAAAAATCAAAATTTCCCAATTTCTCACAAATCGGTTGTAATCTTTGTGTCCAAGCACAAAATCAAACAATGTTACCTGATCTAGTGATTCTTCTTTTGCTTTTGATGTATTACTTGTGTTTCCATACATGTCTTCTTTACATTTATAAGTTATATAAATAGACTATGAGTATATTTGCATCAAAGCAATCAGACAACACATGGATTAGGCTCCATACAAAGGAAACCTATCATGTGAACTTGTTTTTTTTTTTTTTTTTTTTTTTTTTTTTTTTTTTTTTTTGTCATGTTTTGATTTTTAAGCGTGTATTGATGTCTCATTTAACAATCCCTGAAGTTTCATTGAAAAATTTGATCAATTTCCCAATGTTTCCTCGTATTCCCCTACAACAACGATACATTACGCGATACAACTGATATATCCCATGCGATAACCAATATGTATTTGTATCTCAAGGGTGCGATACATTACATGACAATGATATAGAAAGCATTGGTTCCAATCACTGTTCGAAATATCGGTATCGCATTATGTATCGCACCCTTGGGATACAGATATGTATCGGTTATCGCACAGGATATATCGTTTGTATCGCATAGTTTATCGCACTTTTTGAGAAACATGGGGAAACATTGAGAAAATGGTTGAATTTTTTAATGAAACTTTAGGGATTGTTAAAAAAGCCCTAAATACACACTTTTAAATCAAAAAATATGCACATAATAAGTTTCCTTTGTATAGGGTCCTAAGCTATGCTATGTTTAACTGAACTAATGCAACTATATTTAAATTGGATGCATGATATTTATAAATATATCACAGTCATGTAAGAAAACACAACCAATTCATTGAAAAGCAAAAGAAGAACCGAAGAAGTAAAATTTGAGAAATGAATGGACGGTGGGCGTCCCTCTCCCCATTGTTTTCTGTGGTGGGGTCCACTCCAGATATGGATCTGACTCATTATTTGTCACATGCCTTAAAATTATCTAGCCAAATGGATGGACGGTGTAGATACAACATATACATCATGGTGGGCCCCACAGAACTTGGTGACGTCAATTAGGTAGCCAGCCTGGCTACGCAACATGTCAGTATCTAATCCGCGTCCTACACGGGAGAACTCCCCCGACACCAGCCACGGTCGGTGCTCTGTGGGCCCAACATAATGTATTTGTTTCATCCATTCCGTTCATCCATTTTTACGGATCATTTTAGGATTTAATAAAAATAATTATAGGGATATAAATCTCAGGTGGACCACACCACAGGAAAACAATAATGATTGGATATCCACCATTTAAATTCTCCTAAAGCCCACTGCACTGTTTATTTCACATCCAATCTGTTGATTGGATCATAAAGACCTAGATGAAGGGAAAAAATAAATATCAGCTTGATCCAAAACTTTTATGGCTCCCAAAACATTTTTAATGGTCAACGTTCATTCAACACTGTTTCTGTAATGTGGTCCACTTTATATTTCGATATACCTCATTTTTTCTTTCATAACATAAAATGATCTATAAAAATAGGTGGACAGAAAGGATGAAACACATACATCATGGTGGGGCCCGCAGAGCACCAACCACCAGCCATTAGCTGGTGCCCGTGGGAGTAGCCAATCCGTTTCGGACGCGGATTTCCTACGAAAGCCTTTCGCAAGAAGTTCTTGCGCTGGGAACCCGGGTGGGGTCCACTGTGATGTTTGTGAGAAATCCTCTCCGTCCATCCATTTTGTGAGTGCATTTTAGGATATGAGGCCAAAAATGAACCGTATCCAATACTCAAGTGGGCCGAAAATGGGAAAATTGAACGTCCACAGTTGAAATATTCGTGGGCCAACAGAAGTTTTGAATCATGCTAATATTTGTGTTTTTAGTTCATCCCAGTAAGAATGACGTTATTAACGGTATGGATGGCATGTAAACATCACTGTCGAACCCAGGGAGGTTTCAACGTTAGGAATTTCCCTAACCACCTTTTCCTTTAGTACGACCCACTTCAGTCTTGGATCCTTCTCAATTTTCGTCTACTCTCCTAAAATGAGCTCACAAAATGGATGGACGGAGCGGATTCCTGAAAAGCATCACTGTGGGCCCCACCCGAGTTCCCAGTGCAGGACTTCCTGTGAGAGGCTTTCGCAGGAAATCTGCGTCCATCCGTTTCCTCTGCGCGTGGGTCAGTTAGTACCCCCACGTATAAATTTTGTGGGGTCCACCGTGATTTATGTATTTTATCCACTCCATCCATCCATTTTACCATATAATTTTAGGGCATTAACAGAAAAATGAAGTATATATAAACCTCAAGTGGACCACACCAGAGGAAACAATGTGAATTGAACAACTACCGTTGAAAATTTCTCGGGAGCCACATAAGTGTTGGATCAAGCTTGTATTTGTTTTTTTCCCTTTATCCATGTTTGTGTGATCGTATGAACAGGTTTGTAAGAAGGAAAGTTCTTACGATTGACAACCTTCAAAAGAGATCCTTGCTCATGCCAAGCATGTGCTACACGTGCAATTAAGATGCAGAGTTTGTTGATCATTTTTTTTTTTTTTAATTTTGTGCTTCTGTGGCCTTCATTTGGAATCATGCCCTTGGGACTTTTAGTGTCCAATGGGTTATATTAGTTTTGGTTCGGGATCATTTTTGGGCGTCACACGAGGGTAATGGGGGTACCCAAGAACTGTACCAACTGGCTTCTATTGCTGTTGGCTGTTGGTGGTCAATTTTGGACGAAAAGAAATTATAGTCATTTCCGGGATACCTCTCGATCGAAGGAATACATGGTAGAGGGTGTTTTGATGTTGGTTGCTGATTGGTAAGCTTCTTGCTATTTTTGGGTGTTTTTAGTCATGAGGCTGTCGGGTTGCCTTCTTTTTGTTGTCATTCTCTTTTTGAATTCTTTGCTGCTTGATTTTGCTTGTGGCTTTTCTAATAAATTTATTCACTCCACAATTTTTTATATTTAAAAATAATCTTTATATATATAAATATTTAAACTTTTAAAACGTTATTCATCATCATCATCATCTAAGCCTTATCCCAATTCCCAACCAAGTGGGGTCATCTAGATGAATCCTTTTCTGCCATTCCTGCTTATTAAGGGCCATAACTTTAGTTAGACCACAAGTCATCAAGTCTTATTTATTTATTTATTATTACTTCTACCCACATCTTTTTTAGGACTCCCTCTTGCCCTTTTAAAACCTTTTAACTTGTAGCAACTCACTCCCAACTAGCATAGTTCTTGGTCTTCATTGCATATGATATCCAAATCAATGTTTTAAATATCGACCATATCGGCCGATATATCCCACGATATATCTTGTATCTCACCTGTGCGAGACGAAACGCACGAGTACTGGGATATATCCCACATTTTCGATCCTTTTTTTTTTTTCCTTCTAAATCAATGTTAAATTATTACAATCGATTTTGAGATTTGAAGGAGAATGACCTTGCGGAAAATTGAAAAAAAAAAAAGAAGAAAATTTTCCCAATTTCGCGCAAATCGGTTGCAATCTGTGTCCAAACATAAAATCAAACATGTATGTAACCTAATCTAGTGATTATTCTTTTGCATTTGAATGTATTGCTTCTGTTTCCACACGTCTTCTTACATTTATAAATTATATGAATAAACTTTGAATATACTTGCATCAATTCAGTTAGACAACGCATAGATTAGGACCCCATACAAAGAAAACCTATTATGTGCACTTATTTTTTGTAATGTTTTGATTTGTAAGTGTGTAATGATGTCTTTTTTAACAATCATTGAAATTTCATTGAAAAATCGACCAATTTCCAATGTTTCCCCATGTTTCCAATAACAACGATATATTACGCGATACAACCGATGTATCCCATGCGATAACCAATGTGCATCCGTATCCCAGGGGTGCGATATGTAACGCGATACTGATATTTCGAACACTAGTCCAGACCATTCATTTCTAATTCTATCATTGTCTTTCCACAAATCCCTTTCAACATCCTCATTTCAGCTAAACATCCTATGAAATTGTTCCTCAACTACCTAACATTGTCCCGTAAAGCATGGCTGGTCTTATAACCTTCCTATAAAAATCTCCCGTTTAGTTTGAGTGGTAGACGATGATCACAGAAAACTCTACTTGTCGGTTTATGGGCGATTCGGAAGGAGCAAAGCAATAGGTGTTTTCGAAATAAATCAAGCTATCTAAGGGGAGTGTTTCTTCATGCCAAATCATATGTGATAGAATGGGCAGTGGTTTCCCTAAATTCAAGGATTCTTTGCTGTCAGGGTTGTAGCTTTTTGGCTTTTGTGTTAGCTTTATCACTGGCAAATGTTTTTTCCTTTTTAGGTTGTATTCTTTCGGCATTGCCACTTATCAATAAATTGTCATCCTTTCAAAAAGAAAAAAAAAAAAAATTGCATAAAACTTCAAATGTATATCTCCATTTATACCACCCCACTAGCCTTCTCAATCTTTCTTCTCATGAATTATTGACCTAAGATATCAGAAGTAGTAATTTTGGGGAACTTCTTGTCCAACAATCTTAATTAATTCCTTGTCCTAATCCTATATTACAATTCATGTAGTTTGCTTTAGTCATTGTTCAGAGTATGCCTAATATTATCGAAATATCCTCGATATTATCTGCATCTCCAGCGCGGCAATACTGTTAGCGTTAGTAGTATCAGAAACTTTAGGTATAAGTGATATATCGCTAAGTGTCGCCAATGTATCGCCAATATTTTTTACTGTATAAACTCTAGGTGTCTCTTATGTCGCCAGTGTATTGGTCATATTTTAATAATATCGCCAATGTATTGATATTGGCAAAAATATGTTTATTAAAAAAATTTTGGTTTCAATTTTTATGGGTGCATGGTTGTATGATGAAATGCATATTTTTATGTGTGTGTGTACACACACACATATGGATGGATGGTTGGTTGGTTGGATGGATAGATGAATCTGTGTGTGTGTGCACGCATGCATGGATGGTTGGATGGATCATGCATGTGTGTTTGTATGTACGTATGTGCAGACCCCACGTAGAAACTTTCCGTAATTTGTCAATACGGGGTGTTGAAGGGAGTCTTTATCAATATAAATGATTGCCCCTTTCTCGTAATTTGTTTGCCCTTGTAGTGACTCTAATCAACTGCAGTGTAATCTTCATGGTCAATAGATTCACTGTGGCCCTTAAAATGGTGGGGGGGTTTTGTTTGTGAGGCCTAAGTAAAGGTAGAGGACATCCCCCTGCATGCTTGGTATCGGAAAATTGTTGAGGAGGTGGGATCTGCAATGGGTCAGGTGATGGAATATGATGACCACTCGGTTGATGGCCAAAATATGTAGGCAGCTAGACTAAATCTCTTGGTATATGATTTAAAGCCTTTACTAATGGTGGTGAACTAGCAAATGTATTTGTGGTAGACATTCAAGAGGAGGAATCTGACATGGGAGGATAAGCGGTCCTGGGTTGAGCAATCAACCAGTGTGAGGTCTCTGGTGGGGGCTCATTGGTGATAGAAGTGCTTGAATCGAAGTTTCCAATTGAGGTAGGATCAAGGGGAAGGAGATGGGAGTAGTGTATAATTTAACAAGGGTATTTTAGGTAGAAAATGTGCCTGATAAATATACCCTCCACTAGTTTTGGGGTTTAAAACATAAAAATCCATATTTTATGTTTTGGAAATACCCCCAAAACAGGACTCCTGTATTCTAGACCAAAATCCTAACCACTTCTTTTTCTACAAAAGTGTGCTACGAGGTGGTTCTTGGGTACAAGGGATCACTCACTTTCTTCCACTTGATCTTTTGTATATACTATGTAATTAACCCATTGATGTATGATTTATCAAACAGGCCTGTGGGAGTTCTGCACTCTCATTGTTGGTCCCAATCTCTATAAAGAGGGGTTGTATCAGGTTGGCAGCTGGTGTTAAACTTTGGCTACAACTTCTCATTAATCCCGACTTTATGACATTTTGAGATGGAGTGGAATGGCAGAACAAGATTTGTATGGTGCAGCAGCTTACATGATGATGATGTATGGTTTAGCACTTTATGGTAGTGGATCACTAGATTGCATGTGACTCCCATGTAAGTTTAGCTATGTTTTTGTGACTTGTCCTAGGATATTAGATATGATTTTGGTGGGTTTTTTCTAATGCAGGGGCATTTTCACACCGGGCTCGAGTGGGGTAGCCCGTGGGATGCGTGGATACACTCGGGGTGAGTGCCCATGTGATTTGGGGCCCATGGGGGAGGTCTCGTGTTCGAGACTCCTCACCGGGGTGATTAATGGGCATTTCACATCAGGCTTGAGTGGGGTAGCCCGTGGGATGCGGGGGCACACTCGGGGTGGGCGGCCCGCGTGAGGCGGGTGGCTCGTGTGAGGCGGTACCCATGTGATTTGGGGCCCACGAGGGGGGTTCGGCTGAGGTCTTAACCCATGTGATGTGGGGCTTGGGCTATGAGATAAAAGGATTAATTTGCCATACTCTAACAGTTCGAGCTTTTAGAGCAAGTGGTTAATTGTCCTGCATCATTTTCTTGTGTGTCAACACCTATTACATATATTTTTATTACTCGTTGCACTATTTTCTATTTTTCTATTTTTTTGTTTCATTTTTTTTCTGAAATTTTATTTTTTTAGCGTATGTTGACTGAAACAAAATGCATAAACTTTCTGTTCGAAAAAAAAATAATGGAAACATGCACCAGAAAAAAAATTGACAATTAAGTGACAAGATGAACCGTGATCCCTCAAGAGTGAAGGAAAAGGATTTTTTAATGAATAAGTGAAATTTTGTTGAGAAAAGAGAATGAAAACAAAAAAGAAAAAGAAAAAACTCCCCACATACAGAGTCAAGGAGAAGGATTTTCTTTTGAAGGGATCTTATTGGCCAAGAGATCTTATGGGTAGTACTAGTAGTTTGTTACCTGTGGATGGTCAGGGCTCATGCATGTGCAGACCTCATGTAGAAGTAGGGTGCTATTATTTTCTTAGTGGAGTATGAGATGGGGGAATTATGTTACACTCGAAGACACTATCCTTGGGTTTTCAGCTTCTGTTACTCTTTCACCTACTCCCCCACTGCATTTATGGCTTGTGGATGAGCTATGACAGCGTTAGACAAATGGGCCCCCTTTCCTAAGTGCTCTAGATCATTCCTCTATTGGGCCCCACCGTGGATGGATTGGCTTCAAGAATCAAGGTTCAGCAAAGACCTTGATTTCAGGCCTCTTGGTTGAGCAAGGGCCAACACATTACATCTCATTCACATGAGTGATCTTCAAATGGGAGGAAAAAATATGATCCATATTGTGAGGATGCAATAGAAAAATGTCAAGTGAATGGGCCCAACTGTGATGAGCCATGCCCCACATAATCATCATCTAATCCTTATCCCAACTAATTGGGGTTGGCTACATGGATCCTTTTCCACCATGCACCAAATATAAGTCTAATTTGGTAATCGTGACCATTCGATTATTGGGTTGCAAAGAGATGGTTAAGATGAAATGCAGTAGCCACACATTTTGCATTTAATCTTGATCATTCCCTATTCCAGGGTGTTCGACAAACAGCCATGTTGAGGCACAGTTGTGTCCAGCCTGGATTTTCCAGAACAAATTTGTCTACTCAGGCCTGTCTAAAACACAACTTTGGCGGTTGCTAAACAGCTCTTAAGGCTTTGTTTGGACACACCCTCAAAAGGGGTTGATGCCAAAATGCCATCTGAAGTCGAAGCCCAGTTTTTTGTGTTGGATTCACTTCGCAAACTGTCGTTTGATCGCCTGCTCGATGAGATAATTGCTGAAAGCCCACTCGCTGACCAATCAGATGGTTTTCAGCAAGTCAACCAACAAAATTGTCGGAAACCTCCTTTGCAAGAAACCCTCTTTTGCGGGTGTTGCATCCAAATGGGCCTTGAATTTCTATCACTTTCAGTTAAACTGGCGGACCTGCTTTTCCTCCTGAATATCTTCATGCATATATTTGCAGCTCATATCACTGCCTGAATTTCAAACTCCTTCCTATTGCACAACCAAATCGAGCAGCAGACTAATTGTATATAACCTCTATAAATATTTGGTATTTTTGAATGGTGTTAATAGTGGGCAGTGCGCTGAACCTAAACATATAGGGAGTTCTTACATGTCATAATCATGTACGGAGATCTGTTTTCGTTTACCTGCCTTTAAAATGTTTCTCTTAGTTATTAACCATTGATATCTTACGTACTTTAATTTTTTTGAGTCCCAACTTCTGTTTATCACTTTAAAGAAGTATTCATTATTTATTGTTTGTTTGTTAATCTGAAAAACAATAACAAGAATTCAATTAAATTTTAGTGGTGTTATTTTTTTTTTTTTCCTTACATTTTCCCTCTTTTGGCAGCTTGGAATCAAACGATACAAACCGGTTGTGCTCCATCAGCCAGTGTGATTCCAACTCTCTTTTAAATGAGGTACTGTACTTAGTTGACTGTAGAGAACATGCCTTGCTATGTAACTATAGCATTCAATTTTTTCCTTCTTAAATTTCAGTTGAGTATATTATTTTAAATATTATTTATCATCATTCCAGAAATTCCTTGATAAAATGTTGCAAAGAATTTCTTTATTGGCCAATGGGATGAATCATCTATATTCCTACAACTGAAGTCATTCACAAAATTATTTTCTTTCACATGTAACTGGAAAAAACTGAATATCTCATTACACACTGTTATGAGATGAAAGTGCTTTTACTAGATTTTACAATGATATGAATTACAATGATGACAACACCCGTTAGATAAACACATGTTGACAACTGACAAATACAACTATAACAAATATAAGAGCCTGTTTGTTTTGCCCATTACCACAGTAATGTTAAGGAAATGAAAAAGGATTTACTAATTACTTGTCTCTTGACAAAAGCTGCATTTGATCGCAATGATGACAATTTTACATTGTTTGATTTATACATGGTACACTCGTAGTGAATGCAATTTTACATTACTTCAATGTTAACTCATCATCAAAATAAATCGATGTTGCTGTTTGGATGGAGATTTTTACAGTAATTACATGAAAAAGTGTAATGATTATAAATAACTTATTTGTTGCATACATTTATATTTAACCAGCCATTCATGTGTTTGTTTTGGCAGTGGTAAAACAATAATGATAACACAGTTACTTTACATTACCAAGGAAATGGGCATAAGTACAATACTGGTGATAGCAATGGGACACATCCATCTATTGCTTTAATACTCCCCCTTAAGTTGGGCAGTGAAGCTTGATACATTCCCAACTTATTCTGAAACCAGGAAGACTTCGGATGAATGAGGCCATGAGAACAAGGTATTAAAAAATGGTTTACGTAATGCTAATGGTGAAAATCGTTATGCGTTATGAGACTGTAACGGGTAAAAAGAACTGCAATGGCTCATTATGGGGCCAATACAGTTTTAAAAAAAATGGTCATTACAGCCTGTATCATAATACCGTTATTGAAAACCTTGCATGAGAATGAGGCTGGTGAGTCAATGCGTCCTTGACATAGTGAAGAATGCATGACTGCGCGTAACAAAAGTTGCTTGTCTCAGTAAACCAAAATGCAATATTTAAAGGATGAGAAGTTTTCAGAGTCAGTTTGAGGTGCTGAGGACCACTCACTAAACTCCTGTATGCAAACAAATCTGGGATGAAGAGCCATCACTAGAGAAAAGCTGGGGCCAAAGCTCAAGTCCACCTCATGCTGTCTTAACTAGAAAAGAAGTGAAACAAAAGAGTTTCATTGAAAACAACATGGTCCTGAATTTGGATATGTCTATGCTTTGTGTGTAAAGAATTAAAAAAAAAAAAACAAGAAGAGGAGAAGAGAAAGGTATGAGAGAAGGTGAGGAGAGATTAAGGGCTCCCTCTCTCATCTTATTTTTTAAAGAGAGACCTAAACAAAAAGAAACGGTGTCCTGAGAGAGCAGGAAATACATAAAATCACACACCCAGAGTGTCTATGTAGCATGGTATCGGCTGATACTATCGATATCGTAGCCTGCCGTTATAAGATGTATGGGGGAATTGACAAAATTTCCAGTATCGCAGTATGTCATGCATCCTGCGATATGTCATGATATTATCGATATCAATATATCACACAGGGACCCTTTATAATCCACTGTATCATCGATGCATCATACATGCAGTATCCACAATATGTTCTGAAAATCCTATGAAATGCAAATTCAGAAAAAAATAGTAAAAATTAAAATATTTTTTCTTTAAATCTTTTGGGAAAAATTATACATTGGGGTGATTAACAACTTGACATGAACTGTTTCGCGTCAAAATGATTTTGGTGGAGAGTTGCGAACTGATAGTGGAAACGGGCCAGAATCTAATTGGTGAGAGAAGTTAGATTAAATGTGTTAAAATTCTTACCTTTAGTACAAATTAGGTAGAAAATAATTGTAAATCTATATCTATTCATGATTTTCATGCATTGACATGGATTTGAGCCAAGAATTTTCAATTTTCATGGATGATTCTTGCTTCATTTTCGTTTTTGGATGTATTATTTGTGTTTTATTACTTGTTTCCAATGAGATTTGAATACTATGAACTCATTTTGTATATAATTGCCTCAGTTTTGTCCAAATAGTTTGGTCCTCCACACAATGGAAACCTATTATGCATAGCTGCTTTTTCCAATGCTTTGAGTTCAGTGTGCAATCATGTGAGATGTATTAGGAACGCAATACTCCTTAACTAATATAGACACCTTAAACAACTAAAGGGTATATACTATATACACTATGATACCAGAGCCTTGAAAAAACTGTACTGTCTGAGTCAGATGCTTGAGTCCTCCGTTAAAGTATCATCCTTCGAAATCCAAATTGACTGGGACCTTGAATTATAGAGTAATCACTTATCTAGAATTTGCTGTAAATCATGCCAAGTAAGCAACAAATTCAACGTGTGATATTGTGAGATATTTTAACATGATTATACCTGTAGCAATGTCCAATCCTTGTTGGACCTGCATCCTAAGAATTTGGATTTTGTGGATCTGCCAAACCTGATCCTTGCCATACTCCTTACCCAGACACGACTTGGTTAACATAGTATATGACTGTAACGGTTGTAATAGTAAAATATGAACAGTAGTAACAGTCAACATAGATTTATCTATCTACTGTTACATGGACACTTCTGGTAACTTAATGTTTATTCTTTATGTACCATTGTTTCTTTTACAGATATCAAGAGCATCCTTACTGCCAGATTCAAGCTACATCGCTAAGCCAGCTGCTTCATGGCTTGATGATTTTCTTGTATGGATATCTCCAGAAGCTTTTAGTTGCTGTCGTAAGTTTACAAATGGGAGTTATTGCCCCCCTGATGATCAGGTGAAGAAACTTTATCATTAATCTCTCGCATCTTACACCTACACTACTAGACTTATCTTGCACCAAAATTGAAATGTCCATCTTAAAAAAAAAAATTTAAAAAAAATCCTGTTTTAGTTAATTTCATCTATGAAAAGAAGAAACAATATATATATATATATATATAATATTATCTAGTGGTCTCTTGCTCATTGTACTGTAGGATACCATCGTGCGGACGAAGATGGGCTTGCTTAGGAGGGCTGGGCTATGGGCGAGCCTTAACGTGATACATTCATAAAATCAACTCTGACCATTAGTTCTGTGATGGAAATTTACCCATAGGGCTCATAAAATAGTCAGATTCGTGACTCAGGTGGGCCACACCAAGGGAAACAATAGGAGAGGAGAGCCTACCATTGAATTTTTACAGGGCCCACCGTGATGTTTATGTGAAATCCAATTCATCCATTAGATGCCATACTAAAATTTAGGCATGGGCCCCAAAAATCAGGCCTATTCGTGATTCAGGTGGGCCAAGCTAGGGGAAACAATTTGGAGGGTGATTATTGTCTTGTACACTTTCCAGTCGCATGGACCACCTGAATCACAGATGGGGCTGATTTTTCGTCCCTAGGCCTAAAATTTGGTCACTCAACTGATAGTTGGAGTGGATTTTAAAAATACATTATGGTGGGACCACCATCTACGTAAAGCCTAGAGATAGATTTGTAGTGAGGCGCTCACCAGCAGTGTTTTAAATATCGATGACATCGGTCGATATATCCCACGATATATCTTGTATCCCTCTAGTGTGATACGAAACACACAAGTAGTGCGATATATCCCACATGTTCGATTTGGTGAGCATTTTCGAATTTCGATCATTTTATTTTCTGTAAATCATATTAAATTAGTGTCAAATTGTTACAAATCCATGATTGTTCATATTTTGCATGGGAAATCATGGATTGGGAGTTTCGATTTCGAGATTTGGAGGGTGATTGTTACAAATCCCCTCAAGAAGTTTTTAACCGTAGGCATTCAGTTCTTACTGTTTCCTATGGTGTGGTCCACTTATGCTTTGGATATACTCAATTTTGGGCTCATACCCAACAATGAGCTGGAGAAACTTATGGACTGCGTGGATAAAACAAATACATCACAATAGGCCCCACAGAGTATTAACGCCACCGAAAACGATTTTACAGTGGTGAGTGTGTCACTGCAAAAGTGCAAATTCACACCAAGTAAATTTTATGGAAAGATGTCTGCAACCGGGTGGCCCCACCGTCAAATACTTTTAAAACCACACCAATCATTACATATTACACAAAAATTTAGGCACAGGGTTAAAAAATCAGCTGTATCTGTGATTCAAGTGGGCCACACGAAAGGAAAATGTCATGAGGGTGGGTGTACCCCTGACACTGTTCACTCGTTGGGCCTACCTGAATCTCAGATAGGGCTGATTTTTGGGCCCTATGTCTAACGTGGGCTAACACATCTGATGTACAGAGTGAAATTCATATACAAATCGTGGTGGGGCCCACCTAAACTGGTTTGACTTCTGGACCATAAATGCCAATTTATGGCACAGTGCACAGATGTCTATTTGGCTCTCTCAGTCTCTCTCTCTCTCTCTCCTCTCTCTCTATATATATATATATATATATATCCGAATGCTCAGCTGTGCACCAGTTCACACAGAACTCGTGCGAACTTTTTTGAGAACTCATCATACGTGATGTGACTCCAATATCTGAACAGTCCAAGTGAAGCAGCACCTCATGAAACCCCTTGGGCCCAACTTTTACTTTGATCCAAAACTTTGGTGGGCCATGAGAACTGAAAACAGTTTCCTCCCTTGATTTGCATTTCTCTTGCTATGGCCCACCAGAATTTTAGATCATGGTGAAAATTTTCCTCTTGGGGTTTCATGAGATTCCGCATCACCTGGACCATTCGGATTAGACGCCATGACACGTGTGCAAACGTGAGTACATGCGGTAGGTGAGCATGACTCTCTCTCTCTCTCTCTCTCTCTCTCTCTCTCTCTCTCTATATATATATATATATATATATATATTATATATATATATATATATATAGTGGTAACTGCTGGATTGCTGATAATGAAGGTAGTTTTCCCAATAATGGTCAAGTTAGTAATTTGTATCAAATCGGCAACCATGTCCTCTATTTTTCCTGTTTAAAGAATGGAAGGATCTGTCATAAACATTCTCAAGTAGCTTTCTTCGTTTTTCCTGGTTAATTTTGTATCTGTGAAAATGAGTTGGAAATTTCAGCAGAAGTGGTCAATGTTTGCATGGGTGTCTTTTCTCTAAGTAGGGTAGCCCAATGTCTTGATGTTTTGGTTTTGTAAATTGGAATCTTCTAGTTGCATGAAACTGTTATACATACATGCATGCATAAAGACATCTCAAGTTCCTTTGTTCAGGTGTCCTACCCTCTCATAATTGTCCAGAAATAAGAGTTGCAATCACCGAAATGGTAGATTTTTCCCTTTATGTATAGATAGCATGCTATACTTAAGGGAAAATTTGTATAAGGCATATGTTCGTTCTGTGCTTTATGTGGTGGTGCTGGCAGTTAGAAGTCAATATCAACAAAGGATGACTCTTGTAGAGATGAGGATGGAAGGATAGGCCATTCACTTACTGAGGATAGGACCTTTTAGAGGAGTGATTGGCATCTAAAGGTTCATAAAGTTGAGCCCAAATATTTGGGAGCATGGGCAAGTTTATGATAATGATATGACACTGAATAGATAGCACCTCATGTTGTTTTGGGTTTATTGAAAACGCTACTTGAGAGCTGCTCAACTAGTTCGATATTGGTTGACTTCCCTAAAAAGCTGATCAACAAATAGAGATTCTCGCAGATATACTAATACAGTCTCAATACTTATACAGCAGCAAAATGTTCTCCATCTGAATTAGAATGGACATTTGAGTTCTCTTAACAAATGCTCTTCCAGCATCTCTTGGCCTATCCAGGTGATGTTCCTGAGGTGCAATAAGTGAAACCACATAGTGATTGAGAAGTGACAAGAGTGAGAATGTCATCCATTGTCTACTTGGCATTGTAGTGAAGATTACAAATTACAATCGCTGGGATCTCTACAAGACATTCTTATCCAAGATACTACTGGCTATGATTTGGCAATTAAACATTTATTTTGCTGTAATCACTTCAAGTTGGATCTGCATGATCAATTTTGATATTCATGAGTTGGATGTCACACGTTTGAGCAGATAAACATGACTCTGGTGAGATAAAACTCAATGAAGGGAAGTCATGAATTTCTTTTGTTGGTCAAATTCAATATTTAGAAAAGTTGTGAAGTAGAATCAAATATATGAAGTAGGAAGTTAATAAAAGAGAAAAAAAAAAGAAGTCAAGAAATACATGTGGAACATGTAGTACTATGCAAAATATGTAAAGAAAATAGAAAAAAAAAATAAAAAAATGGAAAAACTGTTAGTATAGCTTATTAAGAAAAATGAAACCTGATTGGGATAGGGACCGAGTTCAGATCATGTCAATTGACCTATGACCAGACCAGTTACATATTGATTCTTTTCTGAGCAAGCCAAACTCAGGTGAGTCTTATGTAAGCCTAGAGAGCTGTTGAAGCTTGATATGATTGAAATAGGGTAAATTGTTCTGGATCATATTTACTGAAGTTGATATATTTGTCTTCAGCCTCCTTGCTGCCCAAGTGGTGAAAGCTCGTGTGGGGTATCTGTCGTATGCAAGGACTGTACCACGGTAATATGCCATGCTCTTAAGATTTGAGGATTACTTTTGTTCATTTGCTACCTAAATGTAGTGCAGCTTCTCCTCTTGTTCATTTTGCATTACTCTGAAACAGAGGGTTCCCAAGTTACTTACATTATTGGGTGATTTCAGTGCTTCCGTAACTCAGATTTGCATAGTGGTCGTCCATCCACAGCACAGTTCCAGGAGAAGCTCCCATGGTTTCTCAATGCATTGCCCTCAGCTGATTGTGCTAAGGGTGGTCATGGAGCTTACACTAGCAGTGTGGATCTAAATGGTCTGTAATCTCTTTTTTTGTGCTTCTACCTGAAATAATGTGATGCATATGGATAGCTTGACACTTCAGCAAGTAGTTAAGCACTCTAAAGTTTAACTTCAGATAGCTCCATTAAATATTGTCTTGATTTGTTATATCTGTTTATTAGGTTATGAGAGTGGTGTCATTCAAGCTTCGGAGTTTCGTACTTACCACACACCTCTTAATAAACAAGTACAGTGACATCATAAGTCAATTGAAGCTAAGATGTTATTTAAGTTGCTTGCTCATCCATATTATTTTAAATTATCTCATCTTTATTTGATCTTCCTGGGCTTTGTTACAGAGCGACTATGTAAATTCAATGCGAGCTGCACGAGAGTTCAGTTCTAAGGTTTCTCATTCTTTAAAGGTAAATGGTAATGCTACTATTTCCTAAACACCATCCTAAAATTAAGGAAACCTCCCATTATCTATGAACTATTTCCTTCAACTTTTCCGAAACATGCCAACTACTTTTGGTGAAATGTGACTATTATAACGAAGCAATTTTTTGTCATTTTCTTAAAAACCTTGGATTAATTTGGCAAAATGAGTGGAGAACATTAGAATGCTTAACCTCTACCAATAATGTCCTAAATAACCAGTAATCTGGAAGATGTGCAAACCAATAATTTAATAAAATATTTTCTGATACACAACTGATGTTACTTTTGTTGCAGATTGATATCTTTCCATATTCAGTTTTTTACATATTTTTTGAGCAATACCTGGATATATGGAGGACAGCTTTAATCAACATCGCTATAGCTCTTGGTATTCCTCAGATCTCTGATGAAGAAACATTCTTATGTATCTTTATACTCATGTTTATTTAACTTGCATTAATGTTTCTATTTAATTTGAATTCTTGTATGATCTGAAATTGCCGACATACTCGTTATAGTTATAGAGAATGCTAGTGTATTGTATTGTGTATTGTGTGTGGTTAGTGGGTTCTTTTAGGGCCTGTTTGATTTTCTAATTACAGAGGTAATTCAAGGTAAATGGGTAATAATTATTTACCTCTGTGTTTCCGGTTGAATTTCCAAGGTGATTTGACTGCCACCTTTCATTTATAGCAATCCTCACGTCACCCGAGGAGAAAAAAGTTAAATTGTGGGGCCCACCTTGATGTTTGTGTATTATCCACACCGTCCATCCCTTTAGCCAACTCATTTTAGGGCATGAGCCAAAAAAAGAGGCAGATCCAAAGATCAAGTGGACCACACTATTGGAAACAATGGGAATTGAACTCCTACCATTGAAAGCTTCTTGAAGACCCCAAAAGTTTTGGATCAAACTGATATTTTTGTTTCCACTTTATCCATGACTGTGTGACCTTATTAAGGGGTTGGATGACAAATAAACATCACTGTGGGCCCTAGGGAGAAAAACCACTTTCAACCATTGACGTTTTAATGATCATTGTTTCCTAAGGTGTGGTCCACTTGAGCTTTTGATTTTCCTCCATTTTTTGGCTCATGTCTTAAAATGTATTTTTTAAAAGGATGGATGGTGTGGATAACTCATATATATCATGGTGGGGCCAATATATTTAAATCAATAATAACAACGTTTGTATGGACCGATTTTCTAAAAGTAATTCCTGGCGACTTTCAAATCGGTGTAGTAAGTAATAATCAAGTAATTCCATGTATTTACCAGGGAAATTAAAAAATCAAACAGCCCCTTAATGTAAGTGCATATGCACACCTCTCCTTTTTCTTGCAGTGTACTATATGCTTTATCATAATAAAACACTGTGTTAGGGCAAGCAAGCCTAACACATCATTTTCTCCCAAACTCTCCTCCTTCTTCTCCTCTCTCAATATTCTCATCTCCTCTCCACATTACCCTCATTAAATCTCTTTCTACTATAGTTACCAATGTTTTTATTTCTCGTCAGTTTCTTAATATGTAATGTTGTACAGGCTATTAAAAGAGTAACAATTTCATGTAATTTCACTTGTATACTAGTGATTTTGTGGTACCCTGAAGTGTGACATTTTATGTTGTTTCGGTCCCTCTTTCATAATGTCCTCTAACACTTCTCCATTTTCACATTTCCTCTTTTCTGGTCACTAGTGACCAAAATCCATCATTTGTGGTCATATTCAAAATGAAGAAGATCCTTTCTGTTAATGATGTTGGAAGCTGTTTGCCTAGTTTAAGTTCTTAGTGGATTTGCTAATGTCCTTCATTGGCATTATGTCTAATGAAGAACTAGCTACTTGTCACTTCTATTAATTAAAAGTAAAATGATAAAATCTTCGAAGGTGGTGTTCCACTCATTTGCTTAATTATTGGTTTTTCATATTCTGGTAACATTTCTCCAATCCTTTTTTTTTTTTTTCCTTAAGAAGAAGAATAGTTCTTTTGGAATGATCGTAATTGCTCTTTCACACTGAATATTCATCTCCAAACAATAAGAAATTTACTAGTTTAGAACGACTGGTTGCAATGGCGTCAATAGGTATTGAAATTCTTTAAGTTGTGATATGTTCCCATCATGATGGTAGTCATGGAGGTACTGATGAATCAATCTACCTGGACACAACGAAAGAGGCTTTGAGCATACAATTGATGTGCTTCATTGATGATTAAACGTTCTAATGAGTCAAACTTGCGATTCTAGTGATTTTAATAATACCAAAATATAAAAGCCCTCAGTTAAATTTACTATTTATATTTTTAATATTAATAAGTAATACAAAATTAGTTTGTCCTAAGAATAATTTGATTAATTAGTAGTAGAATGCTTGTTACCATCGGGGTTTTAGATATCGGCCAATATATCCCACGATATATCTTGTATCCCATCTATGTGATATGAAATGCACAGGTAGTGCTGATATATCCCGCATGTTTGATTCGATGAGCATTTTCAATTTTCGGTCCTTTTTTTTTGTTGTTGAAATTATGTTAAATTAGTGTCAAATGGTTACAAATCCATTGGTTCCTCATGTTTTGCATGAAAAATCATGGACTTGGGAGCTTTGAGTTCAATATCCATTGGTTCATGTTCTCCTCTTTTTTTTTTTTTTTTTCAAAATTTCCCTTCAAACCAGCTATCAATTGACACTATTTTGAAGTATTTAGGAGTATCTGATGAAACGATCATAACATACACTTTGATTTCAAAATTTATGTGTAGGTGGTTCAATTTGGGGAAAATTTGTAAAATTTTGAAATTTCCTTAATTTCTCCCAAATTGCTTGCAATGTTGCACTCCAAACATGAAATCAGGCATGCATGAGGGCAGATCTACTGATTTGTTAAGTCCTTGTCAATTTTTGGAAAATAAAAATCATTTCTTAATTAAAAATTAATAATAAAAATTATATATATATATATATATATATATATATATATATATATATATATATATATATTCTATATATATATATATATATTCAAAATTTCCTCGACCAATTGCCAATTGAGATTAATTTCGAAGTATTTAGGAGTGTTTGATGAAATGATCGTGACATGCACTCGAAATGTTATGCATTCAGTTTGAATATAGTTGCAGTAGTTCAGTCAGACAGTGCATAGCTTAGGACCCTATACAAAGGAAACCTATTATGTGCATTTCTTTTTTGAGATATTATGATTTAAAAGTGTGTATTAAGGTATTTTTTTAACAATCCCTGAAGTTTCATTGAAAAATTCAACCACTTTCTCAATGATTCCCAAAAATAGGACCCTATACAAAGGAAACATATTTTGTGCAATTCTTTTTTGAGATGTTATGATTTAAAAGTGTGTATTAAGGTATTTTTTAACAATTCCTTAAGTTTCATTGAAAAATTCAACCATTTTCTCAATGTTTCCCAAAAAGTGCCATAAATTACCCGATACAAATGATATATCCCGTGCGATAACTGATACATATATGTGTCCCAAAGATGTGGTACGTAACGCGATACCGATATTTCAAACACTGGTCACCATAACTTTTAGTAAAATTGTAATAACCTAGAATAATATCATTCTGCCAGGAGAAAGATTTTAAAAATGGTATATTTCATGTTAGGACTGTGTCTGTCCATTGGATATGGGAAATAGGGTTGAAACAGTTTATCCAGTGGGCTGACACGTGTAGCAGCCCCCATTTCTGGCCTGATATGGCCAAGGTGCATCAGCTCATGGCCAAAAGTGCTATAAGGCCCATTGATTTTAAAAAAGAAAACAAAATTCCTCCTTTTTTTCTCCTTTTATCACTGTAGTGAAAGCATAGAAGCACATTTTTTATTAGGTTTAGGTCTATTCTAGGCATCAAATCACAAGATTTTCAGATTGATTTGAAAAATCGAATTGGAGTGGACCTTTTTTGCGAAAATCAGACAAAAGGGTAAAACCAACACCTTTTCCCCCTTTTTTTCTTCTTCCTTTCCTGTTTTTCAATGTAATGGGCCCTAGTCCACTGTATAATTGTAATTTTTACTGAGTAAAGATAGTGTATGTTATACACTTTGTGGCCGTTGTTAATTTGGGAAAAAACATACCAAGGAAAAGTTTTTTAAAAAAAGAGGGAAAAACATTCTCATAGTTACTTGCAAAGTTATGCTGTTCATTACATTGAACATTTTGCATCCATTACATTTGCAATCACAGATATTTTAATTTTGGATAATCTATGGTAATTCTCTTGATCACCAGTTAAAAACCTTAAAATATGAAGAAAAAAAGAAAAAGAGAATCACCATTGCAGTAAGAATAGACAACCAATGAAAGAACTTCTAATACCCAAATGCTTTAACATCAAATTTAGAGTCAAAGACTAACAGACCATTTTCAGCAGGTTAAGCCAATAGACAACATTCTTACCAAGGATGGTCCCATTCCGATATAACATTGAATACATATTGAAGCATAAATAAAGGATAAATGTTTGTGTTTGTCATTTTTCCTTTTCCTGATTTTTTCACCTTGAAAAGAAATCATTTGATACAGTCGGATATGCCCCCTTATCATATCTGTTGCTTGGCCGTATGATCTCCAATAACATTGTATGAGGACGATTAATAATCGACTTGCATCCATTGAGGTTTTTCAGATGTTTGTCACTCTCATCATTGGCAATCACACGAAAGCTTCTACCTAATTTACTCATCAAAGAACTTGATAGTTGTGACTCCCTTTGTGAATGACATGTGGGATATGAAAGAATACAGAGAAACTAAAAATGTATCCTAGTGAAGGATATGAATAAGTCGATGGCTAAATATCATCCGGCCACCTTTATGACTTGTGACTCAAAGGCTTGACTTAACTGCTAACTTTCTATCAAACCATCAAAGTGGTTATGGTGACTCTTGCATGCTGTTCTGTTGGGACTGCTGTTCAGCATGTCCAAGGTATTTGAACCTAATGCCGTGTGGGAACTTGAAGAATTCATTGCTTTACTTCTCTTTGGAGGACTTTTCAAATGGACAGAAGAAATGTAAGACGTGAGATTTTGCCATATCCTCACATACCACTGAATGTTAAAATCTGATCTAATTGAATTATGAATCAACGTGTAGTGTTCCTGTAACGCCCTGAAAATCGGGGGTCGAGTATAACTCAACTCCCGAGTTCCAACGCATCACTTATGCAACATAAATAATGATGATTAAATGTTGTCTGTGTTAGAGTAATAAACATGAGTGAGATTATACCAAACAGTAATTCATACTCCAGATCAATTGTATAAAGGCAAGCGGAAGACTGAAACTGTATATATAAAGTATGTAAAGGAACAAAAACCATCTCGATCTCCAGAGTATGAACACTGAGTATCCATATACATGTATTGTTTCTGAATAAAAAGAGTCAAAATACAACTAAGTTAGATCCTGAAACCCTCGCGATCCGTCGGCATAAGCGTAGTCGTCAGAGTACTGCATATATGAGAACTCATCCTGGTCCTCGTCGTATTCCGGCTCTGCCTCCTGAATCGACGCATCCTCTATACCTGCGACAGAGTCTGGTTGGTGTGTATAACACCGTCCCATAACGTGAGAGTGAGTAGCTAACTCAGTGGGACAATAAAGCATAGGTTAACATGTTATCAATTCAATCAAGCAGTAATGATAAAGCAGTACAATCAAACAATTCTAACTACTCTTATTAAATGCAAGTATGAAATGACATGATGAATGCCCTTGCCAAACCACCCTAATGCGACATAATCTTACGTTCGCGGATGCATACCTCCCTCAGTGCTCCACATCTACAAGGCACATGCGGTGCGATGATGAGCATGATTACCGAGTTGTTATTAGTCTATTTCAAACAGCAGTATTGGGAAACTAAGGTACCTCCCTTATATCATTCCCAAACATGATCCATTCTAGGGTCGTCAATCCTAGTTAATCTCATACGGTATTATGGTTCGAGAGGCATCGCGAAGGGCTCGTCACCCGTCAGCACGGATATAGATCTCACCGTATGCGGTTCAATTGCTGACCGTCAGCTCGAGTATAGGTCTCACCGTACTCGGCTCAATCGCTGGCCGTCAGCTCGAATACAGGTCTCACCGTACTTGGCTCAACTCATATTCTAGTTGCTGTGAAGGGCTCGTCGCCAATCACAGACCTTGGAGTATACTTGAAGACACTACAGAGGACTCGTCGCCCGTCAGCACGAGTATAGGTCTCACCGTACTCGGCTCTCGCCGTAAGTGTCGACAGCTCGAATACAGTGTTCCATACCACCGTATTCGGCTCACGAGTTTGGTTGCTCAATGGTCACTACGGGGAGGCACGTGGCCCCCAGCATAGGCCGACAGCTCAGCCACGGTGTCCCATACCACCATGTCGGCTATGAGTCTTAACGGATCGAGGTACCATGGTTAACGGGATTTCCACTGGTAAGTTTGGTACCCTAGGTTCAAGCAGTCGGACCAAACATGGTGAACACACATTTGACATATCGGGTTACTTGACGAGCCAGACAAGCTCGAGCGCACAACAAGTTGAGCGATATGAAGCGTAGAAGCACTCCGTGTGGCTACTACTATCCCTATCGCCAATCGAATACGACTCGGGTTCCTCAAACAAATCCCTCGTGGCGACATAATATCAGGCACAATCTCAAGTCTGGTACCGAATGTCTGGACTATAGATATAGTCCCAAACTCAATCAATTCTCATCCATAGCATGTGGAGTAAAGCATGATAAACAAAGTATTCAAGCATGCTAGTAGGCATGTCATAAGGCATGTTATAAAGCATGATATAAAGCATGTTGTAAAGCACTACATCAATAGGAATACAAACACATAGATTGCAAGTAAGCGGTTTAAGTAAATAACCTCATGGAGGTAATCATACACGTCTCTAAGGTAGTTAAGAATCCCATCTCAACACCCTCCTAAGGCATCAACATCCAAACACTTACTCACTCAAGCATTGCCACAAACATTTAACATACACTATTTCAACATACATAGTGTATGTTAACAACATGTATTAGGGCGAGTCCTTCCGCCAAGCAAGTATTTTATGCACACATAATATATTTATACAACAATTAATCATGGCAAACACATCACTAAAATATACATGTATACGGTACTTCTTACAATACATATTTCTACATACATAGTTTATATTAGTAAAACATGTATTTAGGCGAATCCTTTCGCCAAATAAGTATTTTATCCATATATCGTATATCCATACAACAAATAAACATGTCAAACGCATTTCCAAAAAATATACGTATACGGTAATTTTCTACGAATACCTAGAATATGTAAATTCCGTATTCTACAACTTTAATCGAAACAGGAAACAGAAAGCACTTTGTACATGTGCAATTGCATGCAGATCATGAATCTATCATTATCTGACATTGAAAGCGTTGAAAACCGTAACCTATACACCTAAAGTCCTCACCTTACGCCTTAACGCCATACGCGTAACGGAGTCAGTTCGTTCACTCTCGCTTTGTCTAAGGCACAACGATAACCTAAGACATGAAATAGGTTAGCTATTTCATAACCACATCCTTCACAACTCCAAAACAGGTTAGGGTTAGGGTTTCTTACCTAGAAACGGTAGTCGTAGGCCCCGAGGAAGAGAAGCGGCAAGATCGGTGTGGTGGAGCTAGGGTAGGGAGAGGAAACAGCAATAGGGAGATTCTCCCATCTTCTTCTCTCACTCTTTCACTCTCTGTTCTCACTTCTCTCTCTAGGGTTTTCTTCAAATTCGTATGGCTGTGAGAGAGGGTGTTCTAAGGCCCTTATATAGCCTAAAAAGTCTCTGGAATAGACTTATGTTTAAGGTATACTTATATTATAAGTAGATCGGCGTTAATTCAGCTCAAAAGAGGGTTTCTGGTGGCTCTCCTTGAGCCAAACGTCGGACTTAAGCTCACTAACCTTGGATCTACGTAGAGTTATGGTTTCGTCTCGGTCGGATTCCCAGATCACGCGGCGGAACCATTTTCAGTTCAACGGTCAGTGGGCCTCGATCCGAAATTCCAAGTACACGTAAATGTTTCTGAATTTTTTCCTGATCCGAGTGGTGTATTTGGGTCAGATTCTGACGGTCTGGTTGCTTATAAAATGTACGCAAGCGAGACGTGCCAGATCACTATTCAAGATATTTATTTTGTAAAGAAAACAGGAGTTTTCACACTCCCTCATTGCGGACTCGAGCGAACAGCCGTGGGACACCGTCTGGACTTGATTTCCGAGATGGTTGTCAAGCCCAGCGAGGCAGTCCTGATTCCTTAACTTCGTATTATTCGGACTCCCGATGTGCGGTCTAGACCTGATACGGAGTTTCAATTCGTTTCCTAGAGCAGTCGGGTAATGAGTTTGATCCTAGACTTTAGGGTAACCTAGCGTCAATGATTCTACAAGTTTTGGGTCTTGCAGATCGTATTTAAAGCGATTCCAACGGATTTCATGGCTAATCTAGTTTCGCACTTAGTTAACTTTGTTAAATTTCTAAAGGATTTAATCCTAAGTGATTTCTGGTCGAGGTGGTACTCGAGCCATTGTACGGAAATTTCCGGGTCGTTACAGTTCCATTGACCTTGTTGGTTTTTATTTGTCTAATTATTGCAAATATGGGAGTGAAATCAATTCTTAGTAATGCTTGACATTGTTATAGCATTTACCTTTACACCCTCTTATCTGTTTTTACAGATATTCGAGACATTTGTTATCCCTGTTTTGAATGTTCAGTATGACTGTCTTCTATCAGCAATATCATATGAATGTTTGTGGATCAGTTCATATATGTTTCTTTTACCTTTAATGCTGTTACATTATCTTCATTTTATCGTATTTTGTTCAAGTAAGCTTGTGTTTTAAATAGGTATCAAGTCCAACTGGTTGGACCACAAGTTATGGTCCACCCAGCTGGTAAATTCCAACCAAATACGACATCCAATCCTTCCAATTGATTTGCTCCACCATGAGGATCACCTAGTGCAAAAATCAGCCGCATTTACTCATCAGGTGGGCCCAACATAGAAAACAATGTCTAGCCATTGATAATAGAATTAAAAAAGTGTGGTTTACTCAATGAATTGATGTGGATGATTTTTGCGTAAGTCCCCATGGTAGGCCCAACCTATTGTCCGGATTGGGTATCACACACGCAGCCACTGTTAGAGGTTGTGAGCTGAGTGGACCGTAACATGTGGTCCAATCGGTTGGACTTGAGACCTCTTTAAATAGTACTTGTTGTATTTGCACTTTTGTCCAATCCTGGATTCATTGTTTCATTTGGTGATTTAACAGGTGCTGTATTTATCGTTTGTCTGGTTATCACTTGCAGGTTCGTGTTATTTATTACCATTGATTTACAGTTGTTGGGTTATGTTGAACTGTTTGCCTGTTGAAAACAAATACTGTCTTTGATTGACTATGCTTACATTGATCAATGTATGCAGCTTATGGAGCTCAGCAATTATTATAATGGTGCTGGCAATGATTGTTGTGGATCTTATGGTAGGCTCCCGGCTCTCTCTCTCTCTCTCTCTCTCTCACACACACACACACACACACACACACACACACACACACCTGGTTATTTAGTGATGCACCCACATTTCTTTTAATTAAAACCATTATGAAAACAGTATCTACAGGTGCATATTACACAAAAGAACACCCCACACATGCACACGCATTGCAGACATGTCACTGAAGTGAAATTACAACAGTTAAAGTCATAAAAGAACAAACCAATTTGGCGAGAGAAAAATAGCAGATGAGTTGAACCGGGAGAACCATTACTGGAAAAGAGAGTAAAACAGGCTATACTGATCATCTTTGATTGCGATGGGGTTTTGGGGGGAGAAGACGCATAGGGAACTGGGAGAATTAGTAAGAAGAAGGTGGCTCATCAAAGGGCTGTTTGTCAACAGTTTCCCGGTAGGATGGCAGCAGGTCAACTTCGAAAGAGTATCTGGGCATGCAAGGATTGTCATGGAGATTGTGATACCATGAGAAAGAAACTCTAACAACCTCCGAGGTTTCGCTTTAGTTTGAATGAACTCTATGAAGGAGATTGAAAGGGAAGTTCAGTTGCTAAACGGGGTGAGATTTGGAGGCACTATGTTTAGTGTACAGAGAGCAAGGTACAACCCAAAACAAAAGAACGGGGAAGGGGAGAGTTGGAAGAAGCAAGGGAAGATAGAAAATAGAACACAATCGATGGCGAAGCCGAGGGAAGTAGCGTTGTCATTGCAGGACCCTGCTCTGGCTCTTTTGAGTATGGGAGCTAGAAGGTCTTTCAAAGAAGCCATCATGAACACCTCAAGGCAGGGGATTGAGAATCCAGAAAAAGGGGAGCCTCTAGTAAAGAAGTGGGCATGGAGGGTTCTTACGGAGGAGGGGCCAGAGGTGTGCATTAATAGGAAGGTGCTAGAGGACTCCTTGAAAAGTTTTGAGTTCTGTTTCGTTGCCTCAGTAGAACCGTGTCTGAAGGAGATGGAGATGGTGGACTAGTTGGTTCAAAACTGTAAGGGGATGGATGAAGAAGACAGTGGTGAAGAGACTCCAGGAGGATGTCTTCTTGGTTTCTTTGAATTGTTAAGAACATGTTTATATAGTGTTCTTTGCCTGCAAATTGTACTAAGAGGACCACTGGTATCAAATCTGAAACATTCCGATGGAGTTTTGTATAGATGACATCTTTAAGCATGCATTGGATCCATGCCGTCGATCAACTCTTGCACAAACAACAATGAGGAGTTGTGATTTCCCAGATTGCGAGTTAGGAAGAAGAAACTCAACTCCTTTCCGATGGCAATTATGTTAAGAGTTGACAATGCTAAGGTGGTCGTAAAGGTGGTGCATGAACTGGAGGGGCATTTGTTAGAAGGTGGAGAAGGAAGCAGAAGTCTAACCATGGCGGTCGAGCTGGTAGGTGAAGAAGGTATACAGGAGGATTACGCTTGTGGAGCACCCTTTACAAAAGGCAACCCGTGTCGTCTTTCTATCAACCAGCAAAAAGGTGGGGCAGGTAAAGTCCCTCTTAGCACACAGTGTGGAGGAGAAGCAAGGAGGCAGTGTCTCTTTGTAGTTTTAATGAGAAAGACGGAACCTGTCGAAATGGCTAATGCATGTGCGACACGTGGTGTGGTATCTGACAACGCATTTAATGCCAAAGAGAGGGAGCGGGTCAAGTGGTGTTTTGTCCGAGTCTATAAATTGTGCCTCTTTCCTATGTGAATCTATTGTCACATGCGGAATCCTTTCCAGTTCTCACACAGGCCAAAAATAACTTATTTAACTAGCACGTGTGGCAGTGCTTTCCCTTTACAACCCGAGGACGATCGACTTCTCACAGAAACAAGCGGAAGACAACAGTAGGAGAGGGAGATGGAAAGATGGCTAGAACAAAAACTTCCCTCGATGTGATTGCGACCCTAGGTAGTGATCTCAGGCTTCCATGGTGAGTCAAATGTTCTTTCAGGAGGCTATCATGCATTTATGCTACCAGGGAGGATATGTTGGAGGTCCAGATGCAATAGTTTATGGGAATAGGCTCTAGTGTCAACGTAGCTCAGCAACAGAGTCCAACTCTAGTTTAGTGCCCTGCGGTGATTTCAAAGAGGATATCTTCAATGGAAGATGATGAAGAGACAGATCATAGTCCACCTTCCCCAACGTCGGCAATGATAGATGTAAGTACCCAGTGGCGGTAGGGGCTTCCTGATCTGGAGGGCAATAAGGAGATGGATGAACTTGTAATAATAACCCCACTAAGAATTAAGCGTTAGGTAACGATCGTAGAAGCAACAGATTTATCTCCAAGGGAAGTCAATTGAGCTAACCAAGCATGTGAGCTGAATCAATTACAGATAAAAAAATGTCAATGACCCAAGGTATGAAGATTATAAAGTTGGTTATAGTGGAAATTGCACAGTTAGTGGGGTTATGTTTGACGATGGGCCTGAGGATTATGTGGCTCTGTTGAAATTTGTGGAAGAAAGCGGTAGGCATCCAGCGTAGCTAGAGGTGGGCATCGAGTCGAGTTGGACCGGATTGGGTACAACTTGACTCGGTCCGAAATTTTCAATGAACTGACCCGAATTCAATCCAATCTGGAACCGAGTCCGGGTCATCAGACTCGATTCGATGCACTGCTGGCTTGACCCGAACTAAGTCCGACTCGGTCAGGGAAATTGAGTCAGATCGGGTTGGGTACGGTTTGGATCGAGTCTTTTGTTTTAATTATTTTTATTTTTTTTGAAAATATATATATATATAATATATATATATATATATATAATATATATTATATATATAATGGAAAAATTCAAAATTTTGTAAAAAATAAGAAATTAAGGGTAACTTTCCTAAGCTATTAGATAACTAATTTTACATATATTTAAAATATATTTGAGAGAAATAAAATCAATTAAAAGAGAGATTAAGACCACTTGGAGTGGAAATATAAGAGAGATTAAGAGTCCATACATCGCATATGCAATCGCGTTTGTGCTAGATCGCATATGTCATGATCGCATGATATCAATACATTAGACCATTTAGCTAGGTCATTCAACTATTAAAAACTTAAAATATCACAGATCAACTTCCAAAGTAAAGAAACTACGTCCATAAAACAAAAAAAAAAAAGTAAATAAATCATGTCTAAAATTAAAACTAAATAAACCTAACATGCACGTACAGATTAGGTAAAACTTTCATACATTTAATAACCTTGTATGATGAATGCCTTTGTGACGTGTAACCAGATGAACCTTGTTTGTAATAGTAACCCCCTCCACCTCCACCTTCGCCGCCAGAATCATCCTTTGGTTCTCTTTTTACGGCTTCAACTGTAGGAGAACTGACGCAGGGATGAACGTGATGAGGTCGATCACCGTCTTCATCAAGGATAACTACTCTGAATCCACGGAGCTTCTCTGGACTCCTCATAGAGACTTCTCGAATCCACGAGGAAAGAAAGCAAGAAAATATAAATAAATTCTAATAAATCTGAAATTTGATTGATTCATGAAATAAACGAGTTCACAACCCTTTAAATAGGGATACTAAGCAATAAGAGAGAAACCAGAAGCAAACTATAACTAAAACTCCTAGAAATTCGTAACTTACTATAAATAGTAAATTTACTTTTTATAGTAAGTTTCCTATGTGGACCACGTTATTCTCCTAATTATTCTAAGCACTTTTCATGTTGAACACAACTCCTAAAGCCCAACGGATGAAGAGTTATAATCAAACTAAAACTTACTATTTATAGTAAAAACGGAATTAAACATGGAATTCGGCTGTCGATATGATGGAATCTCGCAAATTCGGTGTGGGCAACCTGGCTATGTCGGGTTGGTTGGCTAAAGTAGCTCGTCCTACCCCAAAATCATATGGGGTACGTCGAGTAACTCATTCCGGTTTGCGAGATATGCCTGTTTTAAGGTTCGGACAGTCTTGATGACTTCTGCCTCTGATCGGGCCTTCTCTGGTCCATCTTGGACATGAAAGTGTCCGCGACCCGCTCTACATCAAGAACTTTGGGCTGACTCCAAGCCGGAGGTGTCCAAAAGATGGTCGTTCACCTTTGCTGAATCGGATGGTGGAGATGTCTTCCCATCATCCTCGTTCATAGATTGAACAAGCTTTTTCAACCGCTTTTTATGATCAGATTTGTATGGGATTCCCAACCGCCTATAAAATGCGGGGAGACTTAAAAAACTTCGTTGATTTACTCGTGCTCATGCCTGCTTCAACATCATGTTGTCTCGGAAGGGGTAGATGTTGTTGTTTGGTACTCCTTGATCTGGATGCCATTTTCAAGCTTTCTTTTATGGCATCTTTATAATTGTTTTCTTTTTGTTCCCTTAAAACTCTCTTTTATTCTTCTTCTCTACTAACTGTGGAAGGCCTGCAGCCGAAGGCAGTTCCTTTGCTTAACCCTTCCTTTATAATAGGCCTACTTCTATATATTATGTGGCTAGTTGTATTGGTTGTAATTGTAGGGGGAGGGGTGTAGAAAGTCTTTGTATTTGAGTTGAGAATGGCTCGAAATAAATCCCGGACTTCCTGAGGAGCTTTGTTACATTGTGTAGCGTCTCCTTACCGACAAGCAAAATGTAATTTCAGTCGATTTGCTTTGTTTACAAATTGCTTTCCACACAACTTACATTGTAACTTTATCTTTCCATCTTGGGAGTAGACTTGGACTTCTTAATCTCAAATATCTGCCGATGCATCATCTTCCGATGACATATCTACATGTGTATATTTTAAAAGAAATATATCTGGTTACGTTAAAGGCAACATAAAAAAAAATAATAAAAAAAAAAAATTTATAGTGATGAATGAATACAATTACCCAACCATATAATATGAGATTTAAGCAACATTAACTAATTGAATAGTACAAACGAAAAGAGAGAAATATTCATCCACCCATAAAATATTACAATTTAAGTCATCAAAAAATAATTACAAATATCTTGATATAACTTGTAAGCAAATGCAAGAAAAATAGAAGGCAATGTCTTATCCTACAGTTACTGTCTCATCTTATTTTTCACTCTCTTTTTCCTCGAACTCCTCATCAATAGAGTTCCCTTTCCCCCATATCGGACGCAGCCAATCCTGTGCACAAATGAGCGCTTCAACCGATTCTGGTGTAAGTGAGCTTCGATACTTGTTCACGACCCTACTTCCCGTACTAAAAGCAGATTCCGAAGCCATAGTTGAAATTGGAATTGATAATATGTCTCATGCCATTAACGAGAGCACAGGGTATTGTGAATCACGAGATTTCGTCTTCCACTAGTCCAAAACATCAAATTCATCGCCTTTGAATTTTACAAGTGACTCCTTGAGGTAGTTTTCAAGTTCTGATACAGGTGTTTGCATTTGAGTCTCATGCATAGCATGCTACAAAAGACATGAAATCATCTACCGTTTCTTTTAGCGGTTCATCAACAGCAGAACTAGAACCCACCTGAGGAGATTTGTCTTTTACGACGTACACATAGAAATTGTACAAATCATTGACTGCATCACGAATCTTATCGACCTCAGGGGCACTCATCACACCGTACAATTTACTACATATGAATTCAACCATGATCATCTTGTATTGAGGATCAAGAAACAGCCATTACCAGACTACGCTCAGACCAATACTTATCAAACTTTACCTGCATACCTATGGTCATTAATTGTAAAAAGTCTAGTCCACTACTGCTTTTGTGCAAGGCATCTTTTACCTTCCAAAGTTCTGGCAGAAATATATTTGTTGTTAGATACTAGCTTTCTGAAAATTTCTTCGTTGTGTTGTAAAAAACTGAGAGGAACTTGCGACTTGATTTAGCTCTTGACCAATCATTTTTAGATGGCAACCAAAGATATGCACTATTACGCTCCGTATAGTGAGAGAATGCATGTCTCAAAGTTATCGCTGAATCCAACATTTCAAAAGTTGAATTCTAACGTGTCATGACATCCAGCTTTATTGTTCTTTGAGTTGACAAATTCAACCGTTTCACGATCTCATTCCATGTATATAATCATGAAGGTGACCCCTCGTATGTACTTTACACTCTTATGTTCTCGATCGTTGGCTCAATTGTTTTAATGTCATCTTGTACAATTAAGTTTAGGATGTGGGCACAACACCTAACATGAAGTATCTTTCCACCAAAAGACAAGTCACTGGTGGCCCTAAACTAGTTCCGCAAATTTGTTATTATGCTATCATTTTTTTAAGCATTGTCTAAAGTTATTGAGGAGATTTTCTTCTCAATTCCCCACTCCACAAGACATTTGTACATGCAGTCTGAAATCATCAATCCAGTGTGAGGAGGTGCAAGATAACGAAAGTTTATGATTCTCTTGCAGAGCTTCTATTTGACATCAATGTAGTGAGTAGTTAGTGACATTTACCCCTTTCGTTGATTGGATGTCGTCCACAGATCTGATGTCAGGCTAATTCGGGAAATCGATTCCAACCGTCCTTTGAACTTGAGCTTCTTGCTTTCATACATCTTCATGCACTCTCTTTATTGTTGTATGGGAGACCTTGTATCTGGGGTAAGGCATCTGACTAATTTGACAAAAGAAGGACTCTCTACAATCTGAAATGGTATTTCATTGGCAATAATAAATATGGCCATCAACTCATTCACCTGGTATTTGCTATACTTGTAGATGAACAATGTACTTTGTGATGGACTCTCTAAAGATTGGGTAAATGAAAGTGTTTGTTGCCCTGAGGTCTGAGTTCTCACTTTTTTATGACACTTCAAACTATGTTTCTTCAGAGTTGTGGTCAACCCATCTGCTTGCTTAGCATATTGAGTCTTGCAGTACTTGCATTGTATTTTTCGCTTTTTCCCCAATATGTGACTGTGAGGTACTAGTATCAATGGACACCTCTTCATCTTCTAGACCTAATCCTTAATCTTCTAGGATCATCGGTGATGTAACTGACAAACCGCCTGGGGTATTGGAAAGACCCTCATTTTCCATCTAATAGTTGAAAGACACTAAATCATATTAGCATTACCAATCTAATGCTTAAAGAGTTATACTAAATCCTAAATTAGTTACCCACCAAGGTTGGATGGATTGTAATACTTTCATATTCCCATTTAAACGCCCACGCCGAAAATCCGACAACATTTTCTCATACCTCTCCAGATAAGTTGATCTTCCGTTACATTCCGATGCTAAATATCTAAGCAATATGAAGATATTTGTCATTGGAAATGAAAAGGAAGAAACATATCCAGAGAGAAATGAGGAGATGGACTGAGATCAGGCATAAACATTTAAATAGGTTGTATGAAAGCGTACTATCCATCTAACCTTGAACTGTCTAAAATGGGACAATTTGAGCGATTTCAATGCCACCAAAAACACACTATATCTATGTATGGCCACATATAAATCTTCAAATGGGCAACTAATTATCTAACTCACAATCACAAGTCACAATAATAAGCTAAATTAGTTACCCATCCAAGGTTGGATAGATTGTAATACTTTCATATTCTCATTTAAATATCCACGCCGAAAATCAGGTAGCATCTCCCCATGCCTCTCCAGATAAGTTGATTTTCTGTTACATTCCGATGCCAAATATCTAAGCAATGTGAAGATATTTGTTATTGGAAATGAAAAGGAAGAAACATATCCAGAGAGAAATGAGGAGATGGACTGCAGATCAGGCATGAACATTTAAATAGGTTATATGAAAGCATATTATCCTTCTAACCTTGAACTGTCCAAAATAGGACAATTTGAGCAATTTCTATGCCACCAAAAACACACCATATCTATTTATGACCACATAGAAATCCTCAAATGGGCAACTAATTATCTAATTCATAATCACAAGTCATAATAATAAGCTAAGCAAAAAAAAAGCAATGTAATACATATTAAGCTAACCATACAATGCACAAAAATAAGATAAGCAAAAAAACAATGTAATACAATTATACAAACATATTAAGCTGTAAACAATAAGCAATAAACTATGTAAATGGTAATTCCAACAACTTAACTACTAATTGCAATTTAGGAATTAGGGTTTAGGGATTGGGTTTAGGGTTTAGGGTTAGGGTTTAGGGTTAGGGTTAGGGTTAGGGTCAAGGGTTAGGGTTAGGGTTTAAGGTTTAGGGTTAGTCATTTTCTCTTGCTTGAATTATTGTTTCAAGTTTTTTCTTTTTAGAAGTTGGTTTACCATGTTGCGGTTTTTCATTCTTTTCTATTGCATTTACCATTATTTTCAATTCCCCATTTTCTCTAATTCTAGACTCTTACTTGTGTATGGAGGTAATTCAATAGTCTTTTCAAGATGGTGGCAATTTTTTAATGATTGCAACCACTTAGAAATGTTCATTTATCCAAATACCCTTAACTATCATATATTTGATTATCCCTAAAAATTCAAGCACTTAAAACAATAATTCATCATTTGATATTCCAAATATTTGCTCAAGTAGAAATGTAAGAGAAAATGACTAACCCTAAACCCTTAGTCATCATAAGAGAGTAGGGTGCGGACCACCAGCGAGCCAGGATCGGACCACCAGCGAGCCAGGGCCGAACCACCAACCAGCCAGGTCTGGACCAACAACGAGCCATGGCCGGACCACCTGCGAGCCAGTGTGGTCCACCAGCGAGCCAGGGCAGGTCACCGCTCGAAAATACACAAAATTAAAAAAATAATAATAAATAAATAAATAAACTGGAACCTACCTGATGAATGGAGGAGGATGAACGATGAAGATGAGTTGTCGGGCTGCTGAGTGGCCAGATCGAGCTGGGTGGGTGTGGCGTCGCTCAATCGCGTAGAGAAGAGGGGTTAGGGATTTAGGGCTTTCGTTCGGGTAGAGGGTAGTAAAAAAGTAATTTTTTTTTTAAAAGGTAAAATATGTTATATAGGACCCGACCGAATTGGATCAGATCCCGGATCGGATCGGTCCAGATTAGCCACTAAACTGAACTCGACCCGTTGTACGGTCGGATCTGAGTGGGCCTACTCGATCTGACCTGATCTTGGCCTTCGGTTCGGGTCGGATCGGATCCGACCTATTTGATCGGGTCGGATCTTGCCTAGCTCTAAGCGCAGCATGACACGGTCGATAAACATCAATACGGTTACAAAGAAATGGTGTGTTTGGAGAAGGAAAATGAAAATATAAGTAATCTGGATGCGGTGACCATTGGTGTGGGTCATATGGGTTAGCAAGTGTCCAATGAAGATAGCAAGTTGGAATGTTTGGGGTTTGGGTGTTTGCAAAAGCAAGGCCAAATTAAAGATTTGTAAAAGATTCAAAGTGCAAATTGTAGAGTCTCAGGAAACTAAGATGCAGGGGATAAACCAGAACATTGTCAATTCTTTATAATGGGGGCATAATAAAGAATGGGAAGCTTTAGATGTTGTAGGTTCAGCATGAGGTATTTTAGTAGTTTGGGACACCAAATTTTGGTGCAAAGAGGAATTCTAGAGGGGAAATTCTCAATATCCTTGTTACTTAAAAAAGTATCATCAGGTTTTCTATGGGTATTTATAGCGGTTTATGGGCCATGTCAACTGAGGCTTCGAACTAAATTTTGGGAAGAGTTGGATGAGTGCAGGAGAAAATGTAACTTAACATGGTGTGTGGGCAGCGATTTCAATGTAGTTAGATTCGTACATGAGAAATAAAATGGGGGCCGGATATCTAGCAACATGCGGCACTTTTCATACTGGATACTTTGGAATGATATGGTTGATCTTGTTAGAGATAGAGGAGGAAGATTAGGGTCTCTGATCATTCAGATTTGAGCTTTCTTGGTTAGAAATAGGATTTGCAAAAAAGGTTGTCAAATGGTGGTCCTCTTTCTCGATCTAGGGGGGTGGGGTGCATGATTCATGTTATTCCAAAAGTTAAAAGCTGTAGAAAAAATAAAATAAAGTGTTGGTGGAACAAAGAGGAATTAGGGGGCCAAGAGGAGGAGACGGTAAAAATTCTACAAGCAATATAGCTTCGGGAAGTGCATCGGGCAAAATACAATGCTAGCTTGCGAGAGGAGTGGGAAATAATCATAAATTTTATCTCATGAAGTAGGAAGAGGCATGTAAACCGTGGGATCAAGGGGAAGCAAGGTTTAGGAATTTGGAGGTTATGAATCAAGCCCTATTAGGAGAATGCATTGGGTCAGCACATTTCTCAGTCCTCATCAACGGGTCTCCTCATGGATTCTTTAAAAGTTCAAGAGACTTGCGGCAAGGTGATCCCCTATCCCTATTCCTTTTCCTCTTGGTGGGAGAGGCCCTATCCAGAATGCTTCATAAAGCCCAAGCCGAGGGTATCCTTACTGGTATTAGCATCCTAGGGATGATCTCTCCACTATCCCATGTGCAGTTCGCGGACGACACTCATATTCTTCGAAGCCTCTCTCAACAAGATAGAAAATTTTCGTACAACAATCAGATGTTTCGAAGCAGTGTCAGGTCGGGTAAATCTGGCGAAATCCAAGATGATAGGGGTTAATATGGAAGATGGCGAGATCGACATATATGCCAAGACCCTTCATTGTGCCCCAGCCTCTCTCCTGTCTTCTTTCGCCAGCCTGCCCATTTGCATTGGTTAACCTCCTAGATATCTATGGGACAACATCATCCGCCAGATTTTAAAAATATCTTGCGAGATGGAAGTGTCACTACATCTCCCTGGGAGGTCATCTAACGCTGATCAAATCAGCTCTCTCAAACCTACCTCTCTACTTTATGTCCATGTATAGGTGCCCTTCGACAGTCTTAGCCTCCATAGACAGACTAAGACGAAACTTTCTCTGGTGCGGCAAGGAAGATAAGAAGAGATTCCATCTTCTGAATTGGAAAGAGGTGTGCAAGCCTCTTCAGGATGGTGGTGTTGGGATCAAAGACATGAAGAAAATGAACCATGCCTTCTTAGGGAAATGGATTTGGAGGCTGGGGACCGAAAACAACAAGCTCTGGAATATTATCGTTAAGAGCAAATACAAGCTATCCGAGGGCGGTTGGTGGACCAGGAGCTCCTCTTTACAAGGCATCCCACCTGTGGAGGGGCATCTTAAGCATGAAAAAAAAAGTTCTTAGTGGAATCGGCTTCAGTATTGGTAATGGTGTCAACATCAGATTCTGGGAAGACATATGGGTGGGGGACTTGGCCCTCCAAAACTGCTTCCCAAACATCTTTAGGTTAGCCCTCGACAAATCAGTCGCCGTGGCTAACTGTTTCTCGGACTCTTCTGGTAAGACTGTGTGGAATGTGGCCTGTAGGAGGAACCTCCAAGACTGGGAGATTCCCGAATTTGCGGACCTTCTTTGCATCTACCAATCATCGCCCAATTCCCAGAGTGCATATTCGCTGGTATGGAGGTTGGGTAAAACAGGTATTTTTTCCGTCAAGTCTTTCTATGCGCTATCCCAGCCGTGGTCGGAAACAGAGCTTTGGTTCCCATTCATTTGGAGATAGTCGGTCCCCCTAAGGTAGCATGCTTCGGTTGGCTGGTTAGAAAAAAAAAGGATTCTAACAGTGGATAATTTGAAAAAAAGGGGCATGTAGCTCCCTTACATCTGCTTATGTTGTATGAAGAACGAAGAAACGGTTGATCACCTGCTAGTTTACTGCCCTTTCATCTCCAAAATCTGGGCAGATTTCTGTTTGCGGTTTGGCCTCTCTTGGTCGTTTACTGATTCAGTGGACTCCTTGCTCCCAACGTGGCATGGTACCAGTTTGGATAAGAAGAGTAAGCAAATCTGGAGAATGTCCATCCTCGCAATCTGGTAGTCCGTATGGATGGAAAGAAACAGGAGATGTTTCGAGAATTCTTCAAACTCTGCGGATTCAGTCTCAGATAAGGCGAAATGTTTAACCTTAGAATGGCAACTGTTGTTCTTCCTCTAAAGGACTATGATTTCAGTTTCCTTGTTGCTTAGGTGTGTCTGCCTTCTCAAAAGATGTCTTTTTCTTTTCTTGTATTTCTCTTTCTTTTTATATAAAATCTAGTCATCTTTCAAAAGAATTAAAAATAAAATAAAAAATCAAGCCCTATTAGGGAAATGGGTTTGGAGATATGAAGTAGAAGAGGATTCTCATTGGAGACAGATGATAAGTGGGAATTATGGGGTGGAAGAAAGGAGGTGGTGGATTAGGTCGCCATCATTGTATAGATCATCATATTTATGGAAATCTTTGACATCAGTGATAAAAAGTTTGGGAAGAGGTTTGTTTCTTGTTTGGGGGACAGGAATAATATAAGATTTTGGGAGGATAAGTGGGTAGGGGTTCAGTTTGAGCGATCTTTTTACACGGTTGGTGGCGATCGTAGTTGAGGTGGACCTAAGGGTGGCTAGTTATTTTTCCATTATTAGGGAGGAAGTAGTATGGGCTCTACTATGTAGGAGGAATATGGTGGATGAAGAAATTGCAAATTTTATTAGTTTGCTCCAATTGCTATCCAAAGGCGACTCCGGTAACTTTCAGACTCCGATTCGATGAAATGGTTAAAAGGTAGGTTCAGCAAGTTCTCCATGAAATCCTTCTACATGTTTATAAGTGGGGAAATCTCTACTGACAGGGTCAGTCTAATGGCGTTTATTTGGCGATACAGTGCCCCTCCAAAGGTGGTGGCACTCGTGTGGCTAGTGGGGAGGAAGAAAGTGCTAACAGTAGATAATCTTTGCATAAGAGGGATGACTCTTCCAAATGTATGTCTTCTATGTCTTCAAGATGAGGAAATAGTGGATCATCTCTTCATTCATTACTCTCTTGCGATAAGTTTTTTAAGTTATTTGGAGTTGCATGGGTGTCGCTAGATTCCGCCGGATTCCATCGGTAATTTCCTGTTGATGTGGCATGGTGGGGGCATAGGGAAAATTGGGGTAAAAGTTTGCCGATTAAGTTTGTTAGTGGTTATCTCGGTTATATGGCTTGAGAGGAATGCCCAGTGTTTTAGAAATCGTACAGGACATGTTCTAGAGGTTTTTAGAAGGGCTAAAACTCTTGTGATGGAGTGGGCTTTAGCTTCAAAATTTATTGTTCAGTTTCCAGAGTGTTGGTGGGAATTGTAAATATTTTTGCTTTCTATACTTGTAAATTTGTGGCTTTGGCCTTATAGGAATAATATTGTCAATGTTAAAAGTAAATAAATTAATGAAAGGGAAAAATCAACAAACCAGATATCGACCCCGCTTAAAACTAGAACAAGAAGTGAGCTATAGCAGTTTCGTTCTTCCTCCTGTGGTGAAATAGTTGTTGAAGAGATTTGTCTTCCATTGTAGAAAATTCTTGAAATTTTGGAGGTATTGCTTTCTAACACAAAATTTTGATTTTTCATTTGTTTCATTGAAGAGCCTAAACTAGCCAACTTTCCTACACAAGAAATTAGCCTTTGCTTGGGGTATGCCAACTTTGGCACTCCTAAGTGTTGTTCATCTTCTACCGTTTCTATGCATTTAACACCTGGCCTTTGTTGAACGCTTGGACATGCAACCGAAAGCTCAAGTTATTTGTTCTCAATGCACACTCTTCAAGATGGTGACAATCGAACAATGCTGTATTTTGTTATTGAATTCTATTCTTAGAGCCTCCAGAAATTTGCTCCTTCCTGCAGAAGATCTGTCCTTTCATGTGATGTTTATGATAAAAATTTTAAATTATTATCAAGGTATTCCGTGACGATAACGGTGGCCATAATTGCTACCACCATTACCTTTACGCTACGGGGTGTAACGGCCATTATGGTCTCTCTCTCTCTCTCTCTCTCTCTCTCTCTCTCTCTCTCTCTCTCTCTCTCTCTCCTCTCTCTCTCTCTCTCTCTCTCTCTCTCTCTTCTTTATTGAAAAAGAATCCAAAAAAATTGTATCTGTCCCGTAATGGACCGTTACAGGGCCTTTACAGCCTTTATAGGGGGTGTAATGGGCCGTTACGGGGGCTGTAACGCCCTTTACGGGTCATTTTTTCTGCAACGGCCGTTACAGCCTTTACGACCCCGTATCGTGTAACGGTTGCTACTGTTATCTTTACGTAACGGCCTTTATGACACACCATGATTATAATGGTCTCTGTTTATGTGGGACACCCACTAAATTTTTTATTGTTTCAGTAGGTATTATGGACAACACAACATGAGATATGGGGGTTTTATTAAAATACTTTAGTGAGCCTTTTTTGGGGATTTTGGACCCCTTGGATTGTAATATTTCTTGATGGTTGAGTCTGAGTTCACCTGCATTTTTTGGTTGATTGAGGTTTCTAATCCATTTCTTCTTGCTGATTGTTGCTTACCACTGTTAAGATAGCTTTCTGGAACATTTGCTTGAGATTCTGCTGGTATTTGTGAATCGATGATCTCTAGTTGTTTCAAGCTACACATATCTAGTGTGCTACATCCCTTAGGTTAAACATATAAAACAAGAAAGAGTTCTTCATGTGGACTGCTTCATTGGTAGAAGCAAGTCACAGTAATAGTTTCTTGCTAGCATCTAATTGCTTTGGGCATGGCAATTCCATAGCATTTATTGTTTGACCTTTTTTATTTTTTGAAAGGTAATTATTGTTTGACCATTTGACGCTAAACAATGGAAAAGAACCTAAACTTGACAATCAGACTATTATAAGTAAAAGCTCAAGTTTCTTCCCTATGTGCCAAAACTTGATTTCCAAATGATACTAATAAAACTGCAAATTACAAGATAAATATGTAGAATCATTCTACAAAACTATTTAAGGTATCACACAATAGATAATTGTATTCCGTTGTAGGAAAAAAAGAAAATTAACTCAATTCATTCAAAATGTCATATAATCTATCTTCTTTTGTTCACACATATGGCTTCATTAAACATGTGCACATCTGAAAGTCTTGGTGTATAGTGTACTTTCTACCCTGGCATTGTCTTCTCTATTTTGGATTATTAAGGGACCAAAAACAAAATGCATTTATTTGTGTTCCTGATATGTTGCACTGTTGTGTTGTTCAGCAATATCTTTTGCTTCTTTTTTCTTTTTTATTCTCATGCTAAAAAGTGAATGTCTGCAGGGTGTAATGGCAATTCTGGATATCCAACTGAATGCAGTGTCCGTCGTGAACCTTGTAATGTCGATAGGGATTGCTGTTGAGTTTTGCGTCCACATAACACATGCTTTCTCGGTCAGTATGGTTGAGCCCCATTGTATCCAATTATAGTGCTATCAAACTGAAAGTATTTGTAAATATGCTTGCATCATGCTCTTCATTGAATTTAGTTCTGTTTTCCTGATTTGCGATTATGAATTTTTTTATTTTTTATTGGTAATTAAGGTTTATAAGGTATGACAACCAGGGATCAAACCCTGGATCACTCGCACACTCTATACTCATTTGTGATTATGATGTTTCTAGTATCCTATGTGAATTTTGTTTTATCGACCATGAGAATTACTCTGAATTTGCCATTTTGTTCCAAGACTACATCTCTGATAAAATGTCAGTTTTATATGTGAGGTTGATAAGAGTGATCTAGCTCAAGATCACATTGGGTTGGTGGATCGAGTCATGGGGCAACAGATGCACAAAATATCCATCTGTCCAATGTATTGCAACACATCACAGAAGATAAGCTTTGTTTCCCTATAAAAACAGCCACAATGTAAAAAGGAAATGCAGATAAAGACATGACATCCACCCCTAATTACCAAATGGAGTAGAGAGTAATCAATTCGGCAATGTTGAAGTAGGTTTCTCAAACAGCCACCCAAAGATCTCCAAAGTTGGTCTTCAAAAAAATGTATTTTAAAAAAAAGGAAGAAGGAAAGAAACAGCTAAATCTTATTTACAGATTTCAAAAAGAAAAAAAAAAAAAAAATGGCCATCTGAACTAAAATGCTAAAGCAATCTCAATTCTCAACCTTGGTTCAATCTACAAATGCTTGAGAATCAACAAATTCAACAATGTCTATTCTATACAATCTCTGCTTATATTCCTCTGGAAAAAATAAAAATAAATTACAATGCCTACAAGTGCCAACATGGTTAAATGACTGTACAACTCAGTTTGACTTGTTCAGTCGATTCGAACCATGACTTGCCCTAGTCAAGGGTGACTCAGGGTATTGAACCAGATTGGTTTTGATCGAGTCCAAGTTGACTTGGACAAGTCGCACAGGACTTTTTTGAGTCTTAAAACCTTGAGTCAAGGAGGGGAATTGTTTAAGTGCGTCAAGGTATGAACTGTGGAAGAAAATTCCATCATAGACAAGAAAAAGATCAAGGAGGTAAAGAATGCTGGCACTTGTACTGTTGAGACATGTCAAGGGATGTTTAAGTGTACAAATTGTGGAAGAAAATACTATCTGAGACGGAAAGATCGAGATCAAGAGATCGAGGGAACCACTGCCATACCCTGGACACAAACTGTGTAAGAAAACACTATCTGAGACAGAGAAAGATCGAGATCAAGAGATTGAGGGATCCACTGCCATACCCTGGACACAAACTGTGGAAGAAAATACTGAGGGAACCGCTGCCATACCCTGAGAAGAAAACCAAAAGAAAAGCAATTTTGACAATTTTCTTCTAGATCTCATGATCAACTAATCTCTTTTCTTTCCTTTTTTATTTTTATTTTTTTTATTTTCCCTTTTCTTTTTCCCCTTCTGTCCCGCTTATCACTGCTAGGGAACCATCTCCCACCCAAGCCTACTCAGAGCTAACTGCTGCCATGGAACTGCTGAACCACTGCTTGAAGGAGGGGAGGGACTTGCCCTTACCTTATAAACATGCCCTATATAACTGGGATTGCAGTGCATGTTGAGAAATGTGGTCCACATCATGATCTGGCAATTAAGGTACTTTGGTCCAATATAATGTCTGAGGATGCTGGCATCTAACAATAGTAGACCTAGGATTTTCATGGAGAGTCCGAAGACCCTCATGCGACTTGGCTCCAAACTTTGTGTCAGTAGGTGTTGACTGACTTTCTCACCCACCATCTGTTGACTAATAATAATTCATGGCATAAAATACCTGCATGATAGACAAGATCCTCTGGTTGTGTAATCACCTTGACTGTAATAATACAAAGCATAACCCAGCATAGAATTGTGGATATGGTCTGTCCTGTCTGTATCTTGACTCCACTTTTTACAGGTTAGCAATGGGGATAGGGGACAACGGGCCAAAGAGGCTCTAAGTACAATGGGAGCTTCTGTGTTCAGGTAAGCTTCATTTATTTTTGTTTTTCTTTCTTTTCTCCTTGGGAAGTATGCCTGAAGGTAATGATCAGAACTTGCACCAATCGGCACAAGTGGAATCTTATGCTGTGACTTGCCACAAAGAGGTGGTTTCATACTATTGGGAGCAGACAACGGACATCAGTTTGGATGGGTTGTGGCTCTTGACACCACATCAAGCTACATTTAGTGTCCTAATTCCTCCCAGACCTTACAAATGGGAATTGGGATGTTATGATGGTCCTGACCATTGTGATGGGTCTGACTGGGTGGGGGTTCCCCAGAATTTCCCAATTTAAAGAGGCTAACCATCCAAAACTCACTTTTGCTACTTCTAGTCAACTGTCTATTTGAAGTCCATTAACAGAAGGGTTAGGATCTTTGAAGCATTAGATATTTTTGGGGCATCTCCTATACACGACAGGGGCCATCAGGTCAAGTATCTGTATAATTGAACCATGGGCCCCTCTTCCACATACAATCATCAAGATGATATACACATCCTGATATATCAGGGCCCAATAACTCCTCTATTTTATTGTAGTGTCAAGACCCATAAAACCATTGGAAAGAATTGCATCCAAACCTTTCATTTTTAACTTGAGTTCTGGATCCATTAGCACTGATTGAGCCACATCTCATTCAGTGGAAATCCTTAATTGCTGGGATGATAATTCAATTTCCTTCTTCCTCCATTTTTGTTGCCGAGAAGTGATCTTGGGTTATTTGCAGTGGAATCACGCTGACGAAACTTGTTGGAGTGATTGTCCTACGCTTTTCACGATCAGAAATTTTTGTGGTTTGTAACTCTTACCTTCCCTCACACTGGTCTGTTGCTTATATATGCTCTTGCAATATTCAGGGTTCTAAATTCTACTTCATACGTTTTACAGGTTTATTATTTCCAAATGTATCTCGCGTTGGTCCTGATCGGGTTCTTACATGGGCTTGTCTTTTTGCCTGTAAGAATTGAAGTATTTTCTCATTTATGTGCATCTCACTATCTTAATCCATTTAGAATGCCTTCCCAAAGGTTTGGAAAAGTGCGCACACGCTCACACACACACAAAGAGCCTCTTGCTGCTCATAGGAGACGTTATGTGCGAGCAAACTTGCATGGCCCACCATGGTGCCCAACTGTGATGTATATGTGAAATCTACTTTATCAGGTGCATTGCCCCATGTTAGGCGATGGGCCCAAAAGTCCTAGTCAGTTGCGCCACACCAAGGGAAATGGTTGGGAGGAGGATGCTCACTCTTGATTTGATGCAGGGGCACCATGCTGTTTACATGAAATCCACTCCGACCATCAGGTGACTCATCTCACGGAAGGCCCAGGGCCCAAAAATTGGCCATTTTACTATTCAAGTGGGTCCTAGTGAAATAAAGGTTGGCTGTTTTATCTCCTCCCAACTGTTTCCTTTGGTGTTGTCCCACCCAAATCATGGACTCTACTAATTTGAGGGCCCGGAGCATAAAATGGCATGATGCACATGATGGCTAGGGTGGATTTCATGCAACTGTCAGTGCACACGTTAATTGATCATCTCTGTGTAATGTGTGTGTAAAAATAAACGATTTTCATGCAACTGTGATTGATTGCAGGTGGTGTTGAGCATGTTCGGTCCTCCTTCAAGGTATGTACTTGTTGAAAAGAATCAAGATGACCAGCCGACAACTTCACAGCTGACTTGATCATTTTCACAGCCAATCACAAATATTTTCATCAGCAAACATTTCGTGTCAAGGAAGCTTTTCCTCTGTAATTGGATGAATTGTAAATGTCCAAACTCTAATTTAATATATGATTTTGTTTCCATTTTGTTACATGCAATGGGAATTCTCCGATGTTTGCCAAAAAAAACCATGCCACATGCAATGGGCACAGCTATAATTTAATGATCTGCTGGCAATCACTCTTTCATGGGGGCTCAAAGAGGTTCTTCACTGATCGGTGTGCCATGTGCCCCACCATTTCATCCTCGGAATGTTATCTCCGTGCAATGTCAATGGTATCGCCACTACCTTGGGGAGATGTTTACCTCTTGGATTGTCAGTGTTAGCTCTTAATGGCATCAACATGGAAGTGTATGATTTTCATTCTTTGAAAAAAAGTAATTATTATTATTATTATTATTATCATTATTATTATTACCGTTGATTTTACCAATTGTAAAAGAACCGGTATCAATCAACTTAGGGAAATGATATCATGCAGCTGGTGTTGTAATTTCATGGAGCTTCATCCTCTCAAGATAGCTCTAAAAGTAAGTGATTGAGCCAGCTGAGTTAACTCGATTGGAGATGTTCCTATCCGGGTCACATGACACTGATTTTGAGAGAGACTCATCAAGTCTTAGCAAACTAGAACCGAGAACACTGATTTTGAAGAATTTTATCACAAAAATCCCCACAAAGTATACATCCCTCCAAAGTTATCACTGTTTTCTTTGATAATAATACTAATTTACAGAGCATACTCGTTCACTCTATTTATGTTGATATTTGATCGTGTTGAGAGAACATAAGAACATAAGAGGCCATGCGTCCCTATCCATGGCTCAGTGGTAGACTCTGTGGGTGTGAGTGGGTGTTTTGAAAAAAAAAAAAAAAAAAAAAAAAAAACAGCACACGAGAAATGTTCCAGTGCTTTCAGAGCACTGTAAGTTAATAGTGCTCCTTGTTTCATTAGGCCTTTTAGCCGATTGGATCGATCTATCTGAATTGTCTATTGAGTCCAGAGCACACTTTATGGAGTACCATGCAAAAAATTACACCCATCGGATGATCCAATACATCCCTGATTAGGCCTTATTTTTGCAGTCTTTTTACTGGCCATGGATGGGATGGTTAGGATTACCTGACAAAAGTGACTATTTAGAATCATAAGTAATCTATAATGGGCTCCAACATATAGATTGATCAAAGTTGATTGGAACCATTTTTGTAAATGATTAGGACTGTCCATATTATAGAGGCTAATGATCATCTAGTTATGATTGTCAAATTCATGTGATACTTGTATGGTAGCCCATAAAATCTATGCCGGACCTAACTTGGGGCTCTGTGAGTTATAAGTGCTACGAGAGCACTGGAGCAATTTTCCGTAGGTTATATGTAAACAGAATGAAAGTGTTTGTCCGGCGAGACTGGGGTTGAAGACCTTGGTCACATCATCTCCACCTTGGTCACATCATCTCCAAAGTTGTGGCTGATGATCCCAAGCAAATTGTTAGTATGGTTGAATGGTTGAATGGCCATGTTCCTCTTCCGTAAAGGAATATAGACGGTGTCTCGGTCAACAGGCGATTATCAGCATTATTCTTAAAGAGCTTTAGAATTCTTCAGCCAGATCTACAGGCAACATAATGATTTGCTGGGAAAAAAAAAAAAGATCTCTTTTCCTCTGTCAAAATTCGACTAACTCCACCTCATTCAAGACACAAAATTTCTTTTTTCCGATAAGTAAAACGTTGTCATTCACGAAAGTAGATTTCCAAAAATCCCTATACAATAATAAAAAAAAACAATATTATTAGAATACCAAGGTGTCTTTGTATAGAAAATTCCACATTTATAATACAATGGCATCTCTATAGGAAGGCTAAAGCTCAAGCATCACTAAAAGTGGAGAGATTAAGTGTTGTATGTTTTCTTTTGAGTATCTTGAGCATCATTAAGTGAGACTTGTGTGAGAATTTTTAGTTTTGTAATCCTTTACATAGTCTTTCCACTGGTACTGCTTGAATCTCGGTAAGTATTTTTGTGTAATCTCTACAAGTCTTTCTGTGTTAGTTTTTCAATTTTTTTTTGTAAAGAATTTCTATGCAAGTTTTTCAATCTTTCTATGTAAGCTTTTCGGTCTCGTGTAAAGCATTTTTTTAATCAAGTTTTTCATCTATAAATTTGTAACAACTCTTAATGTAACACCTGAGTCAATTCTGCGCTTGATCCTAGGGCGTCCCCAATGGAGCCGCCCCAGAACTGTGTCAGGCGGACTTCATACGGCTAACGTGCAAAGCCCCAGAAACTAGGGGTGAATAGGGTCGAACAACCACTTTCACAGATCGTGAAGGTACGACTGGGACCCAAAATGAACCTCGTGGTTGGATTTCACAAAATTTGCCCAGATAGACTATAGGTCTAGGCTGCTCATCATTTGCCTCACTGGGCTTGATGCCTATCACAGGTGGCAAACCAAGAAAGTGCCTAGAATTGCTCAACTTGAGCTGGAAGCCAAGTGCTTGAAATGCACAAATTCCCTAGGTTGAAATCTGAAACTCAAGTGAAATAAACCTCCCAATCTTTTTCGTGAAGTTGCAACTTTCTGACCATTAGATTGCAACCAAACTCGAGGTACGAGTTAAGTATATTTTTCCACTTGTATCTGTATATCCGCAGCCCCGATCGATCGTCGATGACTGTCTATCGCAAGTGGAGTTCCCACGGTTAATCGAAGTGTCTGATTTCCACTCGATTGTGACAAACCATAGATCCCATGGTGGGATACCTGCCTCTTAGTGCAGATGGGCTAGTGGGCCCCCAGAGAGACTGTAGGCCGAAAATAGCCTCCACCAGGACAAGTTTAATAGGAAAGGGGGCTCGAGGCTATTTGTGCATGTTCCAGGCACTATAAATAGCCCCATTTCTTGCTCTCATATGAAAATTCAATTGCAATAGAGAGAGAGAGAGAGCGAGAGAGAGAGAGAGAGAGAGAGAGAGGAGTGAGAGAGAGAGAGAGAAGGGGTGTAGGTGGGGAGTTGATTTGAGAACTTGCCCCACCACCGTTACCTGCAACGTAGCAACAACCGTGCCGCAGCATATGAACTTGCTCGGCAACAAGTAGAGGTAACTGTTGAACCTTTTTTGAAATTTGGGCATCAAAGGCAGATTACATGTGCCCTTATAAGCTTACCTCGCTGGTGCAAGGCACCGACAAGCCGATCTGCGAGACCCTAGTCATAGGAGCGGGTCCAAAGGTCGATGTACAACTCCAAGGTGCGAACCATTACCCTTAGGTTACCGGTTATTGTAACATCCCAAATTTTTGCCAACTTGAAAATAGACGTCCGTAGGCAATGGGTTGATCATAACACCTTACTGACCTCTCAGAACTCAATCTCAAAGTCTCAAATACCCTTTTTAACCCATTTCCTTCAAAATCTCGACTTTCACCACCTTATTCTTCAATTTTTTTCTAAGTACTTTCATATTAGACACGAATCATAAAGTTTAAGTGATGAAGAACAATACTTAAATTAAAATTTACTATAAATAGTAAATAAATAAATAAAATGGGTTTTTGACCATTAACCTTTTGGAATCTCATGAAATAAATAGGTTATTTGGATAGAGTAGCTTCTCCTACCCCAAAATCATAGATTGTATGTCAAATAAATCATTTCGGTTTGTAAAATATACCCATTTTAAATATAGGGTGGCAAAACCACATCAAACGGACTCAGGGGGGCCAAACGACGCAAATCGGGGGGACCCGAGGTGGGTCCCGCACATTTTCGGCACCCGTGGAGGGGAGGGGAGAGGGGGGAGCCATTGCCCCAGGGTCTAGTGAGCGGCGATGGCATCGTCGAAACGGAGAGGCCTCGCCGACCAGCGGGCCGGGCGGCCCATTTTTTACGATTTTTCGTCCGATTTTGAAAAGTCATATTTCTCTCGATATAACTCCAATTTAGGTGATTCAAAAGATAGATTGAATCTTGATAAGTCTAGTTTTATATAAAAATAAGTAAAAAATATTAAAATTTTTTTTTTAATGTAGTTAAATATAGGTCGTTGTGACAACTGTTCGGAATTCATTAGTTTGGACAGTTGCTGCTTCTAGAATTTTAAAAAAAATTTTACAAACGAAATCTAATAAAATTTGGTAGAGATGAAGTAGACTTGATGAAGAACTACTAAAAAAATAATTAAAATAATATACTAACTAAAAGTGCTAGAAAGGGGGCATAAAACTACCCTAGGACCTTATTCTGTCGAAATTAGGGAAAATTTTAAATAAGTATTAAACTAAACAATCGATGGATTTGGCTTGAACTACTTTTTATACAAGCTACAAGAGCCAAAACCATTAAAATCACTAACCTAACATTACTTAAAAACTTATGGGCAATCTCAAAACCCAATTACTCTCGGGAGTACATTGAAACTTCGTATCGGACCTGAACAGCACGTCGAAAGTCCGATAACCACGAAACTATACGGTTATGACAACCTTATTGGGCTTGACTACCACCTCGAAAATCAAGTCCAGAGAGTATCCCGAAAAGCACAACTTGAGCCCGGAACGAAGTGTGTGAGAAACGCGAACATATGTAGAAAACAAACTCAGATTTAAGTGAATTGGGTCGTTCGCTGGCGGGCCAAATTTAAGGTTTCAGACTATCAGAATCTAACCCAAATACACCCTCGGATCAAGAAAATTTTCCTACATAGCTCAGTGTACTTATGGCCCTGATCGAGTAGCGGTGACTGTTGAACTGAAATTGATCCTCCGCGATCGATTCGTAAATCCGATCAGACTGAAAACTTAACCTGGCGTACATCCATCGTTAGGAAACTTTCTCTAGACCTGTATGCTAAAAAGGGGCCTCCAGATGAGCTCCGTTGGCCCGAAACAGCCAACTTTTGGTTATAGCCTGAGTATACCATGGCCCTGGGGCCATTGAGGTCAGTTCTGGGCCTATATAAGACCTAAACCCACCCCTCTCTCATTCCATACAAATTTCAAAGAGAAGAGAGAAGAGAGAGAGAGAGAGAGAGAGAGAGAGAGAGAGAGAGAGAGAGAGAGAGAGAGAGAGAGAGAGAGAGAGATTGTTCATGGGATTCGATCTCACCACTCCACGTGCTTAACCACCGCTTCCGTGTCACCATACCGGCAATTCCGATTCTGTTATTGGGTAAGAAATCCTAACTCTAACTTGTTTTAGGTATCCAAATAGGAATATCAGCGAAATAGCTAACCTATTTCGTAATTCAGGTAGCCGTTGTGCCGTAGATAAAGACTTAGTGTACAAACTGACTTCGATACGTGTTTACCGGTGAAAGGTGCGGACTATAAATATTTAGGTTATGGTTTTTAAGGCTTTTATATCAGTTAATGATTTATGACTGACTTGATTGCTTTCACATGTGCTTAGATATGACGTTTCCCGCATATTACACATATATATGATCTATGTTGAATATTATGCATTCCATGTGTTTGTTGAAATGTCTGAATGAATATGGAATTACGATTTTTGCTTGTCATGCTTATTCCTTGGGAATACATGATTGTTGTACATGTGGCAAGTCCTTTGTGAAAGGATTTGTCACAACACCTGTTATAACTACTTTCATATTTATGTTAATATGTGTAGCCTAAGTGTTTGATAAAATGCCTGAATGAGAAATGCTTGTTGAAACGTATGTATAGAGAGTGTTGAGATGTGATTCTCAATGTCCTTATCTATAGTTACAATTTTCTTCATGTAACCTATCCTATTACTACGTGATTTATGAATGAAATGCCTATGTATGATAACATGTACTCTATGTGTTTGTTGAAATGCTTAAATACGATTCATATTTAGATTTGGTTGTCACATGCTGTCTTTGATTTTCACATGTGAATGCTGTTGTTTGGAGTGTGATTGAGACTATGATATAGTCCAGGCAGTCGGTAATGGTTTATGACCAAGTGGTTAAGTAGTTTCGCCACAACAGATACGTTCGATGAATCCGAGTCGTGCGATGATTGTCGACAGTGGTTAGTCCGCGAGGAGTGTTTATGCACTCCATGTCGATCATTTCGGCGTACATTCGTACTAGTCGAGCTTGTCAAGCAACCCGATGGGCCTAATGTATGTTCACCATGTATGGACACTACTGCTTGAATCTAAGGTACCAACTTACCAGTTAAAAGCTCGTTTAACCTTGGTACCTCGATCCGCTAAGAATCATGAGCTGGACATGGTGGTATGGGACATCGTGGTCAACCTGTCGGCCTACACTGGGGTGACGAGCCTCTCTGTAGTGTCCAGTCAGCAACTTAGACTCATGAGCCGAATACGGTGGTGTGGGACACTGTATTCGAGCTGTCGGTCTATGATTAGGTGACGAGCCATTCGTAGTGACCTCGAGTATATACTTAGTCTATGTTAAGGTGACGAGCCTTTCCGTTGTAACCTTGAGTATAAACCAGGCCTGCGCTGAGGTGACGAGCCTCTCTACAGCGACCTGGAACTACCTATCGTATGAGATTAACTATGATTAATGACCCTAAATGGATTATTGTTTGGGAAATGATATAAGGGAGGTACTTTAGCTTCCCGAATATGCTGTGTGAATAAACCTAATTAAGGATTTGGCTAACATAACCATGCATCGCATTGCACGGTGCTTTGGGGAGGAAGCGCACGTTTACCGGGAGTGTATCATGCGCGATCGTGAGATGATGTTGCTGAGGGAGTGCAAGCAAGGGCATGCATCATTATTACATACCATCCTTGTTTTAATAAGAGTACTTAGGACCTGATTGTTATATTGCCTTATCATTACTGCTTGACTGAATTGATAACATGTTAACCTTTACCTTATAGCTCCGCTGAGTTGATCACTCACTCCCACTCTGGGATAGTGTTTTAAAACACCGACCAGATTCTGTTTTAGATGCAGATACTGGCGCGACGTATGAGGCCGAGCCAGACTTTTACGATGATGAGGAGGAGTTCTCATACGTGCAGTTATCAGGTGGGTTTATGTAGACCGTTCTGATCGACGAGATTATAGGGTTATATGATTAGTTGGACATTCACATTTTGTTATTTTGGGAACTATACATGTAATTATTTGACCTGGTGATATGTTCATACTCTGCGGACTCACAATCTAGTTATATGCTTTATACATCTATCATAGTCTTTCGCTTGCGTTAATTAATTGTCTTTGGAGTATGATATAATGTTTTGGTATAATCTCACTCATGTTTAATACACTAATACAGACAACATTTAATCATCATTATCTATGTTGCATAAGTGATGTGTTGAAACTTGGGAGTTAGGCTCCTGCTCGACCCCCGATTTTTAGGGCATTACAAGTTGATATCAGAGCATGATTTGGATTAAACTGGACTTGGGTTATAGTAACACGACTCACTCTGACGCACTCTGATTTAGGAAGGGGGCGATGAAATTTAGAGTCGACATTAGGATCCCAAGGTTTCGTCGATAGGCGAGACCGAATACTATAATTCAGTACACAACGTATCTTCGATCACGTGAATCGACCTAGGTCGCCTCTAGGCCGTCAGTTGACGGGTTTGAGTCGTTAGTTGATGAATTCCAAACCTGGAATAGATCCGAATGGCGTGAATACAGGCGCGTTGGACCACAAAAACGGACCCTAACCAAGAATTTCAGAGCGAAGTAATGAGATAACTAGGACCTTGGGAATAAGGATTATATAAACCACAATGACCATCAAATGTTGGGACATTTAGAGTTTTGGACCTAGAGTTGGTACTCTTAGATTTTGAAAGATATGACATTATAGGAAATGCAATAAATTAATAACGTGAAACCTAGGACCTCCTTAGCTGGTATGGGCGTATGTGAAGTGCTCGAGCGCAATTAAATTCAAGTTCGGGTAACTCAATTCCAATCAAACAACTTTTGACCCTAAGCGATAAAACAATTTCTTGTTTTAGAAATGGTATGAAATCATCTAGCTTATGAGCATAGATTTTGGATTATAACTATTGGATTACCGCTACTCATAAGTTAAGACTAGGCTACTGGTTATACTAAGGAATGTAAAAGACTGATTATACTAAGATAATTGAGAGATAGATTTAGTTAGTTGGGTTGATTAGGTTGGAGGGAGATCTCATTCCTTCGTCGGATCCCCTTGATACTTATAGGCTTCTTTAAGTATCCGGCTCAGACTCACTACACTACTTTCATTCCGTGTTGGCCCGACCACTTACAACCAAACATTTATTTTTTTCGCCTTTGAGAAGTGTTAAGAATATATAGTCGATAGAGACCTTTTTTTCTTTTTAGACCTAAGAAATTTCTCAAATGGGCAACAAACAGTTAGAAATTAGGTCCCGAGTCATAGACCATTCTGGCATCCATATTGTGCATAGGAACTTAGAAAGATAGTCTGTTTGTTAACCTGTTTTGTCCAACTTCCTTATGTACTAATAATATATAGATTATCTTACGGTATTAAACTGGACATGATTAAAGAGGCTAAGTCGGGACCGTAGCAAAAGTTCCTTCTTGGGGAGAATTAGGCATCTTGCTACAAACTCATACCCATCCTTGGAATCAACCACAACACCCATCATTTTAGCCTTTTCTATAACCATAGGTACCAATGCCATAGCACACATCATCGATGGAAGGAAGACTAATGTATTGGGAGATCGTATCCCTTTCCATGTCAAGGATAGGTCCTAAATTACACCTTATTCCGACGTACGGATCAGAACATATATCCTTGAGCCTTGAGAGTGAAAATTAATTTTTAAGGGGGGTAGGACATTATGAGCCCAATCTAGTTAAGTCAGTCTATACATCCATTGGATCAAGGTGGCGCAGCGGAAGTGTGTTGGGCCCTTGCCCCACTGGCCCAGGATCAAAGGAAATTGATCCAGGTTAGACGAAAGGTTAGGTCACTAAATGGTCACTAAATAGGAGTTGAACCTTCCTTAGAATGTCAACAATGAAGTTATTGGAATAACAATAATTAGGGTTTAAGTATTAAACCAATTCGTAATAATGGGTATGAGCTAAATTATAATAACTAAGGTCAGTGTATCCATAAATTCACTTGTTAAATACGAACATAATAGAAACCTTGGCTAACTCTATACGATTAGAAACCCTTTTAGGATGATCTATTAAGGAGTTTATTAACCCCTACCTTGGACATATATTAAGACGAGGACTCTCTTAGACCGAGACCCAAAGGGCAACCTTATAAATAGGAAATTTGAACTTTTCAGTGATGGGCATTCCCTAAGCTTTTAGAGTGATCGGACTATGGAGTTACTGAAATATACAACCGCGAAGCATTCGCGGCTTGACCCAATTCTCAATCCTGGGCGACTACCAATGGACTTACTGCTTTGACCGAGCAGAAGACCAGGATCTACCAGGACTAGGAAGGGATATGATGAACCTTCTACCCTGGTCAGGTTGGTGATCGATGTATCGGGATCAAGCCCACTACAACTGTCTCTCCGTATTGGTCGACCATTGAAAACAAATATCTTACTCTAAATAAATGAGAATCGTCATCAAGACTCCAAATAGAAAAAAGAAATAAATTGTAGCAAACCATCAGGGTATAAGCAAGAGATAAAGAGATAAGTTTTTAAGGGTGGGTAGGCTAAAACGTACTAGACTAGCATAGACAGTATATACCCTACCACGCATATAAACTTGAAATCAATAAAACTTAGGCAAATGAAATAATTAAATCTTTACGTACTCCCTTTAGGCAATTTCGGGGGTAAAATTGTATTTAAGGGGGGTAGATTGTAACATCCCAGATTTTTTTCAACTTGAAATAGACGTCCTTAGGCAATGGGTCGATCAAAATACCTTACTGACCTCTTAGAACTTAATCCCAAAGTCTCAAATACCCTTTTTAACCCATTTCCTTCAAAATCTCACCTTTCACCACCTTATTCTTCAATTTTTTTTCTAAGTACTTTCATATTATACATGAATCATAAAGTTTAAGTGATGAAGAAAAATACTTAAACTAAAATTTACTATAAATAGTAAATAAATAAATAAATAAAATAGGTTTTTAACCATTAACCTTTTATAATATCACGAAATAAATAGGTTATTTGGATAGAACAGCTTCTCCTACCCTAAAATCATATATTACACGTCAAATAAATCATTCTGGTCTGCAAAATACACCAATTTCAAATATCGGGTGGCGAAACTACATCAAACGGACTCGGGGGGCCAAACGACGCAAATCGGGGGGACCCGAGGTGGGTCCCACACATTTCTAGCACCCAGGGGGAGGGGGATGCCATCGCCCTAGGGTGAGCCATTGCCCCAAGGTCCAGCGAGTGGCGATGGCATCATCAAAACGGTGAGGCCTCGCCGTCCAGTGAGCCGCAGTGGGCGGGCCGGTCCGTTTTCTACCATTTTCTATGGTTTTTCATCCAATTTCGAAAAGTCATATCTCCCTCAATTTAATTCCGGTTTAGGTGATTTAAAATTCAGATTGAAGCTTGATAAGTCTAGTTTTATATAAAAATAAGTGAAAAATATAATAAAAATTTTAATATAGTTAAAAAAGGTCGTTGTGACAACTGTCCAGAACTCATTAGTTTAGACAGCTGCTGCTTCTAGAATTTTTCGAATTTTTCTACGCAATGAAATCTAATGAAATATGGTAGAGATGAAGTAGACTTGATGAAGAACTACTAAAAAAATAATTAAAATAATATACTAACTAAAAGTGCCAGAAAGGGGGCATAGAACTACCCTAGGACCTTATTCTGTCATAATTAGGGCGGAATTTAATTAAGTACTAAACTAAACAATCGATGGATTTAGCTTGAACAACTTTCTATACAAGCTACAAGACCCAAAACCATTAAAATTACTAACCCAACATTACTTAAAAACTTAGGGATAATCTCAAAACCCAGTTGCTCTCGGGAGCACATTGAAATTCCGTATCGGATCTGGACCGCGCATCGAAAGTTCGATAATCGCGAAACTATACGGTTATGACTGACTTATTGGGCTTGACCACCACCTCGAAAATCAAGTCCAGATAGTATCCCGAAACGCACAACTTGAGCCTGGAGGGAAGTATGTGAGAAACGCGAATATCTTTAGAAAACGAACTCAGATTTAAGTGAATTGGGCCGTTCGATGGCAGACCAAATTTAAAGTTTCAGACCATCAAAATCTGACACAAATACACCCTCGAATTAGAGAAATTTTCCTACATAGGTCGGAGTGTACTTGTGTCCCTGATCGAGTAACGATGACCGTTGAACTGAAACTGATCCTCCGCAGTCGATCCGTAAATCCGATCGGACCAAAAACTTAACTTAGTATAGATCTATTATCAGGAAACTTTTTCCAGAACGTATACTGGAAAGGGGCCTCCAGATGAGCTCCGTTGGCCCGAAACAACTAACTTTTGGCTATAACCTAAGTATACCATGGCCCTAGGCCATTGAGATCAGTTCTGGGCCTATATAAGACCTAAACCCACTCCTCTCTCATTCCATAGGAATTTCAACCCTAGGAGAGAGAAGAGAGAAGAAAGTGAAGAGAAGAGAGAGGAGAAGAGAGAGAGAGAGAGAGAGAGAGAGAGAGAGAGAGAGAGATTGTTCCTGAGATTCGATCCCACCACTCCACGTGCTTAACCACTGCTTCTGTGTTGCCATACCGGCGATTTCGATCCTGTTATTGGGTAAGAAATCCTAACCCTAACCTTTTTTCGGCGAAATAGCTAACCTATTTCGTGATTCAAGTAGCCGTTGTGCCGTAGATAAGGACTTAGTGTACAAACTGAGTTCGATATGTGTTTATCGGCAAAAGGTGCGGACTATAAATGTTTAGGTTATGGTTTTCAAGGCTTTCAATATCAGTTAATGATTTATGACTAATTTGATTGCTTTCACATATGCTTAGATACGACGTTTCCCGCATACTACACATATATGCATTCCATGTGTTTGTTGAAATGTCTGAATGAATATAGAATTACGATTTGTACTTGTCAAACACTTGAGAATACATGATTGTTGTACGTGTGGCGAGTCCTTTGTGAAAGGATTTTCCACAACGCCTGTTATAACTACTTGTCATATGTATGTTAATATGTGTAGCCTAAGTGTTTGATAAAATACCTGATTGAGAAATGCTTGTTGAAACGTATGTATAGAGGGTGTTGAGATGTGACTCTCAATGTCCTTATTTATAGTTATATCTATAGTTACAATTTCCTTCATGTAACCTATCCTATTACTACGTGATTTATGAATGAAATGCCTATGTATGATAAAATGTACTCTTTGTGTCTGTTGAAATGCTCAAATACGATTCATATTTAGATTTAGTTGTCACATGCTGTCTTTAATTTTCACATGTGAATGCTATTGTTTAGAGTGTAATTGGGACTACGATGTAGTCCAGGCAGTCGGTAATGGTTTATGACCGAGAGGTTGAGTAGTTTCGCCATAACAGATACGTTCGATGAATCCGAGTCGTGCGATGATTGTTGACAGTGGTTAGGCCACAAGGAGTGCTTATGCACTCCATGTCGATCATTTCAGTGTACGCTCGTACCAGTCGAGCTTGTCAAGCAACCCGATTGGCTTAATGTATGTTCACCATGTATGAACGCTACTGCTTGAATCTAAGGTACCAACTTACCAGTTAAAAGCTCGTTTAACCTTGGTACATCGATCCGCTAAGACTCATGAGCCAGACATGGTGGTATGGGACACCATGGTTGAGATGTGGCCTACGCTGGGGTGACGAGTCCCCACGTAGTGTCCAGTGAGCAATCCAGACTCATGAGCCGAATACGGTGGTATGAGACACTGTATTCGAGCTATCGGCCTACAATTAGGTGACGAGTCATTCGTAGTGACCTCAAATATATACTTGGTATATGTTAAGGTGACGAACTTTTCCATAGTAACCTTGAGTATAAACCAGGCCTACGCTGAGGTGACGAGCTTCTCCGCAGTGACCTGGAATACCTATCGTATGAGACTAAATAGGATTGACGACCCTAAATGGATCATTGTTTGGGAAATGATATAAGAGAGGTACCTTAGCTTCCTGAATTTGCTGTGTGAATAAACCTAATTAAGGATTTGGCTAACATGACCATGCATCGCATTGCACAATGCTTTGGCGAGGAAGCACACGTTTACCGTGAGTGTAGCATGTGCGATCGTGAGATGATGTCGGTGAGGGAGTGCAAGCGAGGGCATGCATCATTATCACATACCATCCTTGCATTAATAAGAGTACTTAGGACCTGATTGTTGTATTGCCTTATCATTACTGCTTGACTGAATTGATAACATGTTAACCTTTGCCTTATAGCTCCACTGAGTTAATCACTCACTCCCACTCTGGGACAGTGTTTTAAAACACCAACCAGACTCTGTTTTAGATGCAGATACTGGCGCGATGTATGAGGCCGAGCCAGACTTCTACGATGATGAGGAGGAGTTCTCATACATGCAGTTATCAAGTGAGTTTATGTAGACCGTTCTGATTGACGGGATTACAGGGTTATATGATTAGTTGGACATTCACATTTTATTATTTTGGGAACTATACATGTAATTATTTGACCTGGTGATATGTTCATACTCTGGGGACTCACAAGCCAGTTATATGCTTTATACATCTATCACAGTCTTCCGCTTGCGTAAATTAACTGTCTCTGGAGTATGATATGCTGTTTTGGTATAATCCCACTCAGGTTTAATACACTAATACGGACAACATTTAATCATCATTATCTATGTTGCATAAGTGCTGTGTTGGAACTCGGGAGTTGGGCTCCTGCTCGACCCTCAATTTTTAGGGCGTTACAGTTATCGAACCCATGTGACGATTAAAGATTTATGTAGTGAATAGATGATCGCATGCTAACCAGTGCATACTCGTACGATCGTTTGTCTTCCATAAATTGTTAATCATGTGTAATGCGGCCTGAACATCTAATTGAATGATTTAATAGGTTGAAATTGCTAAAATTATTGCTCATGCTTCATATTATCCACTTGCATATGCACTCAATTTGCCTTACGTTATGCAAATTATGATGATTTGTTGTAATACGCCTGCATGTTCAATAAAATGCCCACATCAAGTAGAGCTTTCATGATTTGTTGTTTTCTACTCATTCCTGTAGTTATGACAATTATTTTATTGAGTATACTGATTGATTGTGGCAAATTGGTTAATCGGGTTGGCCGACAAACCATAAAACTTATGAGGGCAACCCTATTCGAGTTGGTCGCCCCGAGTTAGTCCGATTGACCCAGGCCGAGCGCAGACAACCGACAGTAGTCGGACTACATGAGATGCTTACACTCAGTGCTAGTTGCACCGAAGTTTACTTGAGTCAACTAAACTAGTCTACTAACTGGCCAACCATGTGTATCCATCATGTATGATCACGTCTACTTGAATCTGAAGTACCCCACACCTTGGAGAGGCTTACTAATAATCGTTAATGATATGATCCCCAAGCCTTGAGAGTTGGGCATGTTGGTATGGGACATTGTGTTGTCGGCCTATGCTTGAGTGACAAGCCTCCTCATAGTGACCGCGAGCAATTTTATTCACAATCTTACCTATCGTATGAGTACCGGTGAGAATGATGAACCCAGGCGGATCAGGGATCGCAAGCACGAAGCCAATATAGCCGCCCTGGGCTTAACGATCTGGATGTGGCTTTTGATTAAATGGAGGTGTTTCAGCTTCCCCAACTTTGCTAGATGAACTGACTTAATTAATTACTAGGCTAACATGTATATTCATCACATTGCATTAGTTTAGGTTATGACGACTTGAGTATTGTGGTTGCATGATGAGGGAGTGTTGAAATTTGTGAATGAAGCATCGGAGTCACTTATGAGCAAGTGTTGGATCGTGAGGACATGCAACATCTCATGACAACATGCACATGCATTAATAAAAGTATATAGGAACTGGTTATTGAAGTTGCTTTATCATTAACTGTGCTTGTGGAGTTGATAACATGCATAACTTGATGTTAATGGAACCACTTAGTTGATCACTCACTCCTCCTCTGGGACGACATTTTAAAACACCAACCAGACCCTAACATAAATGCAGGTACCATCGAGTCTGACGCGTTGGAGGAGGCATACATGGACTTGGAGAAGAAGCTCTCGTACTTCTAGTTGTTGGATGGGCCGTTGTAGGTCGCTGTAGGGGCAGCGATGAGATTTTCGGGCTGATACGTTTTGTATTTTAAAACTATATATTTTTACTCGGATATAGTCCTGCACATTGGATATATATACATTTTACTTGTTAGTTGTTTCTTGAGTTAAAATCTGCATTTATTCCAAGGTACGTCGCATAGTCCATTTTAATTTCTCGAATGTTCACATGACAGGTAAAACGAACTATAGAACCCACTTCCGTAAAGCATAAGTGACAACTGGAATATCGAGAGTCAAAAGTCGAGTATCTTCTCGGCCCCCAAGATTCAGGCATTACACTTAAACTTTTGTAAGTAGTCATATACGCTTGTGCACACACTAACATACATTACATAAAACATAGCAAACACTTTGTTGATGCTGAAATATGGTCATCCCTTGTTACAGCATCGTGTACCTACAAAACCAACTGACAATGGAGGCCTTGGTTGTAGACAAGAACCCTCTGATGCCTAAGTTAGAATAAGTACCATGGGTCTAGTTGGATTAGGGATTTTATACTTAACTTTTTCCGTAGGTAGGGTTCTTATTTATACCTTCTCAAGGCCTCCTCCGTATATGGTAATTAGTTTACCACGTAGGTGCGTATCGTGCAAGGGATCTCTCCTTGGTGAGATTTTCGACGAGGATCTCGAGGAGGATATTCTTTCTAAATGCGAAGCAACCTCCAATAGTCGGTATCTAAGGAGATCATGGTTAATAGTTGAGATTAACTTCTAAGTCACTGGTTGAGGTCGATAACTCTGGAATGAATGATCAAGGTCGGGAGGTGAAGTTGTTGTCCAGGGTCGATGCGAGGCCTCAGCTCGGCAGCTGAGCTAAGTGCCTGTGGTCATTGCTTGGTCGGTAGTAGAGGTCGAGATTGAGTTCGGTCAACATTCATGTTCCCTTGGTCGCGATAGGGAAGGGATTGACCAGGCGACCAAGCGTACCACTCCTTGCGCTTGGGACGTTCACGAGAATTGAGGTTGGTGTGTCTTAGGCCAATCTCTTCTCAGCTTCCTCATCCGAGTGGTTGCCCTTACTTCTAAATTTATCCATTCCAATTTTACCCACAACACACTTAACACGTTAGAAATAAAAAATGAGTATCCTCATTCGTTTACATGATAGGCGTGCTCGAATCTCGTGGACAAAATTCTTTTTAACGAAGATAGAATGTAATAACCTTAGATTCTTGTATACATTCATCCAGCATATATATATATAATATAATATATATATATATATATATATATATATATATATATATATATATATATATATATTGTTGGTGCAAAAAACTGTTGAACCCTCCTTCGATCTTTCTCCTGCACAAGGACGAAACAAATGAGACCCTGGCTAGAGCCGGGGACCCTCCGATGCTAAAGTCAGTAACTGGACAGTATAGGAAGGGTTTTGGGAAGGGTTTTCTACGTACCTTTGATCTTGGCGACATCCTCCTTTTATAGGAGTGAGAGGTCCCGCCGTGTTGGGATTCTCTCCCCGATCTTAGGGGATTTGATTTGATTGTAATCTGCTTACGGATGCTTCCTAATCCCGAGATTTTCGGGGTCAGGAATCCTTTCACAAGATTTTCGGGACGGTATTCATTCTTACATTGTCTCTTCCTTGCTTGACTCGGCCTTGACCGACTCTAGACGAGTCTTGGCTGGCTGTAAGGAAAAGGATTTTTATCTTCTATCGGATGAAACAGAGTCGGCTCATAACCGATACTCCTTCTTATTCCGATAACCGACACTACAACCGACTTAATATGAGTCAGTTTTACGATCGATTAGGCGACTTTTAGCCTTTGGACCTTAGTTGGTCCCTTTAGACGTTGTTGGCTCATTATCCGAGATAACTTTATGTGTCTGATATATTCAGCCTATGGCTCTTGAGTCTGTATCTCTCGGTCGGACTCGTTATGTCGGATCCTCGGGCAGTGTCAGTAGAGTTGGTCCATTCCATAAGGTCTCCGGACTTGCCATATTTTTCCCCCAACAGTAAGCCCCCTGCTCCTTGTGTTAGCTATGTCGACACTAAGGAGTAATGAGTTTTTAGGTCGGTGTGCCCTGGAGACCGAGGTTATGATGGAGCATTTAATGTTTCTTGTGTCGTTCTTAACGTACATCGATTCATTGCTTAAAGTCGCACGAGCAGACAGCCGTCAAAACGTTCCGTCTGCTTATGGGCATCGGACGCGTGGCGAGGGCGTTACTTGCGTCAGTCGACGTGCACCACATGTCAGGCGGGGGAGTTGAAACAGGCATCGATTCGACTCCTCCTTAAATGCCTATGCCACTTGGCAAGGCTATAAAAGGAGCGGGGCTCATTTCATCATTTTCGTCCGTTCGCTCCTTCTCCTTTCGATTTTTTCTCTTCACTGTTTCCATTTTTCCCTCTGTTCTCGTCCTTCCTTCTCCTTTCCTATCTCCCCGTCAGTGCATTTTTCGCCTCTCTGGTGAGTTTTTCTCCCTTCCTTTCCTTTTTAATCTCAATGACAATGCATTCTTAAAGTCCCCGGGAGGGGATTTTCAGTGATGAAGATGAAGCGAGACATCTCTAGAATGTCTCAGAATCGCCTTCATTACTAACGGAGATGGCGATTAGCACCAATAAAGCTTTCTGGTAGTGTCTGGAGCTTCAACTGAATGTCCTGCTCAGGTAGGTCCTTCTGGCCTGATTACTGCCCCTGTCAGACCTACCCCTTATTTTCCTGGGGATAACCTGGATGAAGAAGATGAAGAGTTTGAGGAAACCACGGAGTCTATTCCTTTGTCGACATCGGCGAGGACCGTTGAATCGGTGACCAAGGAAGGGGAGACTGAGGATGAACAAAAGGTCTGGTTCCCTCGGTCTTAACTGAGGCAGACTTGGATAGAATTCGAGTCGGGTACCATGTCCCTGACTCAGTTATTCTTCGCCTTCCTCTTCCAAGTGAATTACCTGACCATCCCCCTCCTGGGATAGTCGCGATTTTCCAAGTCGCCATGCAATGTGGCCTGCGTCTGCCCCTTCAACCCGTTGCCCAGGATTTTCTTTCCCGATTCTGAATTGCTCCTGGGAAGATAGTTCCGAATGGATGGAGGAAATTGTTTGGATGTTCAGTGTTGTGGGCTGAGGCAGAGCAGCCCTCACTGACCATTGATGAGTTCCTCTACCTGTACCAAGTATGGCTAAACCCTCAGCAGCCCAGCTGGTACTTTTTGAGCTCTTGGCAGAACAAGGGTAACTCTTTGATAACCGACCCTCCTACCTCTAACAAGCATTGGAGAGAGAGGTGATTCTGGGTGTGTGGTCACTGGGAGACTGCCGAGTCTGGGCTCTTTGAACCTCGCGTTCCTCGGGCATTCTCTGAAGAAGGTGACTCAGCATGTCCTTTTTATGTCTTTTCTTGCTGTGATTCTTCTGAGTCTGACTGAACGCGTCTTGCAGACATCCCCCAAAAAAGGCCGAAGTTAGGAGCCAACACTCTGGCTCGGATCAAGGAACTGAGGACGCTAAGTCTGAAAGATCGATCTTGAAAGAATCTTCTTCAGCTGGAGCGTCTTCTTCTCTGGGCCTAGATTCCGTCGTGACAGTGTTCTTTATTTATTCTGACGCACTTCTCCTGAATTTTACCTAATTCTCTACCTTGTCTGATACAAATATGGCTGAAGCTCAGCCCTTTCTGAAACCAGCGTCCAAGATGAAGGCTCCTTCGAGATCGGTGCTTCTGTCGGAGCCTCGACCTTCAAAGAAGGTGAAGACGGCTCCAAAGGCTAAGGAGCCATCCGCCCCAGTCGCCTCTGCCCTGGTCATCCCGACCTTCGTTGTACTCTCTAACCCTGAAGAGAGGGCGGAAGAGGTGGACACGGCTCTTGCCGAGTCCTAGGTGGCTCCTAAGCCAGGACCCGTTGCAGAGCGGGTCTCGCAACTGAGAGACGAGCATAGAGGGGAAACTTCAAGGGGGAGATAGCTCGACCGAAGACATCAACCTCGGGCTATTTCTCATGGGAACGAGAAGGAATTTGCTTCCCTCTTCGAAGTCTCGGGGAATCGGATACTCTCCCATGCTGCGAAGATCTTGCTCGAGGTAGGACTTGAACTTCTCTCTCAGCTTGTTACCTCTCCCTGTCGCGATCTAACTTTATCGTTTTCTTCCGCAGTTCGCCCCTTGCCTGCTAAGGGCAAACATAGATTTGACCGAGGACCAGAGAAGCCTGGTGGATGTCGAAGCGGTTAAAAAACGGGCAGCGGAGGTGGAAGCACAACTTGAAATCACTACGGTTCAGGTTGACCGACTAACTGGCGAGCTGAGTCCTACCCGGAAGGAGGCTGAGGATGCCAAAGCTGAGTGTGCATATGTGGTTTCCCTGTTGAAGGAGGCTCAAGAGGAGAGCCGACGAGCAATTCAAGCTCATGCCTCCTGCGGGGATAAGCTAGCCTGGGTTAAGGCTGAAGCTGGGGTAGCCATTGAGCAGGCCAGAGATGAGGCCAAGGACCAAGCGATAAAGGCCTTTCTTGAGTCCTAAGAGTTTTCGGATGAGAGGGACCGCTTGTATTAGAGTGGGCACACAGCTTGTATCCAGCTGATGAGGCAATCTTTTCCTGACCTTGATCTCTCGGGATTTGAAGAAGATGCTTCCAGGTTTGAAGGTCCAGAAGTCGAGACTGCCGGGTCTGCTGATGTTGCGGCTAGTATTGTGGTCGAGGCAACTCTAGAGGTCGCTCCAAGTGGTGGCGGTAGCTGAGTCTAAGCCACCTCCTGAGTTGGCTCCTGATGAACCATGGAGCTTCATTTTTGGCACTCACACCATCACTACAAGCAAACCAAGCTTCAAAGTTGGGGCTAGTATGACGTTAAGCACTCCAGGGCTAGTATGATGTCAAGCACTCAGGCATTCTTAGCGCGTTGTGGCCGACTCCTGTTCTTATCTTTATAATTTTGTCCATGTAATGCAGAGGCAAGATGTAACTCGATGTAATAATCATACTGATGAATGAATATACTTGGTTTTCTTTTATTCATTTTGACTCAGTTTACATACTTGTCATCTTTGAGTCTTTCCGAACGCTTTGCTAGGCTAACCTAGGGATAGTAGATTTTTAAATGTTCGGTATTCTACGGATGAGGTACCAATTGTCCAGTCAGGTCTTCCAATCGGTACGTTCCCGGTCGGATGGTGCTCGAGACGACATAGGGTCCTTCCTAATTGGGTTCCAGTGTACCCGCGCCAATTTCCTTGGTATTGAGGAACATTTTTCGGAGAACCATGTCCCCGACTTGAAAACACCTGACCTTTACTCGGGCATGGTAGAACCGAGCTACTTGTTGCTGCCGAGCCATGATTCGTAGCTAAGCTCCTTCCCTTTGTTCGTCCACAAGATCAAGCCCGAGGGCTAAGAGTTCTTCATTATCCTCTTCGTTGAACGAACTGACTCGGGCTGAAGGCAATCCAATCTCGACTGGGGTAACGACTTCCGAGCCATAAGCAAGGGAGAAGGGAGTTTCTCCCGCAGCAGTTCGAACCGTGGTTCGGTATGCCCACAGTATCTTCGGGAGTTCTTCAGCCCACGCTCCTTTGGCTCGGTCGAGCTTGGTTTCGAAGGTGTTGTTTGATGATCTTATTGACTGCCTCAACCTGTCCGTTCGTCTGAGGATGATGGGGCGATGAATACACATTTCTGATCCCGAGATTATCACACATCTCTCGGTAGCTCTTATTGTCGAACTGCTTCCTATTGTCAGTAATAATGGTCCGGGGTATTCCAAACCAACAGACAATATTTTCCATACAAAGTGCGTGATTTTCTATTCAGTTATCCTTCCCAATGGCTCTGCCTCGGCCCACTTTATGAAGTAATCCACTGCTACGACAACAAAGTGGTCTGGCCTTTCCCCATAGGGTGTGGTCCAATGATGTTGACTCCCCATTACGCAAGGGCCAAGGACCGGTCATGGGGGTCAGCTCCTCCGGGGGTTGCCTTGGAATGACAGCGAACCGTTAGCATTTGTCGCACCTTTGGACGAGCTTACGAGCGTCGTGCTGGATAGTCGGCCAGTAAATACCTTCGTGGATCTCCGGTAGTACATAATCAGCCTTGTTGGGATTCGGGCATCGTAGCAGGGGAGCAAAAAATCCTTTCTTGTACAATACTCCGTTGAGTATGGTATAACGAGAGGCTTGGATCTTCAACCGATGGGCCTCGGCACGATCCTCAGGCAACTCTCCACTGTCGAGATATCGAACGATCGGGTTGAGCCAAGTAGATTCCGAATCGATTGAATGTACGGTCGAGCGAACCGGTTCATCGATACTTAGTTTAGCAACGTACTCGATTAGAACGGACTTGGGTATGTCGTCTTCGTCGGCAGAGACGAGTTTTTTTCAGAAGGTCGGCCTTAACATTTTCTGTTTGAGGGATCCGAGTGACAATACATAGCTGAAAACCTTCAATCAATTCTTTGGCTTTCTTCATGTATGCTTTTACTGCTCTTTTCGCGTTTGATACATGCTGGTAACCTAATTGACGACTAATTGTGAATCGCTGAAGACGTTGAGGTGTGTAACGCCCAAACTAGCTGCGAGTCAGAGGCTGAGCAGAGGCTTGAAATCCAAGTCTTAAGGCATACTGCATGTATGTTTGATCGGGAGTTTCCAGGACGACCCCTATCCCGCTTGCCTTAGAGTTGGAGGAGCCGTCGACATACAGCTTATAGGGTATGGGGTCGGGCGCTGAATTGGGAGAAGTTGTCATTTCCTCAATAAGCTTGGTAGCACGGTCATTGGATCGGCTCGTGGTGTTACTTCAACAATGAAGTCAGCCACGACTTGCCCTTTAGTTGTTACTCTCAGCTTGTACTAAATATCAAATTCGCTGAGTTTGATTGCCCACTTTGTGAGTTGGCCTGATGCTTTTGGTTTCTGAAGGATCTGACACAATGGGAGGTCGGTCATAACGACAATGGTATGAGCTTGAAAGTATGACCGAAGTCGTCGCGAGGAGACTACCAAGACTAAGGCCACTTTTTTCAGGAGGGGATACCTTGTCTCTGCCGGTAACAGTGCCTTGCTGACATAATAAACTGACAGTTGCTTTCCTTCATACTCCTGTATCAGAGTTGAGCTGACTGCTGCGTCAGACACCGCAAGATATAACAACAGAGCTTCCCCTGATTCAGGTTTTGACAAGAGAGGTGGAGATCTGAGATAAGACTTCAATTGCTGGAACGTTGCTTCACAGTCTTCCGTCCAATCCATCGTTTACCATCCCTTCAATTGTTTAAAGAATGGGAGATATTTATCGGTAACTCGGGAAAGGAAGCGGTTGAGTGCGACTACCCATCCGGTCAGCCTTTGTATGTCTTTGATTGTTTTCAGAGACTCCATGTCGAGTAATGCCTTAATCTTTTTCGGATTTACCTCGATCCCTCGTTGGCTAACCCGGAATCCGAGGAACTTTCCCGAGCTAATGTCAAAGGCACACATATTCGGATTTAACTTTATTTGGAACTTGCGTAAGATTAGGAACATTTCTTCTAAGTCGACTATATGGTCGACTGCATGTATACTTTTGACGAGCATGTCATCACTGTATACTTCAATGGTTCGGCCGATTTTTCGAGCAAATATTTTGTTCACTAACCTTTGATAAGTCGCCTCAGCATTTTTCAAACCAAACGGCATCACGCGGTAACAATAAAGACCTTTGTCAATGACAAAGGTGGTCTTAGATTTATCAGATTGATGCATTACAATTTGATTGTATCCCGAATAGGCATTCATAAACCTAAGGAGTCATGTAACATCCCGAATTTTTGCCAACCTGGGATTAGACGTCCTAGGGCAATGGGTTGATCCTAAGACCTTATCAACTTGTCAAAACTCAATCCCACAGTCTAAAATTGCTCTTTAAACCATTTTCTTCACAAATCCCACCCTTCACTACCTTATGCTTTCAATTTTTCAAAGCACTTTCGCCCTAGACACTAACTTAAACTAGCTAAGTAGTAAAACTTGGATCACTTTATATACAAACTACAAAGGCCTAAGTACCATCTCAAACAGAAAACAATTAGGATTAAATCCTTTAAAAATTTAACAAAGTTAACTAAGTGTAAAACTCGATTAGCCATGAAATCCGTTGGGATCGCTTTAAATACGATCTGCAAGACCCAAAACTTGCAAAATCAGTGACTCTAGGTTTCCCTAAAGTTTAGAACCAAACTCATTTCCCGTCTGCTCTCGGGAATGAAACGAAACTTCGTATTAGGTCTAGACCGCACATCGCGAGTCCGATTAACACGAAGCTAAGGAACTAGGACCGCCTCACTGGGCTTGACAATCATCTCAAAAATCAGGTCCAGCCGATGTCCCACGGCCATTCGTTTGGATCCGGAGCGAGGGAGTGTGAAAAATACTATTCCCATTTCAAAATAAATATCTGGAATAGTGATCTGGCACCTTTCGCTTGCGCATCAGTATTAAGCAACCAGACCGTCAGAATCAGACCAAATTACACCCTCGGATCAGGAAAAATTTCAGGAACATTTACATGTACTTGGAATTTCGGATCGTGGCCCACTGACTGTTGAACTGAAAGTGGTCCACCACGTGCGATCTGGGAATCCGATCGAGTCGAAAACGTAATCCCACATAGATCCATGTGTGGTGAGCTTAAGTCTGACGTTTGACTCAAGGAGGGCCACCAGAACCTCTCTTTTGATCTGGAAAAGTGACGAAATACCTATATTAGCAGTAACCCTTGAACAGGAGTCTATTTCGGTGAGTTTTGAGACTATATAAGGACCTTAAACCCTCTCTCATGGCAGCCATACAAATTTGGGATTTGAGAGAGGGAAAAGAGAGAGAAAGTGAGGGAGAAGTGGGAGGATCTCCCTACTATCGTTCCCCTGCCACCACACGGGCTGCACCATCCCTTTCTTGACGCTTTTCGGCGTTTCCGGCGTCGTTTCTAGGTAAGAAACCCTAACCCTAATCTGTTTTGGGGTTTAGACTGTTGTAGGTTGTGAAATAGCTAACCTATTTCGTTCTCTAGGTTGCTAAACTGCCGAATACGGAAGCTTAGCAAACCTATCAACTCCGTTACGATTCTACGACAAAAGGTGCGGACTTTAGGTGTATAGGTTAGGGTTTTCAACGCTTTCAATGTCAGATAATGATAGATTCATGATCTGCATGCAATTGCACATGTACAAAGTGCTTTCCGTTTCCTGTTTCGATTAACGTTGTAGAATATGGAATTTCACATACTCTAGGTATACGTAGAAATACCGTATACGTATTTTTTTGGAGAAACGTTTGACATGTTTATTTAATGTATGATTATACTATATATGGATAAAATACTAGTTTGGCGAAAGGAATCGCCGTAATACATGTTCACTTGTAAATGCTACGTATGTTGAAATTGTGTATTCTAGAAAATACCGTATATGTGTAAGTTTTGGAAAATAATTGTCATGATTATTTGTTGTATGATTATGGTATACATGGATAAAATACTCGTTTGGCTAAAGGAACCCTAATACATGTTTTACTAACATACACCATGTATGTTGTAATAGTGTATTCTAAGTGTTTGTGGAAATGGCTGAATGAGATTAGAATTCTCATTCGTGCTCGCCATGACTAATTGTCATAGATTCATGATTGATGTATTGGCGATACCCCCTTGACGAAAGGATTTGCCCTAAGTCACGCCACAGCCAATATACACTATATATGCTAAAATGTGTGGCCCAAGTGTTTGTGGAAATGACTGAATGAATATGGAACTTGGATTCCTGCTTGCCATGACTATCCGTCGTGGGTGTACACGTGTTATGATTGGGGCAACTCCCTAGTGAAAGGATTTGGCCTAATGCCTGTGATCGACATATGTCATGTATGTTGATGTATGTTTTTTAAGTGTTTCTTGAAATGTCTGAATGAGCAGTAGTTAGCAAATTGTAATGTATAAGGGTGTTGAGATATGATTCTCAACCTCTTTTAACTATGTGTATGATCTCCTTTGATAGTTGTGTGATTAGGAATTGAACATGTACAAATTCATGCTTGTGTGTGATTCATAACATGCTCAACTGCTTTATGATTTTAACTATGTAATGCATATGTTTAAATTTATATCTATGTTGTATGATCCGTCATGGGTGATGGGGGAGGGGGAGCGGAGCAACGAGTGCGTGCAACAGCCCTGGCAGCCCTAAATGGATAATACCAGACCTTGACTGTATGAGTTGAATCTTGATCCATTACTGCTTTATTTATCTGCAATTGATTGTGTTTGGGGCTATGATTATGGCCCAGGCAAACGGTAACGGGATTGAACTCGTGGCTGAGATTCATTTGCCACGTGGGATGTGTTCGACGAACTCGAGTCGTGCGTTGCCTGTTGGCAGTGGCTAGGCCACACGAAGTTGTTTATGCACTTCATGTCGTGCAGCTCAACGGGCGATCGTGCTAGTCGAGCTCGTCAAGTAACCCGATCTGCCTTATGCATGTTCACCCTGTTTGGACGCTACTGCTTGAACCTAGGGTACCAAACTTACCAGTGAAACCCCTTTTAACCATGGTACCTCGATCCGCTAAGACGCATGAGTCGGGCATGGTGGTATGGGACACCGTGGTCGAGCTGTCGGCTACGCTGCTGGGCCATGTGTCTCCCCGTAGTGACCATTGCGCAACCAACTCGTGAGCCGAATACGGTGGTATGGGACACTGTATTCGAGCTGTCGATACTTACGGCGAGAGCCGAGTACGGTGAGACCTGTGCTCGTGCTGACGGGCGACGAGTCCTCCGTAGTATCTTCGAGTATACTCCAAGGGTCTGTGATGGTGACGAGTCTTTCACAGCAACTAGAGTATGAGTGGAGCCGAGTACGGTGAGACCTGTACTCGAGCTGACGGCTAGTGATTGAGCCGAGTACGGTGAGACCTGTACTCGAGCTGACGGCCAGCAATTGAGCCGCATACGGTGAGATCTGTATCCGCGCTGACGGGTGACGAGCCCTTTGCGATGCCTTCACTACGCTTCTCAAACCATAATATCGTATGAGATTAACTAGGATTGACAACCCTAGAATGGATCATGTTTGGGAATGATACAAGGGAGGTACCTTAGTTTCCCAATATTGCTGTTTGAAATGGACTAATAATAACTTGGTAATCATGAGCATCATCGCACCGCATGTGCTTTGTAGATGTGGCGCACTGAGGGAGTAAGCATTCGCGAACGTAAGATGATGTCGCTTGAGGGTGGTTTGGCAAGGGCAACAGCATCATGTCATTTCATTTTTGCACTTAACAAGAGTAGTTAGAAATGTTTGATTTGTACTGCTTTATCATTACTGCTTGATTGAATTGATAACATGTTAACCTATGCTTTACTGTTCCACTGAGTTGATCACTCACTCCCATGTTACGGGACGGTGTTGTACACACCAACCAGATTTGTTGAGTTAGTTTCAGGTGGCGATGCTTGTGAAGCAGAGCCGGACTACTTCTATGATGATAGGAGGAATTCTCCTATCTGTATCTCTCTGGCAGGTCAATGAAGACCTGATATTGTATTGACGGGGCTATGGTACATGGGATAGGAGGCATTACACTTCCTCACATTTGGTACATTTTAAAACTGCACTTGTATTATTTAACCTGGTAATGTTATCACACTCTGGAGACTCATCACAAGTTATATATTTTATCTATCTATCACAGTCTTCCGCTTGCAAATTTAACTGTCTCTGGAGTATGATATGCTGTTTTGGCTTAATCTCACTCATGTTCAATGCACGAATACAGTCAACATTCAATCATCATTCATTTTGTTGCATAAGTGATGTTCTGGAACTCGGGAGTTGAGTTTATGTTCGACCCCCGATTTTCAAGGCGTTACAAGATGGTATCAAAGCATGATTTTGATTAAACTGGACCTGGGTTATGGTCACACTACGCACTCTGACGCACTCTGACTTAGTAGGGAGCGACGGGATGTAGAAACAGTCATAGGTATCCCGATTTCGCCAATTGGCGAAGTTCATTAAAAACGAACGCCGAAATCGAGTATGTATTCAACCATGGTCGCACGGGTCGACCTTAAAACACTTCTAGGTTGTCTAGTGAAGGGTCTAGATCATAATCCACCTCATCCCAATCATTGAGAATCAGTAAAATGTGCGATAAATGTGATGAAGATAACTACTCCGAATCCTCGGAGCTTCTCTGTACTCCTCACAGAGACTTCTCAAATCCACGAGGAAAGAAAGCAGAAAATAGAAATAAATTCAAATTCGAAACTGATTAATGACTAAAAAATGAGTTCACAACCTTTTAAATAAGGATACCAGGTAATGGAAAGAATAGAAATCAGGAACAAACTACAACTAAAACTTCTAGAATTCGCGACTTACTATGGGTCGTGGTCGTGATGTCTACTAGTGGGTAAAGTTTTCGGTCAAAAATAGTAAGTGTCCTAAACTTCACCAAACCATTCTCCTAATTATTCTAAGCTCTTTACACGATGAGCGCAATTCCTAAAGCCCAACAGATGAAGAGTAATTAAAGTAAAACTACCATTTTTAGCAAAACGAAATTGAAACGGGGAAATGACCATCAATCGGGGGGTTTTCTCGCAATTCCAGGCTGCGCAACCCAGCAAAGCTGGGTTGGTTGGCTTCATTAGCTCGTTCTACCCCAAATTCATATATTTTACGTCAGATAACTCATTCCGGATTGCAAGTTACATCCGGTTTAACCCGAAACTACCCGAAATTGAACGAACCGGATTCGGGGGCCTCCCCACTTAAATCCGATGGGACCCAGGGTCGAACCAAGTGCGTTTGGCACCTTGGGACCATGGAGAACACACCCCACCCGCGGCGGCAGCCACCGGCCACCTTGGACCGCGGTGGAACCGCAGTTCCGGCGGTGGACCGCGGTCAGGTGGGCCCTCTGGTGTGGGGCCGGGCCTGGGATGGGTCGGCCCGACCTCCCCTACCCCTTGGCACGTGCGGTTTTGGCTGGGGTTTGGGATTTTTAGGTCTGGAGCCCCCTCTCTCTCAAACGCCCCTCCAATCTTTTTTTTCCTCCTATTCTTGTTGTTTTCTCTTCAAATCGCCACTCCAATCGTCTCATTTTCCATTTTCGGTCATCACCCACTCCCTTCCATCGTTCACAGTAACACCCACCCTCTACCCTCTCCGTTTCCTTCATTTGGACTCCCACACGCCCACTTGGAGCTCAAAATCGGGCAAGCCCTCTAACCCATCCATTTTCTTCATTTTCCTTTCTTTCTTTCTTGTCAGTTGGGCATCTACAACCCCTGATGAGAACCAAATCTATGGAGAACCAAACCTCCAGCCCTATCTCTCTCTCTCCATCACTTTTCATTCGCTTTTCCATGTCTCTATCCGAGCATGTACGGCCATTCTCTTGGATGTCTAATCATCCATACTGTTGCCTCGTAGTTCACATGGGTTACTGTCTTAGGGTGCTTATGATTTCATGTTGATGGTTGTAGTTGTTGGTAGAATATTTTAGATATTTGAGGACGTTTAGGGCCCGTTCGGCCAATTGCATTAGGTGAGTTAGGGTGGATAGAATTGAAAAGGTAACAATAAATATATGTGTAGGTATGGCCCTAGATTGGTTGTATCCCATGTTTTCCAATGCCATGTTTGGAATGTATGCATAAAGAGTATATCCGGGTGTTCCTCTTACACTTAGGAGTTCCGATTCCTGGGATTTGGAAATCCCATCTCACACTTTCCGACAAAGGCTCATTTTCCAAAGCCTATACCATTAATTTTAATCCCCTCCCACCCTCCTACCAAACAAGCCACTTCTAATTCCAAGGTAGGATTAGTAATGCGGCCCCATTCAATACAACTTAAGACCACTTGCCAAATAGTGTTGAAGTGATAAAGTCCTTTGATATACATTAACCCATCGCACTCTGATAGCTTAAACTTTTGGAGTGAATGGTTGTTTGGCAAATAGACCCTTGGAGTTTTGGACCTAGAGCAGTGCTCCTAGATTTCGACAGACCTGACCGTAGAGGAAATCCAACAAATTAATAATGTGAACCTTAGGATCCTCTTAGCTAGTATGAGCATATGTGCAATGCTCGGGCGTAGTTAAATTCAACTATAGGCAACTCAGTTCCAATTAGACAACTTTGACCCTAAGTGACAAAACCCTTCCTTGTATTAGAAATGAAGTGAAATCATCTAGCGTAGAGGCATAGACTTTGGATCACAACTAGTGGATTACCGCTACGCCTAGTGATTGAGCCGAGTACGGTGAGACCTGTACTCGAGCTGACGGCTAGTGATTGAGCCGAGTACGGTGAGACCTGTACTCGAGTTGACGGCCAGCAATTGAGCCGCATACGGTGAGATCTGTATCCGCGCTAACGGGTGACGAGCCCTTTGCGATGCCTTCACTACACTTCTCAAACCATAATATCGTATGAGATTAACTAGGATTGACGACCCTAGAATGGATCATGTTTGGGAATGATACAAGGGAGGTACCTTAGTTTCCCAATATTGCTGTTTGAAATGGACTAATAATAACTTGGTAATCATGAGCATCATCGCACCGCATGTGCTTTGTAGATGTGGCGCACTGAGGGAGTAAGCATTCGTGAACGTAAGATGATGTCGCTTGAGGGTGGTTTGGCAAGGGCATACAGCATCATGTCATTTCATTTTCGCACTTAACAAGAGTAGTTAGAAATGTTTGATTTGTACTGCTTTATCATTACTGCTTGATTGAATTGATAACATGTTAACCTATGCTTTACTGTTCCACTGAGTTGATCACTCACTCCCACGTTACGGGACGGTGTTGTACACACCAACCAGATTTGTTGAGTTTCAGGTGGTGGCGATGCTTATGAAGCAGAGCCGGACTACTTTTATGATGATAGGAGGAATTCTCCTATCTGTATCTCTCTGGTAGGTCAATGAAGACCTGATATTGTATTGACGGGGCTATGGTACATGGGATAGGAGGCATTACACCTCCTCACATTTGGTACATTTTAGAACTGCACTTGTATTTATTTAACCTGGTAATGTTATCACACTCTGGAGACTCATCACAAGTTATATATTTTATCTATCTATCACAGTCTTCCGCTTGCAAATTTAACTGTCTCTGGAGTATGATATGTTGTTTTGGCTTAATCTCACTCATGTTCAATGCACGAATACAGTCAACATTCAATCATCATTCATTTTGTTGCATAAGTGATGTTCTGGAACTCGGGAGTTGAGTTTATGTTCGACCCCCGATTTTCAAGGCGTTACAGTTCATGTCCTGTCGTGCTATCCACCAGCTGATCAATCTCTGGAAGATGGAAACTATCCTTTGGACAGGCTTTATTTAGGTCGGTATAGTCAATACAAACTCGTCACTTCCCATTAGCTTTCTCACAAGTACGACATTTACTACCCACTCTGGGTAGTATATCTCTTCTATGAATTTGGCCTTGAGGAGCTTGCTGACTTCTTCTTCAATGATAGCGTACTTTTCAAGGCCGAGCGGGCGCCGCTTCTGTCAGATCGACTGATAGGTCGGATTGATGTTGAGTCGGTGAGTTATTACCGAAGGATCGATCCCTGACATATCCTCATGACTCCATGCTAATACATCAGCGTATCATCGAAGCAGAGCTATCAAATTGTCTTTCAGAGGTGACTGCAGATACGAGCCAACTTGCATCGTTTTGGATTCATTGGTCTCGACCAAACGTAAGAAGATAAGGTCTTCCACCGGTTGTCCCCGTTCGCGGGGTTTCGACCCGAGGATATAGTGACTCGATCATGGATACCTCAGCTGGAGCTTTTACAGCTGTCACGTAGCAACGTCTTGCGTCTTGCTGATCTCCTTTGACGACTCCCAATCTCGACTCAGTCGGAAATTTCATGGAGAGGTGGTAAGTAGATACAACAGTCTGGAGGAGACTTAGAGAGGGTCGACCGAGTATAGCATTATAAACGGACGACTGGTCGACTATCAAAAAGTCGACCATTACTGTTGCCTGATGTAGAGGGTTTCGACAGTAAGGGGCAGTGAGTTGATTCCTTCAAGGAGTGTCCGTCCACCTGAAAATCTGATCAACGGGGTACGAACCGGACGTAATGCCGATCGTTCAACTCCCATTTTGTCGAATGCTTGAGTAAACAACACATCCGCAGATGATCCTGTGTCGACAAGTATGCGGAACACCCTACGGTTCGCGATAGTGAGAGTGATGACTAATGCATCATCGTGGGGATGGTGAATGCCTCGAGTATCTTCATCAGTGAACGAGATACAATATTTTTCTCTCTTCTTTTCTTTTGAAGGCCAATCTATGATCAGGATCTTGGACTCTGGTTGACTGATACTCCTGACGTGATTTTTTCGCGCATTGTTTGAGTCGTGTCCGCCTCGGGGACCACCGACAATAGTCCGGATTTCCTTTGTGGGTCGGTTGTCGCCTAGGCGTTCTTCTTCTATCCCGGTTCTTTCGACGTGTTCTTTGAGTTGGCCTTCTCGGATAAGCCTTTCGATCTCTTCCTTCAATGATAACAATCACTCATACTGTGGCCATGATCGCGATGGTAGTGGCAATATTTGTCCTTATTCCGTCGGTTCGGATTGCTTCGGAGTTTATTCGACTAATTAACAATTCCTTCACCCTTAATTTCCATCAACACCTGCTCCCGTGATTTATTGAGCGGAGTGTATATCGAGAACTTTCGATCGAGTCGTTTTCCCGGTTTACGTTCATCACGCGCTCGATCGTCCTTGCGCTTCTTCCCTCCAGCCGAGTCAACTTCCTTTTTGATTGACTCTTTGGCCGGGGTTTTCCATTCTAGGCGGCCTCACGCAAGTTCCGTGTTTCCTCGGCGTCCGCGTACTTATTCGACCGAGTCATGAACTCAGCCAGAGTCATAGGCGAATTTTTGTCTAGGGATGCCAGAAACGGCTTGTCCCTGATGCCTTGCATGATTGAATTGAGTGTTGTCTCCTCTGAATGTTTCCGGACTTGGAGCAACGCAGAATTGAAACGCTTGATGTAGTCTTTCAGCAACTCTCCCTCTCTCTGAATTATGTTGTTCAGATGCGCAGGGGGCTTCAATTTCTTCTTCCCACCAATGAAATTGGTGAGGAACGCATCACCGAGCTCCGCAAATAAGCTAATGGACTTTGGTTTCAGCTGTTTGAACCAGAGTCGAGCTACGTCGGCCAAGGTGAGGGAAAAAGCGCGGCACATCACGACATCCGAGGCATCATGCAATTCCATATATGTTTGAAAGCATTCGATATATTCAGTTGGGTCAGTTTTACCGGTGAAAGGTATAATTTGTGGAAGACGAAACCTTTCCGGTAGCGGAGCTTACATTACTTCCTCCACAAACGGAGATGCCTTTGTTTCGGGCCTGGTTTGATGTGTGTCATAACTTTACTTCGTGTCCGCAATTTCTTCCCGTACTTCTCTCCTAAAGTCCTGGAGGTCAGCTTTCCAGGGTTCATCGCTTTTTGCCATTCCTTCAACTGGAGGTCGCTCGTGCCTCCGCCGATCTATCTCGTGACGGAGATCAGTGGGGGGCAGCACGGCAGTCGCGGAATGAGCAGGCGCTGGCTCGGACAGACCATAGGGCTGACTCCGTTGAGGGACAGATGGTGGAGCGATAGGCTTTCGGTCGGCGACTTGTCGTGGGACATTCGTCGTTTGACCATAGGGCTGAACTTGCTGCCGATGCATCTGCTCTAACATTTGTTTCATAACGTTTATGTCAAATTTGAGTTCCTAGACCTATTTATCCAATCACTCATTGCCTCAGTTTCACTGTGTATTTCTTGTCCCAGTAAAGGTTGTTGGACGAGTAGCGGGATCCTGGCGGTTGTCGGGTTGATTCTTAGCTCCTTGGGCTATGCTCGCACCCGGCGGTCCAGTGTCAGTGGCGTCATTTGGGTCTTCTTAGACTGTTCTTCTAGTTCTCACCATTGGAACATGTTTACAGCTTCTGGATAGAGTATAGGAAATGACTTTTTGTACCGTTTCCCATAGACAACGCCAATCTATTGGTGCAAAAAACTGTTGAACCCTCCTTCGATCTTTGTCTTGCACAAGGACAAAACAAAGGAGACCCTGGCTAGAGTCAGGGACCCTCCGATGCTAAAGTCAGTAACTGGATAGTATAGGAAAGGTTTTGAGAAGGGTTTTTAGCGTAGCTTTGATCGTGGGGACATCCTCCTTTTATAGGAGTGAGAGGTCCCGCCGTGTTGGGCTTCTCTCCCCAATCTTAGGGGATTTGATTTGATTGCAATCTGCTTACGGATGCTTCCCGATCCCGAGATTTTCGGGGTCGGGAATCCTTTCACAAGATTTTCGGGATGGTATTCATTCTTACATCGTCTCTTCCTTGCTTGGCTCGGCCTTGACCGACTCTATATGAGTCTCGGCTGGTTGCAAGGACAAGGCTTTTTATCTTCTATCGGATTAAATAGAGTCGGCTCGTAACCGATACTCCTTATTCCGATAATCGACACTACAATCGACTTAATATGAGTCGGTTGTACGATCGATTGGGCGACTTTTAGCCTTTGGACCTTAGTTGGTCCCTTTAGATGTTGCTGGCTCGTTATCCGAGACAACTTTACGTGTCTGATATATTCAGCCTATGGCTCTTGAGTCTGTATCTCTCGGTCAGACCCGTTATCTCGGATCCTCGGGCAGTGTCAGTAGAGTTGGTCCATTCATAACTGGGTCTCCGGACTTGTCATATTTTCCCCCCAACATAACATATACATATATATATATATATATATATATATATATATATATATATATATATTATATATATATATATGGGAAAAGGTACAATGCGCTAGAGCTGACGATAAGCTCCCGTGAGGTCGAGCTGTGTGGGCCCCACCGTGATGTGTTTCGACCATCAACACCGTGCATTTGATGGGTACCCTTTAAATTATGGGATATCCCAAAAATTAGCCGTATACGGAACTCAGGTGGGCCATACCATCTAAAATTATGTGAAGACACCGTTAAAACATATAAAATCACTTGGTGGGGCCCACCTGAGTTTTACATGTGCCTGAAACTTGATCTGAACCCTCATTCAAGTGGGGCACACATAATGGATGGGCTGGATTTGCAAACTACATCTCGGTAGGCCCTCAAAAATGGTTATGGATGATGTTTTAATGTTGCACAGTCCCTCCCCACTTCTGTATGTGGTGTGGCCCATACAAGTCACGGATTGACTTGATTTTTGAGACCTAGGCTCACGATGGAATGGTGCATCTAACTGATGGGGTAGATGTTCGAAACACATCACGGTGGGGCCCACACAGCTGACCTCATGGGGTGTTAAAATCAGCTCGAGCCCATTGTACCTTTTCCCTATATATATATATATTATAATTATATTATATATATATATATATATATAACCAACTATGTATCTATCAATCTATATAGATAACCATTGATTTGTGCATTAGACCTATATGATTGTGATCATTGATAATATATTCAATTTATACAAAGGTGATCGTTGATCTGTGCATTAAAACTACCTAATTATCTTAGACATTGTTTTGTATATTAAATTTGTTCAAAGTATGACAGTTGATCTATTATGTCTACCCAATTTTAAACGTTGCATCGTATAACAAATCTGTTCAATACTGACCGTTAAATTGTGCACCACATCAGTCCAATTATGGCTGTCGAATTGAGTGTTTAACCAGTCCAACATTGACCGTTGATTTATGCATAAAAATTATTCAATTTTGATCGTTGATCCATATACCAAATCAGCCCAATCATAACCGTTGCTAAATCTGCCCAATTTGGATCATTAAATCGTGTGCCGAAGCCATTCAATTTGGACTGTAAATTCACTTGATAAATCAGTCCAACATTGACCCTTAATACACACCCTAAATCTATCCAAATTTCAACCATGGATAATGCCCAGATTCTGTCTATTGATTCGTGTATCTAAACCGTCCACGCATCTACCAAACCATATGTACATCTATCTATCCATCCATCCATCCATCCTTGCATATCTAACCATCCAACCAATTCATCCGTTCATCCAAGTGTAGATCCATCCATCCAATTGTCCGGTTTTTAACAAGGGAGAAAGGGGTGAGGTGGTGAGCACACGCGTGCCTGCATAAAAGGGGGTGCAGGTGTAGGTGGGTGGAATATCTAGCTGTTACCCGGGTAACTGCTTAGAAGGGTGTCAATGGGCCCGGATCGGGCCTATTAAAATCAAGATTTTGAATACGTCCAGCCCGAAATAGTTCAAAATCTGGGCCGAGACAGCCCCAGGCCCACCCGTTGACAGCACTAACTTGCTTAGTGGGTATTACCCTAACCGTGTGGGGCCACCTTGATGTTTTTGTTGTATATCCATGCCGTCCATCTGTTTTCCATCTCATTTTAGGACGCGATCCCAAATCATAAGAAGATCCAAATCTCAGGTGGACCATACAATTAGAAACAGTGATGAATAACCATCAAAAACTTTTTATAGACCACAAAAGTTTTGGATTGCAAATAAACCTTTCGGTGGGCACTTTGGAATTTTTAATGGTGAGGCACTCAATCACCACTGTTTCCTGTGGTGTGGTCCACCTGAGATTTGGATCTGTATAGTTTTTGATATCCCATCCTAAAATTGGATGGAAAAATGGATGGATGGTGTGGATATACAAAAAAATCATCAATGTAGGCCCCACAGTAGGGGTAACACCCACTAAGCTCTTACCTGGGTGATACCTAGGGTTAGAGGTGGGCATCGAGTCGAGTCGGACTGAGTTAGGTCCAACTCAACTCGATCCGGTTTTGCCATCTACCTGACTTGAACTCTAGCCGACTCGAGACAGAGTCCAACAGGGTTGACTCGATCCAAACCGATTCCTGGCTGGCCTGACTCGAACCGAGTCCGACTCGGTTAGGGAAACTGAGTCGGATAAAGTTGGGTACAATTCGAATCAAGTCTTTTGTTAATTTTTTTTTTTTTAATTTAAAAATAAAAAAATATGAAAATTTTTCAAAAAATTGTAAAAAAGAAGAAGAAGAAATTAAGGGTAACTTTCCTAAGTTAATAAATAACTAATTTTACATATTTAAAATATATTTGAGAGAAATAAAATCAATTAAACAATGAATGAAATAACAAGTGCTTGAATCTTGATCTTTCAACTTCCAAGAGAGGGAATGTAGGGGAGAGAGAGAGAGAGAGAGAGAGAGAGAGAGAGGAGAGAGAGAGAGAGGCCACTTGGAGTGGAAATATAAGAGAGAGAGAGAGAGAGAGAGGAGGCCACTTGGAGTGGAAATATAAGAGAGAGAGAGAGAGGGAGGGAGGCCACTTGGAGTGGAAATATAAGAGAGAGAGAGAGAGAGAGAGAGAGAGAGAGATTACGAGTCCGTAAATCGCATATACGATTGCATATTTTCACATATATGATCGCATATTTTCGCATATGTGCTAGATCGCATATGCGATCTGCACATGGATATGCACATATGCGGTCGCACATGACAACTCCAATTAGGAATAATCACAAAATAGTGTTGAACTGTTGGGTTCTTATGGTGGGTTGAGAAAAAAGAAATTAGGTGGGGTTAGGGTTAGAAACGTTGGGCCATATTTCCAAGTCGGGTCCTATACTCTTATTGAGGTTGGATTGGGCACTTAGAAATTGATAATAGTACACGTACAAATATAGAGAGCTTTAACTAAAACCATCACACATCTGCACACTTGGCACGCAATGGGTCATTCAACTATTATTTGAGAGATCCAAGGTAAAATCCTTAAATTTGGGAGATTTCATGAAGCCTCATCCATGGTGAGACGCATGATATCAATACGTTGGACCATTTAACTAGGTCATTAAACTGTTAAAATATCACGGATCCAACTTCCAAAGTAAATAAACTATGTCCATAAAACGAACAAAGTAAATAAACTCTTCCACAATCAAAAGTAAATAAACCTAACATGCACATACAGACAAATAAAACTTTCCTACATTCAATAACCTTTGTATGATGAATGCCTTTGTGGCGTGTAACCAAATGAACCTTGTTCGTAATAGTAACCTCCACCTCCACCTCCACCTTCGTCACTAGAATCATCATTTGGTTATCTTTTTACAGCTTCAACTGCACTCGAACTCTGGGTTGACTCTGAGCTGGAGGTGTCCAAAGGATGATCATTCACCTCTGCTGAATCAGATGGTGGAGATGTCTTTCCATCGTCCTCATTCATAGATTGAACGAGTTTTTTTAGGTACTTTTTATGATTCGATTTGTATGGGATTCCCAACCGCTTATAAAATGCTACGAGACATTTAAGAAATTCTGATGATTTACTCGTGCCTGCTTCAACATCATGTTCTCTCGGAATGGATGAATGTTGTTGTCTGGTCTTGGATGTTATTTTCAAGCTTTCTTTTACGACATCTTTATAATCTTGTTCTTCTTGTTCCCTTAAAATTCCTTCTTGTTCTTCTTCTATACTAACTGCGGAGGACCTGGAGGCAGTTCATTTGCTTAACCATTCTTCATTTATAATAGGCCTACTTCTATATATTCTGTGGCTGGTTGTATTGGTTGTAATTGTAGGGGGAACGATATAGAAAGTCTTTGTATTTGAGTCGAGAATGACTTGAAATAAATCCTGGACTTCCTGGGGAGCTTTGCTACATGGTGCAGCATCTCCTCCTCGACAAGCCAAATGTAATTTCAGTCAATTTATTTTGTTTACAAATTATTTTCCACACAACTTACATTGTAACCTTATCTTTCCATCTTGGGAGTAGACTTAGACTCGATAATCCCAAATATCTGCCGATGCATCATATTCCTATGACATACTACAAGTGTATATTTTAAAAGAAAAATATCTAGTTAGGTTAAGGCAACATTAAAAAAAAAAAAAAAAAAAAGCTATAGTGATGAATGAACGTAATTAGCCAACCATATAATATGAGATTTAAGCAATATTAACTAATTAAATAGTACAAATGAAAAGAGAGAAATATCCATCCACCGATAAAATATTACAATTCAAGTCATCAAAAAATAATTACAAATATCATGTTGTAACTTGTAAGCAAATGCAAGAGAAATAGAAGGCAATGTCTTATCCTGCATGTACTGTCTCATCATGCTTATCACTCTCCTCTTTCTCAAACTCCTCATCAACAAAGTTCCCTTTCCCTCAGATCAGATGCAGCAAATCTTGTGTACAAATGAGTGCTTCAACCAATTCTGGTGTAAGCAAATGTAAGAGAAATAGAAGGCAGTGTCTTATCCTCAAGTACTGTCTCATCTTACTTGTCACTCTTCTCTTCCTCAAACTCCTCATCAACAGAGTTCCCTTTCTCCTAGACAGGACGCAACCAATCCTGTGAACAAATGAGCGCCTCAACCAATTCTAGTGTAAGTGCGTTTCGATACTTGTTCACCACCCTACTCCCCATACTAAAAGCATATTCTGAAGCCACGGTTGAATTTGAAATTGATAATATGTCTCGTGCCATTAATGAGAGTACAGGGTATTGTGAATCACGTACGGGATTTCGTCTTCCACCAGTCCAAAACATCAAATTCATTGCCTTTGTATTTTACAAGTGACTCCGTGAGATAGTTTCAAGTTCCGATTGGGGTGTTTGCATTTAAGTCTCATGTTGTGCCACGAAAGACATGAAATCATCGATCGTTTCTTCTTGCGTTTCATCAAAAACAGAACTAGAACCCACTTGAGGAGTTTTGTCTTTTGCAGTGCACACATAGAAATTGTACAAATCAGTGACTGCATCATGAATCTTATTGACCTCAGGGGCAGTCTTCTCACCATATAACTTATTACATATGAATACAAACATGATCATCTTGTATCGAGGAGTAAGAACGACTGCAATAACCATTACCAAACTACACTTAGACCAATACTTATCAAACTTTAACTGCATACCCATGGTTATTGTTCACAACCCAAAGTGTAGGGTCGTAATGTAGTAATAATCTCGGTGAGACCGAGGTCGAACCCACAGGGACTAAACTTGTACGTATTCTGAAAAAACTAGAACTAGAACTAGAACTAGAACTAGAAGAAGATCTAAATCTAAAATCTGAATAAAATGGAGTAATTGTGAAGGATTTATCAAATATCAAAAGGGAACTAAAGTGCCAAGGATCCACTTGTAGCTATCAAGATGCTACCTTGTTTGATTCAAGGAACACAATTAGAATTGGAGTCTTATCCTATGCAATTGGAAGATAAAGAAATTTAAATCAAATATGAACTTTTCATTGACCTAATTCTCAATAGAGGAGAATTGTGATAATTGGAAGGGATTCCATCACCCTACCATGCCTAGGAGACGATGGTGAACAACAGGATTTACCATTCTCACAACCTCAAAATAAGAAAAGAAGATATCCAAAGCTATCGCAACATCTATTGTAATTTGAGTCACAATAAATCATAGAAAACTGAAAATATTCCTTAAATTCAAACTATAAATCGATGAAGTTCAATATAAATAAAAATCAAAATAAGATAAACATCCCAACACACAGCAAGCTTCACCTCTTAGCCCTATCTAAGAGATTAGTTAGTCATAGCTAACTCAAAAATATAAGAAAAGTAGAAAAATCTACAAGAACCCATAAAGAAATTGAAGTAGAAGAACGTCGTTGGCGCTCCACCTAGGACTCCTCTCCCTTTCCAAACCCTAGAAGATGCTTTGGACATTGTAGGGAGTCCTATTTATAGTTGTGGAACTCCAACTTACGCACCGAGTTGGAAAAATCTAAAAATCACCTCAAATTTACGCACTCCACATAAAATCTGTGTACTCCTTCGATGCCATAGAAGAGCCTTCGATTGAATCTTCAATGCCATCGAAACTTGTCTAGAACTGTCCAACGAGTTTGGCTTGAAAAATCCTGAAATTCTCGATTGAATCGAACTAGCTTCGATTGCACCTTCGATGCCATTGAAGTGCCTTCGATGAAAGTCTAATCTGACACTTTTTCAGAACTATGTTTTTCTGGCTCCGGAATTTTAGAATACATTTTTTCAATATTCCTTTTCTTTACTTCAAATCTTCGATTCTCTTCATTCCTCACTTGCTTTCCTTGAATTTTTGGCATGTGAATTCTTCATTAATGACTTCTAAATATTTAATTCTTCATTATCTTCTTTTGAATTCTAAATCCATCATTTTAAGCGCATATTCATCA
>JAJHSJ010000006.1:65900017-66086270 GCA_021015155.1 Magnolia officinalis | reverse complement strand
ACACGATCAAACAGAAGATATGGCCGTGGTGTACAAGCTGGAACAACTAAAAGGGACAATGATATATCCCGTTTTCATGTATCGTCTCAAAGAGAAAAGGTTGGGGATAATGGTATGCCAATTGTAGAATAGATACCTGTCAATGAAGAAGGGTTGATTAAACATGAACCTCATATTATCATGATTGGACATGGTAGAAGGGGTTATGGAGCTGTTACAGAAGTATCGGTGCACGACTAGCACTACTTGGGAAATTGATGCAGGATAACTAACTACTTGCTCTAAAAGCTTGAACCGATAGAGCGTGGTGAATCAATCCCTTTATCTCATAGCCCAGGCCCCACATCCATGGGTTAGGTCCTCGACCGAACCCCCCTCATGGGCCCCAAATCACATGGGTTCCGCCTCACACAGGTAGGGCCCGCTTCACACGGGCCACCCACCCCAAGTGTGCCCCTGCATCCCACAGGCCACCCTACTCGAGCCCGGTATGAAAATGCTCCTGTATTAGAAATCCTTTATAAGCTTCAAGAGAGTTTTTCTCAATTTCAACCTCAAGGACATACCACATGTAAGATGGATGAGTTGACGATATGCCAAGTAAATTGCAGAAAACACACACCATTGTCTAGGCCTAGGAGAACAAATTTTGGAAAGTGGCCCAATCAGACATTATTTTTATTGGCATGCACTAGAATGCACATTCTCACATGCATGTGCATGTGAACATTCTCCTTCGATACATGAACCCTCATGAACATATACAACCGAAGGAATAATATAATACCAAAAGGAAAGGGGAAAATATACAACAATGACAAGAAATAAATATAACTTGACTTTTCTAGACTCCAACCATGCACTAGTTTCAATAGGTCTGAATCATCTGATTTAGCATGCATGCTAGTCATAGTGCAGCTTCACAAAGTTCTGAATGCTCCACAGTAGAAGTGAATAGCTATTTACAAGATCATACTCTACAAACTGACCTTTATCATTAGTTCCGAGTTCTGCAACTGCCAAGCCAAGTGTAATGACAAGACTATTGTCCCTACGAGATGCAATTCAGGGTTGAGTCCTTGATAGAGGCATTGAGCTTCAATCTCCTCAACCATAGCTTCCCTACCCTCAAAAAATAATGATTAATATTATTATTTTAAAAAAACATGATTTACAGAGAAGATCAGAAAGATAAATATAATGAAACAATTTAAGCTTAGCAGGGGCTTTCACACAACTGGTTCCTTTTCTCTTGCACGCACCTTGATCTTAAATGGCGAAATCCAATGGTTTTCATGCCCCATGAACTCTTTCAATAGTCACTTGTTTTTTTTTTTTTTTTTTTTCCCTCAAATAATAATGCCTTGTTTATATTCACATTGAGAGGCACTCTACTGTTATAGCAGTCTGAAGAATGCTGTCTTACCAAGATCTCCAAGAGTTTCAACACTTGATTGAAAGCCATAAAGTGTGCCCGTCCTCCCAAAAGCTTCAACACTTGATTGAAAGCCATGTCCATTATACCCACAATATTTATATTACATTGCAGTGTTAGTAACATCAAAAGTATCTGTGAACCATGGTTGCAAAGGACTTCTCAAAGCTCCATTAGAAACCAACCACCTTCCCAAATCCATTTCTGCAGTCAGCCAACTTGTTGGTGTTGTGATACAATAACGTCCTCATGAACAAAAGAATTCCATGTCTGGATCACACTATTATTAGTGGCCCTTATGGGGTCATATGTGAGTCTAGATACCCGATACAACACAATCGTCATTCCCTGACCTGCAACAGCCATGACCAACCATCACATCTGTGTTGTTTGCTTGACAGTGTAGGTTCAACGATCCATACAGTACTGATGTACATACATTCATGGGTAAATACGGTTGTGGACTGCAGTCTGATGATAATGAAACGAGAGGTTTCAAAACATTCACAATGGCCCACTGCTGCCCAAAGAATTTCTGGTTGCCATATGTGCAACATGGTGGACTGAAAGTTTGATAGAATGAACTCGAGATGATTTGTAAATGTCCTTGCACTCCTGCAGATCATCATCGCATGTTAACAGCACCCACTCGGAGTCATCATCCAAGTACTTCAGATTGATCATACTTGCATCATCTATATTAAACCGCTTCACAACCTCTTGTTGCAGATCTAAAAAGCCCCAAGAAGGTTGCATGCTGAACCTGACCTTCTCTTCCTCGAATGTGACTTTCAGTCTAAGTAAATTGCTGTCTTGAGGCACACGGCTGCTTTTAGACAAAGGGGAGAGCTTTTTCAGAGACGTATGATCAATAAGGGACTTGTGACTGTGGGACCGAGCCAGAGGTCTCAGTTCCTCTTTACCCAACTCATGCAGCTTAGCTTCACTATAGGCCTTCTTCAGGAGAATACTTTGGCTTTCTGTCATGGAAGCATCTTCACTAAGTACAACATGGGCCACATGAGAGTGATGCTGTGCCATAGTAGAACAACAGAGACTTGAGCTGGAGCTCTGACTGCATGATGATGATGATGGTGATTTCTCTGGAGCAGCACAGGTGCTGAATATGACTTCGGGTTGTGATGTGTTTGAGGATTTCTGATGATTAGTTTGCTTTAGTGTGGAAAATGTACTACTTCCTGATGCATTTGGTGAAGTCAAATCAGACCCAAAAGCTTGTGGGAAATTAGCATACAGGGAACTGATTTGGATAGCTCCCTTGGCACCTTGGACCGAGTTGATTACCACTTGCAGTTTCCTCAAAGAGTGGCCGACTTTCTTGATCTTTCGAGAAGGCCAACGAGTGATTCCATGTTGCCTGCATATCCTTTTCAAAGTAGTGGGGCACACTGCAATGGTGGAAAAGTGCATTAGCAACTCAACTGCATTCCAGTTTAAAAAACTAAGATCATGGATTGAGTACCGGCAATGGATACAGTGCCAGTTTGGATCTAGCCGCAATTTGCCACCCAAAATGAGAATGAACCCCAATCTGGGGCGGTTTCTTTCCAATGGGAGTCTTTCATGCATCCTGCCATCCAAATTTCGGACAATGCTCGAAACATCCCCACTTTCCTGGAATGCAGATGCGGGGATGCAAAGATGCTGATGTCTGCATTCTGAGTTACGTCCAAGCAGCCCCATAGGAGTAAAAATAGTTATTAACAAGGACACCTTATTTACAATAACAAAAGATGTTACATCCAACACAGTTCATGACCACATGCCAAGATGTCAGTCAAGAATTCCACGGCATACATAACCATTTTAGAATGTTGCTTGAGTTTCTAGAATACTTACGAAAGTTCATAAGAGAAAAAAGAAAAAGAAAAAGAAGAGTGTAACTACTACTTATCACATTAAAGTATGCATGTGATAATTGGGGATGACATAAATCACCATACAAGTCAAAAGAAAAACAGAAGAAGCACATAATAACCATGAACAAGAACAAAATGGGGGGAACAAACCAATTACAGTTGAATGATACATTGGACAGAGAAAGTGATGTCCTCTAAGAAATCATTTTAGAAGACACCCACTAAGAGTCGGATATAAAGACCTTGTCCCAACCATGAAGTACAAGATCTATAGATGTATTAGAACTTGGTAAAATATTTCTACAGATAATAGAGTAATTGACTTGAGATGCATGAAGTGAATCTACCATGCAATTGAATGCATAAAAGTTATGAAAACTTGTAAGGTCCTGATATATGAGGACTTGCAGCGTCCTAATGTACTTGTATGTACAACAATGTCCATGGATTGGTGATTCAAACCATTGATCTCATAGGCAACATCACTATTGGATGCCCAAAAAATCTTACTGATTGGATGGTTGGCCGAGGAAAAAATGCAACCTATACAAGAACGGATATATTAGATGACTAGGATTAGAGTTGGGCAGTTCTGGTCCGATCCGGTGGATCCGACCTGATCCGAACCGAACCGAAAGCTTGGATTGGTGCGGTTCGACTTAGATTAGTCGGATCCGACCGTTCACCAGATCGAGGTTGGACCATGGTGAATTCGGACCAATCCGAACCGAATGGATCCGATCCGGACAGATCCGATCCAATCTGGAGTGATTCAACGGTGGAAATCAATACTTCTACTTTTTCCTGTGGTATGGTCCACTTGAGCTTTGGATATGCATCAATTTTGGGTTCAACCACTAAAATGATCTGAAAAAATGAATGGACGGCGTGGATAAACCACACGCATTCACAGTGGGCCCCAACAAAGTTTACTAAGAGACATGCTGTGCACGTCAACCACTTGCGTGCACAGCACGTCAATGACAGGTTGAGTAGTGAGACTAGCTATTGAAGTTACGTCAACAAGTTCCGTGGGCCCCACCATGCTGTATGTTTTGTATCCACACCTTCCATTCATTTGGAGAGATCATTTTAGGGTAATATCCAAAGAACCAGTTAAATCCAAAGCTCCAGTGGACCCCAGCACAGAAAATAGTGGGACAATGATGCCCACCATTGAAAATTTCTAAGGGCCACAAAAGTTTTAGATCAAGCTGATATTTGTGTTTTCCTTATTTCATTTTTTTTTTTTTTTTTTTTTTTCATGTTTTCTTTTAACTTTTTAATAGGTTGGATTTCAAATAACATTACGATGGACCTTAGGATAGTTTCAACGATGAAAATCACTCTCCCCACTGTTTTCTTTAGTGTGGTCCACTACAAATTTTTATTTACCTCATTCTTTGGTTCGTACCCTAAAATGATATCTAAAAATGGATAAACAGTGTGGATATAACACATACATCATAGTGGGGCCCACAGAACGCGAACTCAACCTCTCAGTATCTAATCCGCGTCACAGGCCGTAGCCTGTATCCATTTTGTGCCCAGCACACTGGTTTAGATAGGTGTCCTGCAAAGAAGAGCAATGACATGCCTCAAGCTCCGAGTTGTACAAACGTCTCAAATGAGATCAAAGTTACATAGCCCACAGTTATGTATTTATTATATCCACAACATTCATTCATATTTCGAGATCATTACGGAGCATTATATATATATATATATATATATATATATATATATATATATAGATATAATAATAATATATCATATTCAAAGATCGACTGGACCACACCACAAAGAGCAGCGAGAATAATGATTTTCACCGTTAAAAAATTTGTAGGGCCACCATAACGTTTATTTTCCATCTAATCTGTTATTAAGGTTAAAAATACATGGATAAAGAGGAAAAACAAATTTCATATTAATCCGAAACTTCTATGATCTCCAAAAGGATTTCAATGGTAAATGTTCAATCCCCACTATTTTTTGCAGTGTGGGCCAACTGATCATTAGATCTGTCTTATTTTTCGGCTCAAGCCTTAAGACGAACTCTACAAATGGATGGGCGGTTTGGATATAACACATACCTCATAGTTTGACCCACAAATGTAACCCGATCCGAATCGTACCCAACCCGATCCGACTCGGTTTCCCTGACTGAGTCGGACTCGATTCGGGTCAGGTCAACCGTACATCGGATCGGATCGAGTTCGGATCAGTTCAGATAGATTTCGGATCGGATCGAGTTGGACCCAATCCGATCCGACTCGGTCCGATGCCCAGCTCTAACTAGGATCTTCCAATCTGAGGGATCTTTGGGGCATGTTCCATTCACAATGGGCCCATCGTATTGACAGTCAATCACCGGATCATGGGCCCCATCTTTACAGACCAAGCATACTAGGACACCGTACACATTGTGGTGCATGGGTCCATTTATTTTGAAAGGTGAGTGTTAATGAATGTGATATAGGCCTACATAAGACCACTTAAATGGGTTATTTTGGTCTAGGACAAAGAGGATTTTTGCTTTTGTTGTTAATGGGCGTTTCTATAATTATGAAACCTTGGGGGGTGGCGGCTCTAACTTCTGCCCATTCTCTTCTCTATCCCATCTCTCTTTCCCCTATTTTACATGGTTTTACAGCTACGTTGCTTTTGATCCTTATTCTTCTTCAAATTTCTTATTTCTTCTTTTCTTTTACCCTTGGTGTCCCTTAGGGCTTGTTTGGTTTTCCATTTTCCTCTGAAATGCAAAGTAATGGGCCATCATTATCATTTCCAGGTGTTTGTTTAAACAGGAATTATCACTCATAAATCAAGAGTCAAATACACTTGTAACAGAAGTAGGTAAAGTAAATTGTAATCATTCCATTTTCACACTATAAATCTACCCATTTTACAGTGATTTCTAGGTGAAACAAAAAATGTAGCAAAATCATCATTGCAGTCAAATGTAAGTGATGCCACCACACCATTACAAGAGTAAATAATCATTACCCATTTACAGCCATTTATCGTTGTAATTGGAAAATGTAAGCAGGCCCTTGGCTTGTGTTGAAAATTTCTTAAGAAACCCTATCTTTTTTTGTTTCTTTTGTGTGTTTGGTTTTTTGTAATGGTTTGTATATGCGTGGGGGAATGAAGACATTGGCTTTTTGAATGAAATCATCTCATGAGTGATCATTGCAAACATGTGGGTTGTTTGCTCGTGTTGTATGCTGTGTCCGTAAGTATATTTCTTTCTGGCCGGTTGGAAGTATTGAACGTGTGTATTGATTTTTATTTTATTTTTTGTCTAAGGTGGCGTGTGTACCATGTGAAGCATTCAAATGTGGTGCTCATCGAGTGTGTTAGGTCAGCCCGCGTTTGTGCTTATGAAGTACTCTTCTTTTGTCTATTATAGAGATGAAAAGTAGCCTGAAATATGGATTTATAAACACGTCTAATATTTTGGGGTTCAAATAACCTCTATTAGGTTAAATGGGACAAACTATATACAGTCTAAATCAGTTCAAGTTTTTTTCTCACAGCCAAGGGAAAATTGAGATATTTAGCCACAGAGAAACCTGATGAAGAATCCAGTACTTATAACTAATGGATTTAGGAAAACTCCCAAATTATGACCAAGTTATGGAATAGTTTGGAACACTTCATGAGTGCAATTTCTGGATGTGATTAAGGAAGTGTGGGATGCTTTATGAGAGATGTATTCATCTAATGAAAACATTTCTTGTATTTATCAGTTTTATGAAGAAATATTTGAACTTTTTTTTTTTAAGGATTTACCTGCTATATATTAATGAGAGGAAAATGTACAGTTGGCAATTCAGGTGGGCCCCGGCGAAAGCGGGCCACACCTATCATATGGAAATAGGAATGAAAAACAAAATCTACAGGGAAGAGAAGCAGAAAATGGAACGGACTGCTTGAAATGGCACTAGCAACTGAGGCCATGGTCCCGAAATTGGCAAAATCCGCCCCAGCGCGACTCGAAGGCAGAGACTGTAAAGAAACAGATCAGTTGATCCCAATTTTGGGCCTAAAGAGCCTAATCTGGCCCAGACTAGATCTATCCAGATTCATAGAGCCTCTAATGGATCTCGGAAGGTCAGCCGGCTGAAGGAAGACAGCGTTCGGAGCCCCCATGCTGGCCAGCTTGGCGAGCCCATCGGCCACCGAGTTTCCTTCTCTAAGCGTATGTACAAAGCTAATGTTAAGGGCCTGGCATAGCACCTTGATTGATCCCAAGTGATACCAAATGTTCCAAGAGGAAGCATTGATAGGATTGCTCACGGCGTCGACAATCACTCGGGAGTCTGACTCAGCTATGATTTGATTCAGGCCTCTGTCTTTGCAAACATTCAACCCGTCAACCATCGCACGGGCCTCAGCAACTGTATTGGAAACAGAACCATATCTGTTATGGAAGGCAAAAATGAAGTTGCCAAGATGGTCTCTGCATATACCGCCTCCACCCCCCTCACCCGGGTTACCCCTAGCAGATCCATCCACATTCAACTTAACCCAACCAGATGGGGGTTTGTGCCAAGTAATGATTTGAGTCCTATCAGCGATAGAGGGATTATTCGCATTCAAACCCAAATGATGGCCGAGGTGCATCTCTTGAGCGGAGGAAATATTCAAGAGAGGCAGATGACATAGTAATTCTCTGATCCACAATGAGACTTTGGCAATCGTAGTTGCAGTTGAGAAGGACCGACCATCGAATCTGGATGCATTCCTACCAAGCCATAGTTTCCATACAATGAGAGGGGGAATGAACCCTCGAATGAGCTTCCAAGAGGATGATTTTCTTTCAGCCATCGTCCACTGCTGAATTCGGAGTGATATAGACTGCCCCTCGGTGAAGTTGATCTTCAACAGGTGGGCGAAGAAGTGCTAAACTTGGGAAGCTATCAGGCCATTGGAAAGAAGATGGTCCAGGTTTTCAATCCTATGGGACGAGCAGGCGTTGGCAGGTTGATGCACAAGAATCTGTGGGTTAATGATAGATGGATGGGGGGCTGATAAGCTGATAGGGGTGGTTGTGGATCTGTTTTGGTGGTGGGTGTAACTGATGAGGGGTGGTCTGATTTGCTGTGTATTGGCTGTAGGAATAGGCTCCAGGATGACAGAATTCTGCTGGAATGAGGGAGATGGGATAGAAAATGGATTAGCCGAGGCTTGGTTGATAGGAGGGAGTTGGGTAGGCTGAGAGGAAGAGGTAGGGCTGCTGATATGAGCTGCTGCTTGGGCATGATTTGGGTTAGAAACAGAGGCATTGGCCTGATCGCGAGGAGTAGAGACTGATTGCAGCCGATGGCTATCAACAGAAAATGCATCATGAGAATGGTTTTGATTTATACAACATTCGCATCTAGACGCCAGGTTGATTCCGATGTTCTGAACCGCAGCATCTACTGGGACCGCTCTGTGCATGACTTTCCACAGAAATATACCAATCTTTGGAGGAAGAAACTTGTTCCAGGCCCAGGGAGTCCAGGGTTGAATGGGGCGGGAGACTCGGATGGCGTTCCAAGCAGATTTTGAAGAGAACTTGCCTGAGGGAGAGAGCTTCCAAATCAGATGATCACGTCTATCCGAGAGGAAGACTCCACTTCTATGATAGATCTGGTTGAGGCAGCGGGGAGAATGGCTTCAATTGACGAAAGGTTCCATCCTCCAGAGGGACTCCAGAAGTCCCCAACCAAGGCATCTATGGAAGGGCCTGGAATGGGACAGAGAGCAGCTTCAATTAGCAGCCCCTTACCAGTCCAGTTTTGAGTCCAGAATTTGACATTTCCTTCTCCAATCATCCATCTCGAGTTAAGAATGCAGAAAATGAGCAAGCTTCTAACTTGAATCCATATACTCGAGCCTCCAATATTGCTTATACTTCTACCATTGATGAATTTTAAGAGGTACTTCGAATGGAATAGACTGGCCCATAGAGATTTCCCCTCAAGAAGCCTCCATGCCATTTTGCACCGAAAAGCTTTCATGATATCCACCAATCTTCTAATGCCTAGACCGCCTTCGCTGAGAGGATAACATAGATCCCTCCATCTAACCCAGTGCCGACGTTTACCAGTTTCTGATGTTCCCCAAAAGGAGGCAAGCATCTTTTCAATTTGTTGGCAAGCCTTTGTAGGGATGTTAAGGGCTGAGAGGATATGCACAGGGATACCACCTAGAACATGTTTGATAAGCACTAGCTTAGCAGCCTGATTGAGTAGCTTGGCCTTCCATCCCGCTATCCGTTGCTCAATCTTGTGAATGAGAGGTAGGATATGTTGATATCTGACTTTCCCTTTAACTAACAGAGCTCCTAGGTAAGTTAGAGGAAAATTGAATTGTTTGAAGCCAGTGAGCTGAGAAATCTTCCTCGCTCTCCCAAAAGGGGCCTTCTTGGGGAGAAGGAAGCAGCTTTTCGACGCGTTAACCCTCTGGCCCGATCCTCTCTCGTAGGACTGAACGAAGGAAAGAAGGGAACGAATTGAAGATATCCTGCCATTCAGAAATATAATCGTCTCATCAGCAAATAACAGATGAGAAACAGTACTGTTGTTTCTAGGGAGCTTGTAGGGAAGGCATGATCCAGAGAGTAAGAGACGGCTAAGTCCTCTGCTTAAGACCTCCGCTGCGATGATGAATAAAGCCGAGGAGAGAGGATCCCCTTGGTGTAGGCCCCTTGAAGATTGGAAGAAGACGAAATGTCTTCCATTGATGAGAGTTGTAAACCAGCAACCTTCCCAGCATTGTTGAGCTAATTTAATCCATTCAAGGCTGAATCCGAATGCTCGAAGAACGTCAGTAATGAAACTCCATTCCATTCTATCGTTGGCCTTTTCCATGTCCAATTTGAAGATGAGGTTGCCCCCGACAGATTACCTGTCAATGTCGAAGGCCATTTCTGAGGCTATAGATATGCTTTCTGCGATCGATCTATCTTTTGTGAAGGCACTTTGTTCAATGGAGATGATAGTTGGAAGGATGCTTGACAGCCTTGAAGCAATAATCTTGGAAAATATCTTCTGGATGCAGTTACAGAGGCTTATGGGCCTGTAATCAGAAAAACTGGTAGCATTTGGTTTCTTTGGAATGAGGAAAATGGAAGTACAACGGAAAGATCTTGGGATGTTGCCTCCCTATAAGAAATCGGTCGCAGCTAGCAAAATATCATTTTTGATAATGTCCCAACATGAGGTGTAGAATCCTCCAGAAAATCCATCTGGGCCAGGAGCGCTATCAGCAGGGATAGCAAAAACAATAGCTTTAACCTCCTTAAGGGATGGAGGATTCATTAACATGGAGTTCATATGGTTGGATATGAGATGGGGGATGGAGGAGAGCAGGTTTGGGGGGGACGTGTGGTTCTCAGAAGAGAAGAGGTTGGAGAAATACCTGGTAGCTTCAGCTCCAATGTCTGATTCTGAGTGAAGAATGGAACCTGAGGGAAGACAGATAGAAGAGATGGATGCTCTCCTCCTCCTGTCAATCATGGAAGCATGAAAAAATCTGTTGTTCCCATCTCCAGCATTCAGCCATGAGACTCTGGATTTCTGTTTCCAATATATCTCTTCTTGGAGGAGGGCCTTCTTAAGTTCAGCCTGAGCAAGATTCAGCTTAGCCCTGTCTTCGTCAGATTTAGAACGGATAAGATTAAATTCAGCCCTATTCACCTCATCTTCAGCACATTTGACCAATTGAAAAACATTCCCAAATATAGTTTTGTTCCAGGTTTTGAGGGTAGCTTTAAGTCTCTTCATCTTAAGAAAAAGATTAAACATGGGGGTGGCCTGCTCCATATGTGCTCATGAATCAGCAACCACATTGAGGAAGTTCTCATGAAGGGTCCACATATTTTGATATCTGAACAGGATGGGCCCTGCAGTTGTTTGTGGATCTATTGATAGGAGAAGAGGGGAATGATCCGAGAAGAGCCGAGGTAAGTGTTCCACTCTGCTATTAGGATATTCTTGTAACCAAGCCGTGTTGAACAACATCCTGTCCAACATAGCCCAGCGTCTGTTAAGCCCGGATCTATTGTTGCACCATGAGAATTTTGATCACACATAACCTGCGTCTAATAGACCAGCATTGCTGATGGCTAGCCTAAAGTCATCCATGCTCCTCGTGATTGTAGAACTGCTCCCAATTCTTTCTTCAGGGTTGATGGTTGAGTTGAAATCCCCACATAGAAGCCATGGCTCAGTCCAGGATCTAGATATTGAGACAATTTCTTCCCAAAGAGATTCTCTATCTCGTCTGTTACAGGCGGCATAGACGGTGGTGATGATAAACGATGTGTTGCTCTCCACTGAAGATACTTGAACTGTGATGCTTTTCTTGGAAGTTGAAACTGATTGAATAGAATAAGGATGGTTGTACAGTATCCATATCTTGCCTTTTACTGACTCTTCCTCGATTGTATGCTGAAATCCCAAGGAGGCAGCCACTGGGTTTCTCTTATTAGGACTGATTTTTGGCTCTTGCAGCAACAGAATATCAATCCTATTGGACTGTATCATTCGTTTCAGATACCTGAGAGTTGGCTTATTTCCAACCCCGCGCACATTCCAAGATAGAAAGCTAGGCATCAGATACCCATCCCTCTATCACGGCCCTTCTCCTAAGCCACGCTAAACTTAGGTTCTTCCTGGATGGAGTCTTTCTGTTGATACGGGCATGTTTTGAGCAGAGGTGATAGGCTGGGATGGATGATGGGGATAGTGGTTGAGTAATGAAAGAGGCAAGGTCCTGCTGGGCCCTGATGTCTACCCACAAATCAAGATCCGCTGTTGTAGAAATAGGAGGATCTGATGACCCTGTAGAGTCTGATAGAGAGTCTGAGCTATAGAGAGATAGGATTTCATCGTCATCGGTGAGATAAGTCCTACCTAATGTTGTCAAGTCTTCCTCTGTCCAATTCCATCTCTCAATGCTAGCATATCGATTTTCTCTGGTCAGGAGAATTTGACCTGATACCTCTTCAAAACGGGTAGCATAATTAGCTACATTATCTGGGATTGGACTGGTGGAATGCGTGGGCTGGGGTAGCTGGGATATTGGGTGAGGAGGGCTGATATAAGTTACAGGGTCTGGCTGCCGAGTCTGCTGGCCATGGAAGGAAGTTTGAAAGAGGCATGGATCTGGTGCATTTATAGTTAGAATGTGGTTGTGGGAAATGGGATGGGAAGCAGGGGTGGAGTGTTGGCCTGATTGGGCAATACTGGGAGTTTGAAGATTTAATGATGGCCTACGGATGGGGTCGCTATTCAGAGCTGCTCGAGGAGAATTGAAAGATGGTTCGTGATGTTAGGTTTGATTTGAATTATGGGATCGGGGGTGGAGATGTGGGACTTTGATTATTGGATTGGTGGAGATGGTAGGATGCAGATAGTGTAAACTGGGGCTGTGTGATTGGAAATTGGAGGGATGATCTGCGGAGATGGGTTGGTGGTCCGCACTTGATGGAAAGGTGGGTGAGGCATTTTAACGAACACTTGCTGGGCGCTGCGAGTCCAAGGTTTCCTCGCTAGCAGGTTGGCCTGGAAGGGCTTCTGCGCTTGGTTTAGACTGCTGAGAAACTGGATCTAGAGTGGTGGGGACCGGAGGAAGCTTCCTCATCTCTGATTGAGCCTGATGATTATTGAATGCCAATGGTTGGGACGTGTGGTGTACCACGTCCCAACTCAAATATTTGAACTTCGATAAGGAGATAAATTGTTGGGTGAATACCATTCCAAACTCAAAGAAACTTAGGAAGAGTTGAATGTGTATTAGCCTCTAACTATTGATTTCGAGATACTATGTCAGCAATGTGAAGACTTTCAAGTAGCCAAGTTCTTATATGGATTAAAGGTGAGTATGAACTGATTCGTGCACAGATTTTGGGTGGAAAATTGTGACGTCTTTAAACAAGGTGCATGCACACCTCAAGTGTGTATCTTTGGACTCTACGAGTGGAGCCAACGACAGCTCGGCTCTGGCATCGCTCTCTGGATGGGGCATTGGGGCTGCAATGGTGACCATGGTGGAAGAGGTGGTCGTGGCAAAGGTCGGGAACCTAAGAAGTGCACGCATTGTGGGCTTTCCAATCATTCTATTAAAAAAATGTTAGGACCTCCATGGAAAGTCTGCATGGGCTAATCAAGCTTCCCACACTAAAAATAACAGTATGCCTCATCTAGCTAATTTTACATCTACTACTCAAACATGTATGACTAGTGAGATGATTACTCTAACTGAAGAAGACTATTCCAAGTTATTGAGCAATCTACAGAATTAGTCTATTCCTACTACCTTTGCAGCTACTTGTTTTCGTCTACTGATGGCTCATTAACAGGCTCTTCTATCACGCTGGCAGACGGCACCAATCTAAAGTATGTGGAATAAGTACCCTTCGTACAAGTCCTTCTCTTTCATTATCCTATTTTATTTGTTCCAAAATTTCCTATAAACTTTCCGTCCGTTAGCAAATTACCAAATCTCTTAACTATTGCACTACTTTCTATCCTTCACATTATGTTTTCCAAGACCTAAAGACGTAGAGGAAGATTGGTGGAGGACATAAGCATGATGAGTTGTACTATCTTGATCGTCATGTTGTGGGCACAATAACACAAAAGACATCTTAGCTTATCAGTGGCACTATAGTCTCAATTATCCATCATTAAAGATTCTTTAGAATATTATTCCTTATCTTCGATGTCATATCGGGAATATGATGTGTGTGAGTAGAGTAAACATTACCGTGCTACTTTTGTTTGTGTTAAGAAGCATCATTTGGTTCTTTTCTTAGTTCATTTAAATGTTTGGAGTCCAGTTAAGAAATCTAATAGGTATGGGTTTAGGTATTTTATTACATTTAATGATGATTAATCGAGAATAATATGGCTTTATTTAATATATATATATATATATATATATATATATATATATATATATATATATATTTGAATTAATTTTTATTTTTAAGACGTTCCACATGGAAGTGCAAAATTAGTTTAATTCGAAAGTGTCTATATTTTGGTCTAATAATGCCAAGGAGTACATGTTCCAAGCTTTTAGTCAGTATTTTTCTGAAATAAAAATCCTATACCAAACATCATGCGCACATGCCCAACAACAAAACAGGATTGCAACACACAAAAATCACCACTTCCTTGACATAACTCGTTCTCTCTTAATTCACATGAATGTTCGTACGAGTTTTTGGAGTAATGCAGTACTCATAGCATTTTATTTTATTTTTTGATAAATCAAATGCAGTCAATCACCTCATCAAGTTTTATTCCAAGATACTCCATTTTTCCCCTCTACATTCTAAAGTTTTTGGATGTATTTGTTTTGTCCATCAGTTGAAATTTGTCCGTGACAGGTTTGATCCTCGAGTGGTTGAATGTATTTTTCTTAGATATTCTTACACACAGATGGGTTATTATTGTTATAGACCATCACTTCGAAGATGATATGTATGGCCAGATATTGCCTATTTTTAGTCTTCCCTATTCTTTTCAAAAGATAGAAAATCTCTTAATACAAAACATGTTCTCATACCCGTTGCAGTCAACAAAGACATCCAAGTTCCATTATCTACTACCTCTTCCACTCCCACTATGCTTTAGTTGAAAGTCTACTCACGACAAAAACAGACAATTGGTATAACCAATCATGACGTGTCGTCCAACATATCTTCTTTAGAGACTTTTGGTCTAATGAGTTCTCCAAATACATCTAATATTCCTATTGCCTTAAGAAAAGGTAAGCGTAGGTAACAGGTTTGATCCTCGAGCAGTTAAATATATTTTTCTTGGATATTCTTGCCCAAAGATGGGTTATTATTGTTATAGACCATCACTTCAAAGACAATATATATGGGCAGATATTACCTATTTTTAGTCTACCATGTTCTTTTCAAAAGATAACAAATATCTTAATACAAAACCTATTCCCATACCCCTTGTAGTAAACAAAGACATCCAAGTTCCATCATCTACTGCCTCTTCCACTCCCACTACGCCTCAGTTGAAAGTCTACTTATGACGAAAACAGACAAATGGTACAACTGATCATGGCGTACTGTCCTACATATCTTCTTTAGAGACTTGTGGTCTAATCAGTTCTTCAGATACATTTGATATTTCTATTGCCTTAAGAAAAGGTAAGCGTATGTGTACCGATCATCATATCCCTAAATATGTTTCCTTTTATTGCTTATCTCCAAATTTCTGCAACTTTTCCATGTCCTTGCCTTCTCGCATTGTTCTTAAGTCATATGAGGAAGCTCTATGAAATAAGGGGTTGAAGCAGGCTATGGAGGAACAAATGGATGCACTTCATCGAAATGACACTTAGGAACTTACCACTCTTCTCACTGGTAAACGTGTTATAGGTTGCACATGGGTTTACATAATCACGTTTCATCCTGATGTACGGTTTAACGATTGAAGGCTTGCTTAGTCGCTAAGGGGTATACTTAAACATTTGGTGTTGATTACAGTGAAACCTTCTCTCCTATGGCCAAGTTGAATTCCATTTGGGTTATATTATTTGTAGTTGTTAATCATGCCTAACCCCTTTTCCAACTTGATGTAAAAAAAAAAAATTTGCTTTCCTTCATGGTGATCTTACAGAGGAAGTTTATATGCAGTAACCTCCCGGATTTGTTGCTCAGGGGGAGTCTGACAAAGTGTATAAATTGCGATAGGCAATTTATATGTTAAAATAGTCTCCACGTGTATGGTTTGAAAAGTTCAGCAAGGTTGTATTAAACTATAGCTTTGTTCGAAGTCATGTTGATCATTCGTTTTTGTACGGAAATGTATCTCAAGTCTCATTGTGCTTGTGGTATATATGGATAATATTCTTGTTCCTGGAAGCGATAACAAGGGGATTGAAGAACTAAAGAAGTATCTTCAACAACATTTTCTTACAAAAGATCTGGGTCATCTTCGATACTTCACTGGTATGATGCATCGAGATCTAACAGAGTTAATCCATCACAACGGATATATGTTCTGGATTTACTCATGGAGATGGGTCTTCGTAGGACTAAGCTAGTCAACACTCTAATGGATCCTAATCGCAAGCTCATGAGTGATCAAGGAGATGTAATGGATGATCCAGGGAGGTACAGAAGATTGATTGGAAAACCTATTTACTTGCTATAACTCAACCAAACATATCATATGCAATAAGTGTGATAAGTCAGTTTATGAGTTCTCCAAGAGTACCTCACATGGAAGCAATTATTTGAATTTTGCATTACCTTAAAAGAGCACAAGGTCAATGAATTTTACATAAACAGAATGGTCATATTCAGGTCACAGGATATGCAGATGTAGACTGGGTAGGTTGCTTAGCAAATAGATGATCCACTATTGGATAATGTACATTTGTAGGATGAAATCTAAACATATGGAAGTGCAAGAAGCAAGGTGGTGTGGTGGCCCGATTAAGTGTTGAAGCAAAGTGCATAGAAATGGCTCATACCTCCTATGAGTTGATGTGGATCAAGAAATTATTGCAAAAAAATGAGATTTACAGTGCACCTACTTATGCAGTTATTTTGTGATAAGCAGGATACTTTGCACATAGCAAACAATTCGGTCTATCATGAACGAACTAAACACATCAAAATCGACTATCACTTCCTTCATATGTGAAAAAGTTTCCAGTGGCAAAATCACTACGCCATATGTTCAATCTTACGACCCACTTGCTAATCTTTTCACCAAGGCTTTTTGTTCCACTTAGGCTATATATATATATATATATATATATATATATATATGGGAAAAGGTACAATGCGCTCGAGCTGACGATAAGCTCCCGTGAGGTCGAGCTGTGTGGGCCCCACCATGATGTGTTTCGACCATCAACACCGTGCATTTGATGGGTACCCTTCAAATTATGGGATATCCCAAAAATCAGCTGTATATGGAACTCAGGTGGGCCATACCATCTAAAATTATGTGAAGACACCGTTAAAACATATAAAAGCACTTGGTGGGGCCCACCTGAGTTTTGCATGTGCCTGAAACTTGGTCTGAACCCTCATTCAAGTGGGACACACATAATGGATGGGCTGGATTTGCAAAATACATCTCGGTGGGCCCTCAAAAATGGTTATGAATGTTTTAATGGTGCACGGCCCCTCCCCACTTCTGTATGTGGTGTGGCCCACACAAGTCACGGATTGACTTGATTTTTGAGACCTAGGCTCACGATGGAATGGTGCATCTGACTGATGGGGTAGATGTTCGAAACGCATCACGGTGGGGCCCACACAGCTCGACCTCATGGGGCGTTAAAATCAGCTCAAGCGCATTGTACCTTTTCCCTATATATATATATATATATATATATATATATATATATATATATATATATATATATATATATATATATATATATATATATATATATATATAGACACACACACACACACACACACACACACACTAAGCTTAGCACGGATAATATATATATGCTTCAGTTTGAGAGAGAGTGTTAATGAATGTGATATGGGCCTACATAAGACCACTTAGATGGGTTATTTTGGTCTAGCATATAGATGGGATTTTTACTTTTGTTATTAATGGCATTTTTGTTATTATGAAACTTTTATAATATAAAAGAAAGAGGGGGCAAACTAACTTCAGCCCATGCTCCTCTTCTTTCTTCTTCTCTATTCCATCTCTTTTTCCACTATTTTATAGTAAAGATTTGGTACCCACAATTCCACAATAATTGTAGGTAGATATGGAACAAAAATGAAACCAGATGTGAAAGTGTAAATGCATTCTTGTGGTGTAAAACATGATTAATGGTTATAACCACAATGGATAAAAGAAATGGATTCAAGTGCAAGCCCATCTTCGACTATGAGAGTTCAAGGACTCTTGAGTCGGCCTGGCAATGGGTTGGTTCAGTCCAAGTGGGGGTCAGCCCAAGCCTGACCTATTTAATAAATAGGTCAAGAAATCTGGTCCTAACTCGACTAGCTACCCACTACCCAGTGACCCAACCTGACCTATTTAATTGGGATCAGATTGGGCTCAATCGACCTGCCAAATCAAAATCATATACTAACGTCAATCTCTCATATTAGGCTTCTTCACTATTCTTGGAGTTTTCATGTGTATGCAGCCCGCTATTAAATGCTTATGGGAGAAGGGTTTTTTCATGGCACGTGTATGTTACATCTCATCTACACACTCTTCATTAAATGCTTATGGGAGAAGGGTTTTTTCATGGCACGTGTATGTTACATCTCATCTACACACTCGCAGAAGAGCAATCACATGCGTATATTAGCATACCTTTATTCAAGGGTCGGGTCAGGTCATTTGGCCCGGCCCATTAATTCAATATATGGACAGGTCATATTGGGTTGGTCTAAACCCAAGCTCAACCTGCAACTCGACCCAACTTGGCCCGAACCCAACTGAGAAGAGGGTCAAGCTAATTGACCCATGCTCAACCCAACGAATTGCCACCCCTAACTCTAACCCCAAGTAATTAACTAGCTTGGTGTTCTTATCAAATTTAGAAGGGCATCAAGGAACCATAACCAACATTCAACCAGGCTATGCGCAGACTGTGAACCATGTAAAATGAAACACCCAGTTCAATTGAGAAAGAATGATGATAATGAAATCCAAACATTATTCATCCTTTCCGGATAATAAAAGTATGCAGCTTCGTACTTGACATTATGTCCAACATCCCTTCATCATCATCATCATCTAAGCCTTATCCCAACTAACTAGGGTCAGCTATATGAATCTTATCCCATTATTTGGATTCATGTTGGAAGTTTTGGCATAAGTATGACACCGGTAGCCAACCTGATGCAACCCTCCTTTATGTGGGGACCAGCAATGAGAGCATAAAACTCCACAAGCACAATGTCTAGCATCTCTTGTGCGTAAAAAAGGAATAGAAGAGAAAAGAAACCAAGAGCTAGAAGAAAGAAAATTGTTTGACCCAACAAAACCCAAATAAAATTATTTGAATATCACTGGTATTTTAAACTCAATATCACACCCCATTGTGGATAAATGGCACGAATTTTGAATAAAGGTATCATATACTAGTTAGCAAGCAATTGGCTTTTGGAATCAATATTTCAGTAGGATTTCTTAGAGTTGTAGAGAGACATTCTAAGCTGCATGAATGTAGGCATGGTTGTCTAACTGCAAACGAGGATGGAATCTCGAAATTGTCAAAACCCATAGGATTAGGATGGGAGAATCCAACAGCATATATTAATCAGTTTTAAAAAGCTAATATGTTTAAGCCATATTGGCCATATAAGCATGGTATTCAATAACGATAACAGTGGCCGTAACAGCCGCTACCTTTACTGTTACGATATGGCCTGCAGCAACCGTAATGATATGGGTTGCAATGGCTGTTGCTACCTTTTTTCTTTTTTAAGTTATATAAGCTCGTAACAGCCATGGATCATTCTAGATCCAGAAGGCCTTCCGCTGCCATGGCTCAATTCTTTGATTGGGTTCAGCAAGAGCAACTGATAGATCTGCCGCTTCTGGGGTTGCGCTTCACTTGGACCAATGGTCGGGCCTCCCCTATTCAATCCCGCCTTGACAGATTCCTGCTTTCTCCTGAATGGCTTGAGTCATATCCGTCTGCCATTCAAATCACCTTGCCGCAAACCACCTCCGATCACTGTCCTATTTTCTTAAACTTTGAGGATGTTAATTGGGGACCGAAACCTTTCAGATTCAACTCCTCTTGGCTCCTTTCTGGAGGTCTTTGTCAACAGATCGTTGACTGGTGGCCTCGTTTCAGGTTCAGGGTTTCGCTGGCCATAGGCTTCTTTGCAAACTAAAGCTTCTTAAAGAAAAGCTGAAGGAATGACGCTCGGAGGTTTCCCGGAAGAAAGTAGCTGAGACAGACGATCTCCTTCTCGAGCTTCAGAAAATAGACGCCAACTCCGAGGATATCTCGATGTCGAAGGAGGTCTTGACTAGGCGCATTTCCATCATTCAAGACCTTTCTAATAGAGCTTTAGAAGAAGAAGCGGCTTGGCGTATCAAATCCCGTATAAAGTGGATTGCCGAAGGGGATAAAAACACCAAGTTCTTTCATCAAGTGGCCAATATGCACTCCCGGACCAAGGCTATCCTCAGTATTTCCGATCAAGGCAATAGAATCGAGGACTGTAAGGCGATCCAAAACCTCGCGATATCTCATTTTAAAGACCTCCTCTCTTCCGATAACTGGGTGAGACCATCATTAGATAACATTTCCTTTTCCAAAATACAGCCTGCTGAGGTTAATTTTTTGGAAGCTCAATTCACGGAAGATGAAGTTAAGGTAGCAGTGGATGCGATGGGAGGGGACAAGTCCCCTGGTCCTGATGGATTCCCGATCAGCTCCTACCACTCTTTCTGGGACGTTGTTCGACAGGATGTTCTTCATTTCCTTCAGGAATTCCATTCAAGAGGTAGATTGTCTAAAGGGCTGGGAGCCACGTTCATTTCTCTAATCCCTAAAGTGGCGGGCGCTTCATCTTTTGCTCAATTCAGGCCGATCAGTTTAATAGGGAGCCCTTATAAAATATTGGCTAAGATTCTATCTATTCGTTTATCTAAAGTGATCGGCAGTCTCATTTCCAACACTCAGAACGCCTTCATCAGAGGTAGGCAGATCACTAATGGCGCTCTTATTGCCAATGAGGTTCTGCACACCTGCCACAAGTCCAAGCTTAAAGCCATTTTCTGCAAACTTGATGTTGTCAAGGCCTATGATCACGTCGATTGAGATTTCCTTTCCTATATGTTACGCAAAATGGGATTCGGGGTCAAGTGGAGAAACTGGATATCGGCTTGTATTGGATCAGTGCACTTCTCTGTCATTTTAAATGGCATGCCTTTCAGTTTTTTTAAAAGCTCCAGAGGTCTGCGGCAGGGGGATCCTCTCTCCCCATTCCTTTTTCTGATAGTCGGAGAGGCTCTAGCCCAAATGCTTAAGAAAGGCCAGGAACAAGGTCTCCTATGTGGCATCTCGATGCCCGGCTTTTCAGATCCTCTGACTCATATTCAGTTCGCTGATGACACTCTTATATTCTCTGAAGCATCGGATGACAGAATCGACCACCTTCTTACTGCCCTTCATTGCTTTGAAGCAGTTTCGGGTTTAAGAATCAATCTCAATAAATCTAAGATCCTTGGAATCAATGTCTCCCATCAGTCTTTGCAGGATTTCGCCGTTGTGCTTGGTTGTCGCATCGAGTCCTTCCCTACTTTTGTTGGCCTACCCCTATCTGTGGGGCCCCCTCCGAAGAGTATGTGGAACAGGGTTATTTCTAAATTTCATAAATATCTTGCTTCCTGGAAATGTCATTACCTTTCTCTGGGTGGTCGGTTAACGCTGATTAAAGCTGCCCTATCTAGTCTTCCTCTCTATTTCATGTCCCTATTCAAATGCCCGGGGTCGATGCTTAGGTCTATGGAAAGAATTCGAAGGGAGTTCCTTTGGTTTGGCAAAGACAATCAGAGCAAGTTTCACCTTCTTGAATGGTCTCAAGTGTGCAGAGCTTTCAGCGATGGAGGTGCTAATGTAAAGAATTTGAAACTAATGAACTCCGCGCTCCTGGGTAAATGGGCTTGGCGCTTTGCTTCGGAAAAGGATGCCCTTTGGACGGGCATTGTCAAAGGCAAGTACGGGGCTTCTCAGGGGAATTGGTGGCCGAAAGACAGCTCCTACTACAAAGCATCCCACATTTGGAAAGGTATCCTTATTCCTTAAGTCCAAAGACCCCGTCATGGCCAACTGCAGATTTGTTTTGGGCGATGGTTCGGCTATTCGGTTCTGGGAAGATCTTTGGCTGGGGGATCAGCCCCTCAAACTCTCTTTTCCGCGGATCTACCGTCTCTCTCCTGTAAGAGACATCCTCATTAACAGCTGTGGCCACCCATCTCCCGCCCACTTTGTCTGGGACATCTCCTGCACTAGAGCTCTATATGATACTAAGGTAGACGAATTCGTGGCTCTGCACGACTTCTTAGCCAATCACAAGATCAACCCCTCGCAGCCTGATAGCATTGATTGGATGCTAGAGAAATCTGGGGCCTTCTCAGTCAAGTCTCTTTACGCAGCCCTCTATTCTGAGTGCAGGTCCCCGTGCGATGCAATTTCGTTTCTTTGGAAATACAACGTTCCCCCCAAGATCAGATGCTTTGGTTGGTTAGCGGCTCGGAACAGGATTCTTACTATAGACAACCTCGTTAAGAGAGGCTGAGGCATGCACTTAGTTAACATTTGTGTGTGTTGTATGAGCCAAGCGGAATCGGTGAACCATTTACTGGTTCACTGCCCCTTTATTTCTACCATTTTCTCTCATTTTTGCGATATCTTTTCCATTTCCTAGTGTGTTCCGGAGTCCGCGGCGGATCTGTTGATTGTTTGGAATGGGGTTAAGCTGGAAAAGAGGAAATTGAAGATCTGAAGTATGCTCATTATGGCGATCTGGTGGGCAGTGTGGAAAGAAAGAAATGACCGATGTTTCGATAGCAAATCGTCTACGACAAAAGTGATGGGGGCTAAAGCAAAAAAAATGGTGTTAGTATGGGCTGTAAATGTTAAGGATATTAGTAGTGTCGATCTTTCTTTCCTAGGTTGTTAGGAGTCTCTTGCCATCTCAGCAAATCGGCTCCTTTTCTTTCTTTCTTTTGTATTGTTTTTTCTCCTGTTAATGATATTTTGGTCGTTGCTTTTTTAAAAAAAAGCTCGTAACAGCCGTTACAAGCCATTTTTTCTTGTAACGGGCATTATGGTCCCATAATGCGTAATGATGCCCACCATTCTGTTTTTTAATACCCCTACATCTAAGCCATATCCCAACTAATTGGGGTCGGCTACACAAATCCTGTTCCATCATTCCACTCTATCAAGGACCATATCCTTGAACCATAGTCATCAAGTCTTTTCTTACTATCTCCACCCACGTCCTTTTGGACCTTCCCCTTGCCCTTTTAGAGCCATCAACTTGAAGCAACTCACTCCTAATTGGAACATATCTTGGGTCTCCATTACACATGACCAAACCATCTAAGTCTACTTTTCGTCACCTTATAGCCTATTGGTGTTACTCTTAAATTCCATAGAATGTATTCATATCTAATTCTATCCTTCCTTGCCTTGCAACCCCAACATCCTCATTTCAGCTACACTCATCCAATGAACATGTATTTCCTTAACCACCAACATTCTATCCCATAAGGCATGGTTGGTCTTATAGCTATCTTAAAATTTCCCCTTCAGCTTGATTGGAATGCAGAGATCATATAAAATTCCAAACACACAACTCCACTTCTTCTACACATCTTCAATTCTATGAGCAGCATCCTTCTCAATCTCTCTACCCTCGTGAATTATCGACCCAAGATATAAAAATGGTCATTCTGGGGTACTTAAGCAGTAATCTCAACTAATTTCTCATTTCCACTCCTATTGTTACTAAAATTGCATTTCATATATTCTGCTTGGTTCGACTAATTTTAAAACCTTTAGATCTAAAGCATCCCTCTAAAGTTCTAGCTTAGTGTTTACGCGCTTCCTCATCTCGTCAATCAAAACTATGTCATCCACAAACAACATATACCATGGGACCTCTTCCTGTAAATGCCTTGTTAACTCGTCCATAACTAGTGCAAAAAGATACGGACTCAATGCCAACCCTTGGTGTATATTTGGTCATATAAATATGATCTCATATTTTCCACATAAATTTATGTTGAAAGGTGTGCAACACAAAACTAACGAGAAGTGTAAATTTATACCATGTAATATTTACATGAAACTGAAAGGAAAAGAGCTAGAAGTGCCATGTCAGAAGCCAGTGTCGGAATGCCAAAGTGACTGATGCAAGCAGTTTATCTGTTTACAAGAATCCATGCAACATGGGACAAAGAATGGTACAAGGACAAACCTACGACTCTGACCTTTTCCTATCACCATTGCACCAAACAAATAGGAGAAACTGCAGCAGATATATAACAGCCATCTTATGCAACTATGTTACCAGCAGTGGAAATAGCCATATGCAAAGGGATGAAAAATGATAATGGCGGAGTATGACAAATTGACAATGCCACTTACCTCCAATACTCTTCGCAGCATCTTTAAGGCTCCCAGCAAAGTACTGTCGAAGAACTTGCAGGCTGATAGTCTTCTCTGTTCTTGTTCGTCTCTTTTCTGTTGCTTTTCCAGCATTCGAAATGCCATGCTCGCCAAGAGAAGAATCCCTGTCGACATTACTGTTGGACGAATTTTGGTGATGCTGCTTGAACTCTGAGAATAGTTTCCCAGCAGGTATTACCGAATCCCAATGAGCTGCAACCATAAATCCTTCAGACTCCTGCTTTTGAAATACCAACGGAACAGAAGTTGGAACCATGGTGCTCTTGCCTTTCAGTTGGGCCTGTGTGAAATTGGCAGTCTGAGATGATTCTTCAATTGAAGGTTTTCTATTCAGTCTTCCGTCCTCATTGATTAAATGCTTTGATGACATCCTACCTGAAGGAATTACTTCATTAATGGGCAAAATAGATTCATCTTCAAGTTCCTTGTCTGTGACAACCCGTAAACTCCGGCAAACTTGTTGTATAGTGATCGACAATGAATTAAGCATCCCCTTCTGTTCTTCGCTGTCTACACAATTGACGGGTAAGAATAACTCCAAGACATAGTCAGCAATTCCGGTGTAAATACTCCTCAGGCGAATCGCAACTGCAGCCCGCAACCCAAACATCCTAGCATAGTGAGAGAGAGGGTATTCCATCTTGCTGAAAGTGGTTATGTCGGTCGAGAAACACGATTGATTTGTAGTGAATGCTTTCCCAGCCACTCCTTGACCCCTAAACAGGTGGTGGTCGGAGCACGCCTCGTGGAAGCCCCAGATACAAGGGTCGGTCACGTGGCAAGCAGCTTCGATGGTGGAAATGCAATCAGCATAGTTTTCATCCGAATGCCGGCTGCCTTTCTTGCCTTGTTGCATGCATGGGACCCATGTCTGAGCTAACGGCAATCTATGTGTCTCACAGACTGCTCTCAAAACCTCTAAAATCTCCGGTAATGCAACTTGGTAAGAATTGTTGCTCACCTGATAGGAAGGGATCATCTTATTCATTACTTAGAGAAGGAAATCCGGATAGCAAATGTTGTAATTTGTAGGACTATTGGTTTACCTTTGGACGGGGAACGCTCAAAACTTCAGAACTCGTAAGATTAACAGCCTGCAAGCAACAGTTTTGTTCAGTGGAAGGGTAAAAGGAAAGGTGAATTCTCATACTAAAGCTTCCATGATTGGCCTATGACCGGCAAAGGGAATGCCTAGGTTGGATATGCGTGTTGGAATCAGAAACAGACACGAGGTATCAGAAATAGGGACCATAGAAAACCTGACAGGTTAACATATCTTGACAGTTACATGCTAAAAATGCATTACTATATAAAATAGGAAAACGCTCACGTAGTACAGGTACTGCCAATATTGGTGGTGGTTCTAGGCTATTTTGGGGCTCAAGCAAGGTGTGCCAAAACAGTTACGTATCGGCCGTAACGGCCGATACGTAACGGTAACGGTGGGAACTGTTACGCGTTTCGGGGTTGTATCAGGCCGTTACCCGATTTTGTGCACGTATCGGCCATTACGGGCGTAACAGCTGTTACTGACCCATAACGGCTGGCCTATAACAGTAAAAAAACGATAACTTTTTTTTTTTTATTTTAAGCTCTGTTTTTGGTGTTTTTTTGAAATTTCTTGCTTCCAAACTGCTTCTCACTCCTTCTACTACTAATTTCAACCAACCTTAGCTGGGTATTTGAGAAAAAAACACATTATATTACAGATTTTGTTAAATCAAAGCTCGGTGGGCCATTTTTCAGAAATTCGTCAAAAATAGGTATTTATACTTTTTTAAATATGTTTTGTTGTTTTAATCATGTCATATTATGTGTTAATCATAGTAGAACATGTTAATGTGCATTTTACAGATTTGGGGTGCCATTTAATATTTTTTTAATATTTTTTTCTATTTACGCATGAATTTTGACCCCTTTTTTTTTTTAATTCGAAAAATCAATTTTTAATGGTTGTTTTGCTGTTTTAATCATGTCATATGATGTGTTAATCATAGTAGAACATGTTAATGTGCATTTTACAGATTTGGGGTGCCATTTAATATTTTTTTCATATTTTTTCCTATTTACGCATGAATTTTGACCCTTTTTTTTTTAAATTTCGAAAATTCAATTTTTAATGGTTGTTTTGTTGTTTTAATCATGTCATAAGATGTGTTAATCATAGTAGAACATGTTAATGTGCATTTTACAGATTTGGGGTGCCATTTTATATTTTTTAAAATAATTTTTTTTATTTACGCATGAATTTTGATCCTTTTTTTTAATTCAAAAAACCAATTTTAATGGTTGTTTTGTTGTTTTAATCATGTCATATGATGTGTTAATCATAGTAGAACATGTTAATGTGCATTTTACAGATTTGGGGTGCCATTTTATATATTTTTATATTTTTTTCTATTTACGCATGAATTTTGGCCCTTTTTTTTTTAATTCGAAAATTCATTTTTTAATGGTTGTTTTGTTGTTTTAATCATGCCATACGATGTGTTAATCATAGTAGAACATGTTAATGTGCATTTTACAGATTTGGGGTGTCATTTTATATTTTTTTCTATTTCCGCATTAATTTTGGCCTTTTTTTTTTAATTTGAAAAATCATTTTTTAATTATTGTTTTGTTGTTTTAATCATGCCATATGATGTGTTAATTATAGTAGAACATGTTAAGGTGTATTTTATAGATTTAGGGTGTCATTTTATATTTTTTTTTATATTTTTTTCTATTTATGCATTAATTTTGGCACTTTTTTTTTTAAATTTTGAAAAATCATTTTTTAATGATTGTTTTGCTGTGTTAAACATGCCATATGATGTGTTAATCATAGTAGAATATGTTAATGTGTATTTTACAGATTTGTGGTGTCATTTTATAATTTTTTTTTTTTTTTCGAATTAGTGACTTTATATTTTTATTTGCTTATATTTGACAAGTTTTGGAGCACTTCTTAGGGTTAGTTAGAACATAAAATCATCTTTATTAACATAGGTCATACACTCATCTACCTAAACCTAAAGAAATGTCTAGGTCTGGCCAACAACAAGTAAGTGAGGATATTGGATGACAACATTGTGAGAGGGTTGGTGGTACTAGGCACCAAATAAAGTGCAAGTATTGTGATAGACTAGTGACTGGTATAATTACCCGTCTCAAACAACATTTAGCACATCGAAAGGGTCAAGTTGCGCCATGTAACAGAGTACCGAAAGAGATAATGCTTTTAATGCAAGTTGGTCTGGATGAGTCGAAGGGTAAACGTGCTGCTGTACAAAAGAAGAAAAATGATATTTTGGATGCAGCTCGACAGGAGGTGTTTGGTCCTGAATATATGGGCGTTCGTGATGAAGATATTATTGATTCTGACGAAGATTCAGATCAGGAATTAACTATAACTAGGAGAGAGAGCTTGCGTCTAGCTCGTGAAGAGGAAAAACGTCGCCGCATGTTTGACACGCATGGGTCAGTGCGTGATATTGGGGGGGGAGTGGGAGTGTAACTAGAAGTATAACTGGAAGTGCAACTGCTTCTGCAGGTGGGACTAGGGGTAGGGGGTAGGTTTGGTGGGTTACGACGTGTGTTTGGGAGCCAACGACAGACATCTTCACGTGATGCCCCTATACGTTTGGATGAAGAAGTAAATGAGCCTACGAGACCCTCTATTGATCCAATTATGTTTAGGAAAGAATCAACTAAACAAAAGAAGATAAAACAAATGTGGAGTAGAACTTCCGTTGAGAAATTAGGTAGAGCAACAGCAAAGTTATTTATACATGCCAACATACCTCCTAACGCGGCCAATTCTCCATATTGGCTGGTGGTAATTGATGCAGCAGTAAAAGCAGGTGAAGGAATAAAAGCTCCCACGGCTAAGGAGATTAGGGGGAAATGGACAGATGCAGAGTATGCGATGTGAAAGCATACGTGGCTACCTTTAAACCTGTATGGCGAGCCAGAGGATGTACGATCATGTGTGATGGTTGGACTGGCCCAACCAGACACAACATGATCAACTTCATGGTGTACTGCCACTTAGGAACTATATACCACAAGTCAATTGATGCCTCAGAAGCAACAAAAGATTCTCATAATATTATGAGCTTAATGGATAAAGTTGTGGATGAGATTGGAGAGGAGAATGTAGTGCAGATCGTGATAGATAATGAAGCATCATATAAGCTTGCAGGACATATGTTGATGGATAAGAGAAAACATCTTTTTTGGTCACCATGTGCTGCCCATTGTATTGATCTTATATTGGAAGATATTGGGAAGAAGAAGAATGTTAAGGAAATGGTCGAAAGGGCAAAGGAAGTGACGCCGTTTATTTACAACCATAATCAAGTAGTCGCAATAATGAGAAAGTTCACGAAAGGACGAGAGTTGTTGAGACATGCGGCGACTAGATTCGCAACAAACTTTATAGCATTAGAGAGTTTATTCCAGCATAGGGGAGAGTTGAGTGAGATGTTCGCTTCCCGAGAATGGCTCAACACAAAACATGGGAAGAAGACATCAGGAACACCAGTCGAAGTTGCGAACACCATACGGGACAATAAATATTAGAAGAAGGTCAAGGCGATCCTAAAGGTGATGGAGCCACTAATGAGGGTACTTCATCTTGTTGAAACCGATGAAGCACCTACCATGGGCTTCCTATATGATGTCATGGATAAGGCAAGGTTTGCAATTCAACGTGATTGTAGAAGCTGGGAGACTTATTGGAAGATGATCGACAGGAGATGGACAAAACAACTCCATCACAATCTTCATGCAGCAGGTTACCACCTAAATCCTAGGTATAGATATGCCCAATAATTTGTTGCGGATGATGAAGTTCGTGTCGAGCTAAAAAATGTGATAAAGAGATTAGAGTCTGACTTAGATCTGCAAATAAAGGCGTTGAATGAATTAGATACATTTAGAAATCGCCTTGGTAGCTTTGGAGATGCTCTTGCACAGCATGCAGTATCTAGGTTGCAACCGGCTGAATGGTGGATTAATTTCGGAGAGAGTACAAAGACTCCAAAAAATTACAGTAAAAGTTTTGAGCCAAACAACATCTTCCTCTAGCTGCAAAAGGAATTGGAGTTGTTTTGCGCTCATTCATTCAAAAAATAGGAATAGATTGCAGACTAGAACATTAGATAGACTTGTCTTCATGTATTACAATATAAAACTAAGAATGTAACGACATCATAAGAGCATTACAGCTGCCGATGACGGAGACTACTGTCCAATAAACTTGGACAATATTTATGATGAGGATGACCCACTTCTACCTTGGTTGGATACAAGGGAAAAGCAAATTGAAGAGGATAGTGAAGAATTGAAAATTGATGACCCAGAAATACACAGAGCACAACGAGAGAGTCGTGCAGATGTGTTGGACACAGTAAGAGGGGCAGCGTTTATGCCACGTACGGATACGGCTCAAAATCAACAAAAGAGTACGAGCAGTGGCAGCGTGACCGTGTCGGATGATGACGATGACCCCCTGCCCCTAGTGCTAACACTTCTGGTGTTGCTCAGCGCCTTATACAGTTTATCTACAGATCGCGATGCCGATGAACATCGACGAGGTGGTACACGAGGTCGGACTTATGAGTGTACCGAGTCACGATACAGCCAGCAGGAGGTGGGTACATCTAGTAGTGCACCGGGTCCGGGAGGTTTGGAACATCAGCAGGCTCATGGTCTTGGTTATTATGATGGATATTCTTATGGTCAATTGGATTATGATGGTTATACTGAGCCTGTTCCATCACATTCATGTTGGAGTTGCCCTCCCGATCAATATCCATATGATTATAGATATCCAGATCCAAATCCAAGTTACTCATCACAGTAGACGCAGTCTCAATCTCAAGATTCTCAACAGCCTAAGTATGGGCACCAGTATGGCTATTCGACGGGCACTGGTGGATATCCTTACTCCGGGTCAGAGTCGTTGCCTAGTCAGGATCAGTCATCCTTTGGTTTCGTTGATCTAGTATTTCCTTTTGGCACTGGATATTATAGATATGCAGCACCTACATCTATTGGACAGCCTCAGCCTGATGGTGACGATGACGATGATGTAGAGGTCGAGCAACCACAAAAAAGCAGATTTTCATTTTGGTGGTGACTTGTGATTGTGAGTATATATTTGTATTAAGGTAAGTATTTGCAGCAGACAGCTCACAAGCCACAGCAGTATTATTGCAAGAAGCCATGCACACACTTGACACTGCCGAACTTGTATTTAAAATAGCTCCCCTGACAACTAATCAAGTAATCCTTAATCAAGTTACAGGGGAGTATATCAGACAGTACTAATTTTTTTTTTTTTAATATTCTTGAGTATGACAGGTCATAGACAGGAATCACAGTCACGTGCACAGGTATGTTCGAGAAATTCCTCAAAAATAATTGCAAACACCTAATGTAAGATATTTTCATATTACATTCATTCTAATATATCTATCATTGATAGTAGATAGTTAGAAAATTAAATATATGAATTTTGTAGTCAAATTCAGGTTATTTGGTTCATAAATTCATCAGACAGTCCTACAACTTCTCACCATAGAGTGGACCGTTACACCACCATAAACATGTTCCAATTTATAAATGAATGCATATTTGGAATGCTTAGAATATTCCGGATTTAATCCATATTTTTTCATATTTTTTTGGCAAAAAAAATTTTCACCGTTAGGGGCCGTTACGCCCCCGTATCCGTATCGGTTTTGGAGGTCACCGTTACGCCAACCGATACCGATACGGGACACCTTGGGCTCAAGTGATGTGTGCCTCAGATCCACCCCATCCCTTTGATGTTAGGCCATGGGGCCAAAAATTAGTCCGAATGGAAACTCAGGTGGGTCATGCCAGGGGGCACAGTTGGGAGAGGATACCCAACCAATAAAACCTCCCCGAAGGTTTGTGGGGCCCACGCCCACTGTGTTATGTTTATGTTATACAAACTATTCATCAGACACGCCCCACCAAGATGAAGGGACACACCAAAACTCAGACAAGTCCAAAACTCAGGTGGGCTATGCCATGTGAAATTACAGGTTTTAGTCCTTCATTTCACATTGTCCCCCTATGTTGTAGCCCACCTGAGTCTTGGATCGGTCTGATTTTTGGACATCACTAAGGCTAGGGTGCAATGCATGCTCAAGCCTAGCTTGAGATCAGTCAGGAAGAGAATGAAGAAGAAGAAAAGAGATTGAAGATGAGAGTGTGTGTAAACCGTGTAAGCCCTTAGTGGGCTTTATTTCACGGGATTGGGTCCTTATGCAACCCCATTAACCCCATTAATAAACTAATTCAACTATGTTCTAATAACTATTCAACTAGGGCTAGATACACTCTTTCAACACCTACAATAGCCCATTATTACCGCAACACAAGTTGTGGTGGTACAAGTGCCATGGGTGCCACGTGAGCACACCCCATATGAATATAAGTTCATGATAGCTGCCTAATTAATATAGAATTTACATTCCAATACCTTTTTTCAAAAACTTACATCATTAATCGATATAATTATCATTCCACTACCTTCCCTCACGCCCATCGTGCGAGCAAATGGGTCAGTGGCTTGGGTGGGCCCCACCGTGATGTTTAGGTAAAATCCACCATGACCACAAGTTATGTCACCCCACTTGTGATGTTAGGCCAAGGGCCCAGAAATCAATTCCACTTGTGATTCAGGTGGACCAAATTATTCGAAACACTATATAGGGAAACACTCGCCCTCCAAACTATATCCATTAGTGTGGCTCACATGAATCACAGATGGGTATGATTTTTGAGCCACATGCCTAGATCCGTGCGGCATCTAATGGTTAGAGTGGATTTCATATAATTATCATGGTGAACCTTGAAAAATCAAGGGTGGATGTCTCTCTCCCAATTGTTTCCTTTGGTGTGACCCACTAAAATTACATCGAACCCGATTTTTTGTCTCTGGGCCTAATATGTCACTAAATATCTAATGGTCGGAGTGGATCTTACATAAACATCATGGTGGGCTCTGTAAAAATCAAGAATGGCATCCCATGCCATTCCCTTTTCTTTTTTTTTTTTCTAAATAATCTCTATATGGTTGAAGAGGGACATCGAGACTTGGTTTTTAGCAGTGCCCACCGTGATGTGTATGCGAAATCCACTCTGGCCATTAGATGCATAATCTTAGTTAGACCCAGATCCAAAAATCAGGCTAACTTGTGATTCAGGTGGGCGACGCCAAAGAAAATGATTGGGAGAAAGAAGTGTACCCATAATTTTTACAGGGCCCGCCATGATGATTATATGAAATCCACTCCAACTATTTGATGCCACAACAAAATGTAGGCCTGATGCTAAAAATCAAGCCCATCCGTGATTCCGGTGGGCCATACCTAGGGAATCAGTTTGGAGGGTGATCATCGCCCCTGTATACTTTCCAATCATGTGGTCAACTTGAATCACAGAAGGGGGTGATTTTTGGGCCCTTGGCCCAACATGATGTGACGCACCTAGTAGTCAAGGCAGATTTTACATAAACATCATGGTGGGGCCCACACAAGCAGCCCATCCATTTACTCACATGCCCACCCAACCGGTCATTAAAGGAATGTAATGGAAGGTACTAGAATAATAATTTTATTGATTAATGAGGTAGTTTTTTTATTACCTTTTTGAAAAAGGTACTGGAATGTAAATCCATATTAATTAGGTAGTTTTTTGTAAAATTCCCTAAAGATAATCATACATGGACAAATCATAATACATGAATACCATAAAAGTAGTATACAAACTACACTAAAACACAAAAATAAAAACATGACGTGAGGGTTTTACCAACACTCGTGTCAGTGTGTGCCCGTCAAGGAAATTCTTAGAAAGGGAAGTATTCATGTCACATATGTCGCGGCAATAATAATCCTTCAGAAAAACCAATACCAGTTTTCTTCATATGGAAGAACATTTCCATTTCCATATCTCATATTCCAAATCAATGTAAGACAAGTAAATAGTACTTTAAAAAGTGATGAATTGTATGAAACCTGTCCCAAGGATTTGCAAAGTCTATGTGGGTTTGAATTCTGAATAGTGGAGCCCATGGTTTTGTAATCGAAAGCATTGGCCTGTTGAATCCTACCATGGTTGGACCATGTGCCAAAATCTCCCAGGTTCGAAGATGCTGACCTATGATACCCAGACACTTGTATATGCTCAACCTACCATGTCAAACAAACACGATACTGATTTTGGTAGTGGTTACTGTAGGATACTTCAGGAAGCTTTTTAATCAAATCCTATTGTACTAGGTTCCTTCTTTCTCAAACTCAGAAAATTTCTTTAATCCTGATCATGATATATGCATAAATGTTAGCAACTCCGTATGAACTTAGCATGCTAGAAAGATTAAAAACAATATCCTAATAAAACAAAAAATGTGTGAAATATTTCAAATAAAAAAACCCAAAAAATAAATTCAAATAGCATGTTCCAAATGGGATACCATATCATATGAATCGTGCTAACCTGACTATGCGTAGTCATAAAGGGGTGTGCCTATAGCTTACAGAGCACCATGTGGGGGAGAACGTGCATCAGATCCATGCTGTCCATCAGGCGCACTGCCTCATGTTCACCTTGAAAAGCAAAAAAGGATCATCCAAAACTCAGGTAGGCCACACCATAAGGAAGAGTTGGGTTGGAACGCCCATTGTTAGATGTGTATGGGACCCATCATGGTTCATATACGCCATCCAATCCATTCACATGACTCTTCCCACCAAGATGAAGGTACTCTAAGAAAATAGCATGAAACTCGGGTGGACAACACCACTTGAGTTTTAGGCAGATTTTACATTGTTAGTTGTGTATGGGACCCATAATGGTTCATATACGGCATCCAATCCATTCACATGACTCATGGTTTTAGGCAGATTTTACATTGTTTCCTATGGAGAGTCCGCCTGAGTTCTGGGTCAGTGTGATGTTCAGGAACAAGGCCTAACATGGGGTGGCACACCAGCTGGACGAGGTGGATCTCATCCAAATAAAGTCGTCCATCCACATCAGCAAATAGTAGCGCCCCCTGTATGACATCACATAGTCATCCAAGTGCTTTTGTATTCATATTCATATCTGCATCACAAACATTTGAGAAATGGAGAGGCCTATCACTGTTCCAGTATCTGTTTCTATATTCATATCGACATCTAGGTATCATAGACGGTAACCATCAATCTTAGGACGTTGTCAGTTGAATGTGGATCATTGCTTTATTTGTCTTCTCAACTGTCTAGTTGCAGGCCACAAATCAAAAGGTTACGATTGCCTCATCAAGGAGATCTTTGGGATCCACATCTGGATGCAACAGACCAGTGATGATGCAAACCCGAAGGGGAAAGCAAATAAATCAATAAGAAAAAGAGATTGCGGGAAAAAGACCCAACAATCCTCTAGCCAAACGCTAGAGATCACGAATGCAAGACCGTGAGAATAAGAAAATTTCATAAAGAGAATATTAATCAGCTCGTCTTCTTCCATAGGACATAGGTCCTATTTATAATCAACCTTACAATATGTAATAAACGATATGAAATCTAAAAATCTATGAAATAGGAAAGCACCTAAGTAACAAAGCATTCTATAATTAAGAAAATGCCTAAAATAAGAAGATACTTAGATAAGAAAATGTTTAAAATTATTCCCTGCCTAAAAATAAAGATATGAACGAAAGAGCAGATTTCCTAATTTAGAGATTTGAAAAAAATGGAAAGTGATGATGGCTAAAAAAAAGGAAGGAGGTCCTTTTTCTTGTAGACACGTGCAGAGCGTGCATGTGTGGGATGTGGGATGATTGCATCAAGTGATCAAATTTCCCAAACCATGGCCCAACTTGTCAGAACTGGAACGACATGTGTACTGCACAGGCCTTGGGACGCAGGTCAATATAATTCCTCCTAAGAAAACATGGAATTTTTTTGCTCACATGTCCAGGTAACTTAAGAGGGCTGGTTTTTGGTAGACCACATTACATTGCTCTACATGGTATGTACAACATAAAAGGATTCTACTACAAGATTGAATTCCAAGAGTGCAGAGAGAGGGATCTGACCTGGAGAGCATTGCATATATTTTCTAGTTCAGGACGGTAATGGGTCTTTTGGGTTGTCATCACAACCTCCACAACACCCAAGCAAGCCCGACTTCCTCGTTCGAAAACAGGAAGTGCAAGAGTACCACGAACGTCGAACCGCTGAGCATGATCAACGCGTGGGTATTCATCAATGCTGAAATAGCGAACGTCCGGCGTCCACTCGGGTAACTTCCCAAGAAAGACTCGACCAGGCAACCCAACTGCTTCATTTGAGTCCTCCTCGGCAGGGAACTGGTAGCTTGTCGATACCATCCGATAATTCACAAGCCTCTGACAACTGGGGTTGAGCGAGAACGGTTGACGGTATGTTGTAAGGACATTTCGGCCTCCGCTTTTTATCGGAACCCATATCTGAATGAGTACATCACTGTCTTTCGTTGACTCCCAAATGTAACTAAGTGCTTGTATTAATCTCTCTTTCACAGAAGAAGCAGGGCCTGCATCTGAACTTGGCTGAATCCACAACCTTCTGCTCAGTTCAGAGCCCGCATTGATCATCACAAATTCATCCAAATTCCTATCTCCTTCACCTGGAAAAGAATCCAACAGGCCCGAGCCCTCAGCGGTTTCTGTCATGTTTCCCTTCTGAGACTGAGTCGGAACGAGATTTTCTATTTGGGTTTCGGTAGAAAGTGGATTATCAGCAAGAACTGATCCTTGTGTGCCATCCTTACCAATATTTTGCAGCAGATTTGGATTTGAATTGCTATTGTTAATGTCAGAAGAAGGCAAGAAACACAGCGAATTGAGGAGGGTAGCGGAAGTCGGAGCAGTATGTTGAAAGAAATCTGAGCAGTCAGTTGTCTCCAACCAACATCCGCCTAACAGGAGATCATCCATGAGATCGAGATCCATGGTGGCATCTGAGAGAGGACCTGACATGGCACTGCAAGGAAAAACTGCATCCCCCATAATGGGTTTTCTTCATTTCTCCATAGAATCAACACTAATGCATCCAACACCAGTTGCAGATACTACAAAAGAAGGAATTCAGTGGCTTCCATTAGATGCTTCAAAGACCTAATTTTTTCCCTCTGGATTTTGAACCCAACTCTTCCTGAGCTGCAAAAGCATTGCCAAAAAAAAAATCCTTTAGTAACTAAAATCACAAACACCATTCTTTTAAAAAAGATGGGTGTTTTAGCTTTCACCACGAAAATTCTCACAACACCACACCAATCACAATTGGAGATAAATCACTAATAAAAATCATTAACGAGAAAAAGGAAATTACAACAGGAAAAAACCATTTCACAAAAACTAAATCCATTATAGTTGGAGAAAAGCAGAATCCAAAATCATAAAAAGAGCCCAATCTCTGCAGTTCTTTTTCCAACATAGTTTTTCTTTCCTTTAATCACTTGTTCCAGCCCATTTGTCAAAACAAAAGCATCAAAATTCTATCAAAACCATTGAAAGGGCCTGCAAATACAAATACGGAAAAAGGAAAAAAAAAATCACAAACATTCCAATTCCAAAATCTTCATAACCAAGAAGCAATTAAAACTAAAATTAAAAATATGAAAACAAGACAGAAAAGGGAAAAAGAACATAAAGGAACTCACTTTGTGAAGAATTTGTTGATTCTGCTGGGTTTTATCATCTTTTCCTCAACAACCCATTTCTGCCTTTTATACATGAAACAACACCAACACAATCTCTCTACCATTCAATCCATATCCTCCAAAAAAGAGGGAGAAGAACTGAAGGACCCCAGCAAAAGCTCTTTGATAACAACCTCTCTCTCTCTCTCTCTCTCTCTCTCTCTCTCTCGCTAAGGGCCCCACCAGGCCTTGGGATTGCCAGCCCTCTCTCTCGAAGGACCCCACCAGGCCTTGGGATTGCCAACCATCAAAGCCTCTCCTATACCTAGGCCAGCCAAAAGAAGTCAGCTGTAGTGGAGAGGCTTTCTACTGTTTTATTGTTGAGGGAGCTTCCTGTTGAGGGAGAATTCCAAAGGCAAGGCAAGACAAGACAAGACTACGGAATGGGGGGAAGAGACACAGGACCCAAATTTTCAAGTGGAGTGGATTTGTTGGTCCATGTTTTTAAGATTTTCAGTCCCATCATGAGATCCTGTGGATGGACGATAGTACAACAAAAGAATCTTTGTACTCGTAATTGAGATTCCCACTACCAGATACAGTAAGTTCTACCACTGTTTCTATATAATTGTTTTTGGCAACGATGGCATCATGGTCCTTTTTCTACAAAAATGTGGATTTATAGTACCCTACTCTTTCAAAGTGTGGGACATATTTCAAATCAATCTAAACCGTCTGATTCATAAGACCACTGTGGATAAGGTATTTTCAAAAAATCACATTGATTAGACAATCCTAACCATCCAAGTAATAAACATTTTTTGTGACGTGGTGTCAATATAGATATTGTTTCTTTTTAATCACTCATATTGTGGCCAATGAACCAATGATTCTGATCAACTGCTAATTTTAAATCTTGGGTCAGGAAAATAGATGATGGTCCACCATTTGGACGGTGTAGATCGAGGTAATTCCTTACCAAATGTTTAGTGCATGTGTGTGCATGTTATGTGATACACATACTCCTTCATAGTGTTGTATTGCATTTCACTTTTAAAAAAAAAGATGGACAGCTTAACAAATAAATTGACAATTCCTACGATTTGACTAAGGGGAAATGAGGGTAATCATGATTAGCACATTTGATGAGCTGGACAATGATCCAAACCATTCATATAGTGGGACCTAGTTTTGAGTAGCCATGATCTCAATCGATCGATTTGGAGGATTCTGGAATCCTAACTTGAAGACTTCTCTCTATAATTTTTTAAGCCTGTACACGCCAACTCATGTTCACGTCGGTCATCAAGCTGCTTAATTATAATTTTACAAGTTGCTTAAACTAGTAGAAATATAGAATAATGTGATTAAGTAAAAGAAAGTAAAAGCATCACTTTAGTGAAATAAGAAGGGTTGGGGCCCACTAACATAGAGGCTAGACTTAATTTTAATTTTGCATGATCGATTGCATTAAAGGATCGTAATCATTTTCAAGCCGGTTCGTATGCCAACGGCGGCTAGTCGGATGGTTAGAATTGTCTCATTGTGTTTAGTTTGTCGACGGTCCATGATGAATTCATCAAATGGATGCTTCAGATATATGGCCCACCTGAACAATTAATCTCAAATTTCTTTAGTGAGAGTACTCTTATTGTCAATGCAAAATCCGGTTAGCTTTCCCAGGACCTTTGTGTACCTCCACAAGGAATAGATAAAGGAGACCCTGACTAGTACAGGGAACCATCTGACACACCCCAAACTCGGAAAATAGGTTTACAAAATTTTCGATCGCCGAATCTGGTGCCGACAGTCTCCATAGTGCCCCATTCTCGGCTTTCGACACCCATTTGCTAGATTCCGATCTTAGGATCCTATAAGGAGGATTTTCAGTATGAATTTTTTTTTGTAATGGAGCATAAACACAAGCATAACCAAGTCACAAAACAACATCACCACATATTCATTATATCAAAAACTTTAAGTACAATGTAGAAAGGGAAGTACAAGGTGATAAAAAAGCTCCAAAATAGACTGATACGCGCTCCTGCCTCAGCGCTGCTACGATCCAACGACACTTGTACGCAACGGTCGTGCATAAGCTTACAAAAGCTTAGAGGGTGGTGTAAGTGTGTGCACAAGGCAAGCGCCAAGTGTACAATATCAGAGTAATGCGAAAATATGCGGGTAAGTTCATGAATACAATTAGCCGTACCAAGGCTATATGATGCGAAACATGAATGTTATCGGTCATATCAAGACCATGCGATGCGATGCCTATGTAGCCAAATGTCATATGCGAGATGCAAAACAAGCATGCCAGTCCCCATCAAGTACACATATCAGTACGGTTCTCTCTGTAATATCACCGAGGTCTAATACACTTCACATTGACCGCCGCCTCCCTAGCCGTACAGCCCAGTAAGTGGCATAGAGCACACTATCCGCCTAACCAGTAGTTCGTCAATACCTGCCCAGCTCGTTGATAGCGGGCTCATTTGCGAGCTGGTCAAACTCAGCTTAACTTACAACCCCCTCACTCGGGCGGATAAGGCCACACCCCCTTCCAACCGACCATGACACAGTGGGAGACGCAGTCTACTGGTATTCGGCACTCCTGCCCTCATGTATCCACTCGGTTTAGACGTTGGAGCATCTCCTGGTACCAAAAAGGTTCTGGAACTTTCACCCAAGGACATCCTAAGTGCCCACAGTGCTAGAACAAAGTATTTTCGATATCCGATACGGCCATCCACGATGTGCCTGTGGAGCCATGACCCTGATGTCTCTAAGGTGTACAATGATCATGACACACAAATGTGAAATACATGAATCACAGTGTCCAGTCATGCAACAATCCAATACATATCATGGGCTCATGTGGGTAACTCCTATCAGTGAGTCCCATAAATAATCTGCCCAATGACATATGTTATGATCAGTCACTACTCATATCAAGCATACATATGATGCGTATGGCATGAGTCATGGAATTATACTAAGCATGTTATAATGTGATGAACTATCCTTATAACGAAGATAGGCTTAGACGACCTACACACAACCAGTATGGGTCTATCAATAGGCCCTAGGGAGAGTTACAATGCAGACATTTAACCAATATTGTACTTACAATGTGGGCGTCAAACCATTATTGCTCCCAAGGCATTGCCCGCCATAAACATCATTACATAAACCATGGGAGAATCACACATTGCAATGGACTTATGTACATCTCATTGGGCCTCAACCCATGGGCCTCAGATACATCAAATGGGTCGCATCATGTGGGCCTCATATATATCAAGGTGGGCCTCAATGGACGACCACAAATACATCAAGATGGGCCTAATCATATGGGCCTCATATATATACCAATGTGGGCCTCATACATACCTAAAAGAGTCATATTGAAGGATAATTTGGACCATACCACAAATAGCAACGGAGATAATAATTTTCATGGTTAAATAAACCACAGGGCCCACTATAAAGTTTATTTGCCAACCAATATAATCATAAGGTCATAAAGACCTGGATTAAGAGGGAAAACAAATTCCTTATAAATCTAGAACTTCTGTGACCCAAATGGGTTTTAATGATAGACGTTCAATTCTCCACTATTTCTGCGTGTGGCCCACCTGATCAATGGATGATCATGTCACGGTGTGGGCCGCCGTAATGTATTTGAGATCCAACCAATTCATAAGTTAACATACTGATAGATGTAGTGAAAACAAATATCGGTTTTATTGGAAACTACTATAGCCCTTAGAAGTTTAAACGGTGGATGTCACTGTCCACATTGATGGTGGGTCCACCTGATCCTAGATTTGTCTTATTTCTAGTCTCAAGCCTTAAAATTATCTTTCAAAATGGTTGGATGGTTTGGATGCAACACGCATCATGGTGGGTCCCATAGGGATGGATGGCATAGATAAAGTACATATCTCATGGTGGGGGTCCACACGTGTGGAATACAATACATACATCAGTGGATCCCACGTGGGGCCCACCATAATGTTTATCTGTCATCCAATCTATTAATAAGGTCACACAAACCCAGATGAATAGGAAAAATAAATTTCAAATGATCCAAAACTTCTGTGACACCCAAAAAGGGTTTCAATGGCAGACACTCAATCCCACTGTTTCCTGCCATGTGGGCCACTTGAGTTCCACATATGGCTGATTTTTGGGGTGGCCCATTGCCCCAAGGGGGCCTACCAAATGCATGGTGTTGATGTCCAACACACCTCACGGTGGGGCCCACGATTGGGACCCAACAATCCTTGCCTAATGCTGTTGCTGCCTCATTTAGTTTTTTTTTTTGGGTTTTCTTGAGGATTTTCGTAGGTGGGGCCCGCATCAGGAGAATCCACTCCGTCCACTGGCTCCTATGGCTCAAGACAACCAAAATAAGCCCAATATTTGGCATATTTCGGTGTGTAGAAAGATCAGAGTGAATTTTAATGATGAAAACCACTGTTTTTTATGCTATGGCCTGCCAAATAATCGGATTGGCCTCATTTTTTGGCTTAATACCTAAAATGAGTAGGGGAATGGGATGGATGGCGTGGATTAGATCAATGCATTAAGGTGGGGCCTGCATGAGCAACCCACCCCAAAAGCTTAAACCAAGCTAATCTTTATTATTTTCTTTTTCTTTTTCTTTTGCTGTGAGTAGAACCCACAGTCTATTCACACTTCACGGTGTGGCCACAACACATATTCAAGGTGGGTCCCACGTGGACGTGGCCCACTTAGATTAATCTGATATTTGTGTTTTTCCCATCTCCATTAAGGTAGGGCCCACATGACTTGGACGGTGTAGATCCAAGACGTCCATCAAGTGGGGTCCCACGAAGGTGGATGACAAGGATGAATTGCATACATCAAGGGGCCAAAATCAAGAGAAAAGGGAGAGGGAAAGAGAGAGATCGAGCGATGGAGGGACCCCGGCACTATGGGCCCTCCCTTTCATAATTTATAACATACATCAAGTGGATCCCATTACATATGGGCCCACCGATCAAAATCAACGGTGGAGATCCTTTCTCCACCGAAATGTAAGGTCTAGATGATCCTATCCATGCAAGGAAAATAAACATCATGATGGGGTCCATGGAGAATGGCCCATCATGGAACGATCATAAGAATCAAGGTGGACCATTGGCCACACCTAGGGTCCAAAGTGAGATCCATACCATCAATCGGTAGGCCTCACTTAGCCCATCATAAAAAATAAAATCTAGGACTATAGAAATACCCACCATTCGATCTTCTTGGTCCAATGGAATGCCAATCTTCTTGTGTCTCACTTTGATAGAGGGTGATGAGAAATGAAGGGCTAGGATGATGGATTTTGGGGTGGAAAGTGGGCCACACACATACACTTTTCTCCCTTGGAAATGCTTGGACGTCCACCACTTTGGTGTTGGTTGGAAAGTGTGTTGAGAAAGAGAGAGAGAAGGGGTGGTTGTAAGAGAGAGGTGATGGATGTGAGTGATGGTGTACTTGACTTGAGAGTTGACTTGATAGGTTACTTGACTTGAGGAGAAAGAACGCATGGGTTATGTACTTTGATTGATGGGATGGGTTGTAGAGATTCCCTTGGGTTCGCAAATGCGCGGCGTTTCTTCGAAATAAACGTTGGCCCACATCTCCTGGTCAAGGTATCGAATCGGTGTGCAAGACACGACATTATAACTGCGCGACGGTGCGGTCATAATGGTACAAGTCTCGGATTAAGATAACTTAAATTTACGTGATATGACTTAGGATCATATGCAAACGTCGATTATAGGTCGCAGGTTGCCGAAATTCGTCGGAAAGGATTGTGGAAGTCGACGGAACAGTACGGACTAGGATACGGGCCTTATAGCTCTCCCAACCTAATAAAAAATTTCATCTTCGAATTTTATACTTCCATCGCAACTAAGCATAACTCATAAGGGAAAAGGGATATATCATCATATATAATTAAAACACAATACATCATACAATCAAACATCGAAAAGATGGGGATAGCGCTCTCGAATCTCCGCCTCGCACTCCTAAGACACCTCATCCACACTATGATGGATCCACTACACCTTCACCAAGGCAATGACCTTGGTCCGTAGGACTGCTCCTTCCGATCGAGGATACAAACTGGCTGCTCAATGTAAGAAACGTCCTCACGAACCTCCAACGGCTGCCAATCAATAACGGGAGCGATGTCTGACCCACACTTCCTCAACATAGATACATGGAAAATGTTATGGACGCCAGACAACTGAGGTGACAAGGAAAGCCGATAGGCTACGGCGCTAACGCGCCTAATGATCTTTAAAGGTCTTATGTTTCTCAGGGCAAGCTTGCCTTTCGCTCCAAATCGAACCACACCCTTCATGGGTGAGACCTTGAGATACACATGGTCCCCAACGGTAAACTCTAAGGGACGATACTGACGATCAGCAAAACTCTTCTGCCGGCTCTGAGCTGTGTGCATCCTCTGCCTGATGATGTCAATGACCTTTGATGTCTGCTGCACAAGTTCGGGACCTAGGAGACGCCACTTTCCGACCTCGGTCTAACAACTCGGAGATCTACACGGTCTGCCATGTAATGCCTCAAAAGGAGTCATGCCAATGGTAGCCTGATAGCTATTGTTGTACGTGAACTCAGCCAATCTCAGGTGCTCGTCCCAACTACCCGAGAAATTAATCCCACAGGCCCGAAGCATATCCTTAAAGATATGGTTGACCCTCTCGGTCTGGCCATCGGTTTGCGGATGGTACGCGGTGCTGAGCTGCAAATCAGTTTCCATCGCTCTTTGGAAGCTCCCCCAAAATTGAGAAGTGAAATTCGAGTCTCGGTCTGAAACGATCGAGACAGGAATACCGTGCAGTCTCACGATCTCATCAACAAACAGCTTGGCGAACAGGTCCGCATGCCAGGTCTCACGAATCGCAAAAAAATGTGCCGACTTCATCAGACGGTCCACGACAACTCAGATGGCGTCATGACCATGCTGTGTCCTCGGTAAACCCATGACAAAATCGGTAGATATTTACTCCCACTTCCACATCGGGATACTCAATGCTGCAATAGACCAGGGGGTCTCTGATGATCAGCCTTGACACACTGACACATGTCACACTCAGCCATAAAACTGGCTATCTGGTGCTTCATCCCTGACCAATAATACTGATGCCTCATATCACGATACATCTTCATCGAGCCAGGGTGGATAGAGAACCGCGATCGATATGCCTCAGTCATAAGATCTCTACGTAACTCAGGAATATCCGGGATATATAATCGGCCTCTGAAGCGAAGTCCACCATCAGAACCAATCTCCCAATCTGACTGACTCTCAGATGTTGCCTCTGCCCGATAACTCTGAACTAACTCATCTGTTTGTTAAGCCTCGATCACCCTTGCGACAAGAGAGGGTTGAATCAACACGCTCGATAACTGAATGATAGAAGACTACAAACCAAACTCGAAGTCATACTCTGCTATAACCTCGAGCATCCTCCACTCCTGAATCATCATGTGTGCCACCAGGCCTCATGGCTGACAGTTGAGGTCATCCGCTAACACGTTCACCTTGCCCGGGTGATACCAGAGGTCAAAATCATAGTCCTTCAGGAGCTCCATCCAACGCCTCTGTCTCATGTTCAGCTTGGACTGAGAGAACAAATACTTCAAGCTCTTATGGTTGGAGAAGAACTTAAACCTCACCCCATAGAGATAGCCTCCACACCTTCAAGGCGAAGACAATTGCTGTCAGCTCCAAATCATGCGTGGGGTAGTTCAGCTCATGGACCTTGAGCTGGCGAGACGCATAAGCCATCGGCTTCCTGTGCTGCATCAGGACAACACCCAAGCCAACTCGCGATGCATCGATAAATACAACAAATACATCACTCCTAGAGGCAAGAGTAAGGACAGGAGAAGACGTGAGGCGGTCCTTTAACTCCATAAATGCCTACTCACAAGTGTCGCTCCAAACAAACTCAGCACCCTTCCAGGTCAACTTGGTCAACGGGGCAGCAATACGAGAGAATCCCTCAATGAAACGTCGGTAGTAGCCTGCCAAACTAAGGAAACTGTGGATCTCGGATGCGTTCATGGGCTAGCCCCACTGACGTATGACATCAATCTTCGAGGGGTCCACTGCGACCCCCTGCCTCGTCACCACATGACCGAAAAACTTCACCTCTCCCTGCTAGAACTCGCACTTCTCTAGCTTCGCGTAAAGCTGGTGTGCACGAAGGGTCTGTAAGGTAATCTCTAGATCTCGCTCATGCTCCTCACAGGTCCTCGAATATATCAGAATGTCGTTGATGAACACCACAACAAACTGGTTGAGATAAGAATGGAAGACCTCGTTCATCAACTGCATGAATACTGCGGGCGCATTGGTCAGTCCGAAGGACATGACCTGGAACTCAAAATGACCATAGCGTGTCCTGAAGGCTATCTTTGGGATATCCTTATCTCGGACCCGAACCTGATGATAACCGAACCGCAAGTCTATCTTCGAAAAGAACTACACCTCCTGCAGCTGATCAAACAAATCATCGATTCTCGGGAGTAGGTACTTGCTCTTGATTGTGACCTTGTTGAGCTCGCGGTAATCTACGCAAAGCCTCAACGAGCCATCCTTCTTCTTCACGAAGAATACCGGCGCTCCCCACGACGAACTGCTCAGATGGATAAAGCCTAACTCGCGCAACTCGTCCAACTGCTTCTGCAGTTCCCGCAACTCCAACGGTGCCATACGATACGGAGCCTTTGAAATAGGCACGGTACCGGGCACGAGATCAATCTGAAACTCAGTGTACCGATGAGGTAGTAACCTCGGAATCTCCTGGAACACATCAGAAAAACCACAAACGACCGGCAGCTAGTCGATACTCAAAGCAACTGACTTCTCAACGGCACATGACAATAGGCAAGAAAGTTGCTCTCCTCTTGGCTCGGCAACAAACTGGAACTCTGGCACGCTGAGTGTACAGAATGTGACTGTCCTTGCGGAGCAGTCCAATATAGCGTGGTACTCGGTGAGCTAATCCATGCCCAGGATGACATCAAACTCGGACATCGGCAATACGAATAGATCAACAGGCAAAAAGATATCTCCAATTAGAACGGGGTAAGACGAGCAAAATCAGTCTAACACTGCAGTCTTTCCTAAGGGCATCGACACCGACAAACCCTTACGGGCAGACTCCATCGGCAAACCGGTCGATCGGCAGAAATCATCAGCCACAAAGGAATGCGATACACCAAAATCAACCAATACATGTGCAATGCATGCAGAAACAAGGAGAGTACCCTCGACGACTCCCCCTGATGATTAAGGGTCCTGCTGGGCGGCATAAAATCTGCCCTGGTTTTGATGGGGATGTGCAGGTCCCCTTTGAGGTCTCTGCTGATGCTGCTGCCGCTGTGGCGGCCTGATCTGCTACCTCTATTGCTACGGGGGAGGTCTTAGAGGCTGGTGCTGCGGTCGCTGCTACTGCTATGGGGGCTATTGCGGAGGCTGATACGGTGCCCTCGGCTGCTGCTGCTGCGGATGGGGACACTCGTGCCTACGATGTCCTGTCCTACTGCACCCAAAGCAAGTACTTGAAAATGGTCCTGGAGGTGGTGCTGGGGGTGTCACTGGTGCTAGGAATGTTGGACGGGTCGTGCATCGCTATTGTGGACGATGTTATTGCTGTTGGGAACCACCAGAGGGTGCCTTCCTCTTCTGATCTCCTCTTTCGTCACGGGCCCTCTGCAAACCGGCCCAATCTACCTCATAGATCTGGGCCCTCTACACAATCTGCTCAAACGTCAGAAGCATGTGTCCGACCACACGGCTCCTGAGGCCAGGAAGCAAGCCGTTCTTAAAACGGCGGGCCTTCCACCCCTCATCATTAACAAGATACGTCGCAAATTTCGATAATGCAATGAAACGTACCTCATACTAGGACACAATCATGTCCCCCTAGACCAGAGTCTGAAACTCTAATGCGCGCTGCTGCTACACATGCTCGGGAAAGAACTTCTGGTCAAACCGGTCTACAAAGTCCTCCTAGGTCCACTCGAAGTTAGCCCCTATCGCTCGGGCGACAGATGCCCACCAATACTGAGCCTCACCCTGAAGAAGAAATATGGCTAATGGGACTAGCTACTTGGTCGTATATCTCATGGTGTCGAATATCTTCTCCACCTCGGAGCACCAAATCTTTGTTACAGTATGGTCTGGCTCACCCCAGAAATGTGGGGGATCGTGCTGTCGGAAGTTCTTAAGAAGGGCACTCGCACGCTCCTGCTCTGCCTCGGCTAGTATAAAAGTGGGACGCTTGCTCTGCCCCTGAAGAATAGCGGTCATCGCCTATAGCATATGCTGCAGCAAGGTGACACTCACAGGTACGGCCGGATCCACACCGGTCTCAGGTAGAGGAGTGACATCCTCAGGCTGGAAAGCAGGAATATCCGATGGTAGAGCGGGAGTCGCAAGTGGTAGAGCGGAAGTCGCAGGTGGTGGAACGGGTTCTCTCGGGTCGCTCTTCTAGGCGGCATGTCCTACAGGAAGGAACAAGGGCCTATCAACCTTGAGAATTCTCGAAGGCATAAACATTAAGGGTCTATGTCAAAAAATCGCTAAGTTATTCAGACTGGGGATCTATTCATTCTAAATTCATAGTAGATATGTGATGTGATCCTTAGGTATTCCCAAGTTATGCTTTGATACCAACTTCTGTCAAGCCCCTAACTCGGAAAATAGGCTCACAAATTTTTTGATTGACGAATCCGGCACCGACAGCCTCCGTAGTGCCGCATTCTTGGCTTTCGGCACCCATTTGCCAGATTCCGATCTTGGGATCCTACAAGGAGGATTTTTAGTATGAATTTTTTTTTTTTTTTTGTAATGGAGCATAACCACAAGCATAACCGAGTCACAAAAGAACATCACCACATATTCACTATATCAAAAACTTTAAGTACAATGCGGAAATGAAACTACAGGGTGATCAAAAAGCTCCAAAATAGACTGATACACGCTCCTGCCTCAGCGCTGCTGCAATCCAATGACACCTGCACGCAACGGTCATGCATAAGCTTACAAAAGCTTAGAGGGTGGTGTAAGTGTGTGCAAGGCAAGCACTAAGTATACAATATTAGAGTAATATGGAAATATGCAGGTAAGTCTATGAATACAATCAGCCATACCAAGGCTATGTGATGCGAGGCATGAATGCTATCAGCCATACCAAGATCATGCGATGCGAGGCCTATGTAACCAAATGTTATATGCGAGATGCAAAACAAGTATGACCGTCCCCATCAAGTACACATATCAGTACAGTTCTCTCTGAAATATCACCGAGGTCTAATACACTTCACACTGACTGCAATACAGCCCAGTAAGTGGAATAGACCACACTATCCGCCTCACCAGTAGCCTGTCAGTACCTACCCGACTCATCGATAGCTAACTCATTTGCGAGCTGGTCAAACTCAGCCTAGCTTACAACCCCTTCAATCGGGCGAATAAGGCCACACCCCCTTCCAACCGACCATGACACAGTGGGAGACGCGGCTTACTGGTATTCGGCACCCCTGCGCTTGTGTATCCACTAGGTCTAGACGTTAGAGCATTCCTGGTACCAAAACGGTTCTGGGACTTTCACCCAAGGTTATCCTAAGTGCCCACAATGCTAGAACCAAGTATTTCCGATATCCGATACAACCATCCATGATGTGCTTGTGGAGCCACGACCCTGATGTCGCTAGGGCATACAAAGATCATGATACACAAATGCGAGATGCATGAATCACACTGTCTAGTCATGCAACAATCCTACGCATACCATACGCTCATGTGGGTAACTTCTATTAGTGAGTCCCATAAATAATATGTCCAATGGCATATGCTATAATTAGTCACTACTCATATCAAGCATACATATGATGCGTATGGCACGAGTCATGGAATTATACTAAGCATGTTATAATGTGATGAACTATCCTTACAACGAAGATGGGCCTAGATGGCCTACACATAACCAGTATGAGCCTATCAATGGGCCCTAGGGAGAGTTACAATGCGGACATTTAACCAACATTGTACTTACAATGTGGGCGTCATACCATCACTGCTCCCAAGGCATAGTCCGCCATAAACATCATTACATAAACCATGGTAGAATCGCACATTGCAATGGACTTGTATACATCCCATTGGGCCTCAACCCATGGGCCTCAGATACATCAAATGGGCTGCATCATGTGGGCCTCATATATATTAAGGTGGGCCTCAACGGACGACCACAAATACATCAAGATGGGCCTAATCATATGGGCCTCATATATATACCAAGGTTGGCCTCATAAATACCCAAAAGAGTCATATTGAAGGATCATTTGGACTATACCACAAATAGTAACATAGATAATAATTTTCATGGTTAAATAAACCACAGGGCCCACTATAAAGTTTATTTGCCAACCAATCTAATCATAAGGTCATTAAGACCTAGATTAAGAGGGAAAACAAATTCCTTATTAATCCAGAACTTCCGTGACCCAAATGGGTTTCAATGATAGACGTTCAATCCTCTGCTATTTCTGCGGTGTGGTCAACCTGATCAATGGATGATCACGTCACGGTGTGGGCCGCCGTAATGTATTTGAGATCCAACCAATTCATAAGTTAACATAGTGATAAATGAAGTGAAAACAAATATCGGATTTATTGGAAACTACTATGGCCCCTAGAAGTTTGAACGGTGGATGTCACTGTCCACATTGACGGTGGTTCCACCTCATCCTAGATTTGTCTTATTTCTAGTCTCAAGCCTTAAAATTATCTTTCAAAATGGTTGGACAGTTTGGATGCAACACACGCATCATGGTGGGTCCTATAGGGATGGATGGCATAGATAAAGTACATATCTCATGGTGGGGGTCCACACGTGTGGAATACAATACATACATCAGTGGATCCACGTGGGGTAACGTTTATCTGTCATCCAATCTGTTAATAAGGTCACACAGGCCTAGATGAATAGGAAAAATAAATTTCATAATGATCCAAAACTTCTGTGACACCCAAAAAGGGTTTCAATGGTAGACGCTCAATCCCACTGTTTCTTGCCTTGTGGGCCACCTGAGTTCCACATACGGCTGATTTTGGGGTGGCCCACTGCCTCAAGGGGGCCTACCAAATGCACGGTGTTGATGTCCAACACAACTCACGGTGGGGCCCACGGCTGGATCCCTGCCTAACGCAGTAGGACGCTGCTGCTGAGTCCTCTGGATGGTAGCAGCAGCAGCGCCTGCTGCCTTATATTTTTTGGGTTTTCTTGAGGATTTTCGTAGGTGGGGCCCGCATCAGGAGAATCCACTCCATCCACTGGCTCGGGTCAAGACAAGCAAAACAAGCCCAATATTTGGCATGTTTCGGTGTGTAGAAAGATCAGTTGAATTCTAACGGTGAAAACCACTGTTTTCTATGCTATGGCCTGCCAGATAATCAGATTGGCCTTATTTTTTACTTCAATGCCTAAAATGAGTAGGGGAATGGGATGGACGACGTGGATTAGATCAATGCATCAAGGTGGGGCTTGCATGAGCAGCCCACCCCAAAAGCTTAAACTAAGCTAATCTTTTATTAATTTTTATTATTTTTCTTTTTGTTTTTCTTTTGTTGTGAGTACAACCCAAAGTCTGTTCACACTTCATAGTGTGGCCATGATGCTGGACGGTTTGAATACAACACATATTCAAGGTGGGTCCCACATGGACATGGCCCACTTAGATCAATCTGATATTTGTGTTTTTCCTATCTCCATTAAGGTAGGGCCCACATGACTTGGACGGTGTAGATCCAAGACGTCCATCAAGAGGGTCCCACGAAGGTGGACGACAAGGATGAATTGCATACATTAAGGGGCTAAAATCAAGAGAAAAGGGAGAGAGAAAGAGAGAGATCGAGTGATGGAGGGACCTCGGCACTATGGGCCCTCCCTTCCATGATTTATAACATACATCAAGTGGGTCCCATTACATGTGGGCCCACCGATCAAAATCAACGGTGGAGATCCTTTCTCAATCGAATTGTAAGATCTAGATGATCCTGTCCATGCAAGAAAATAAACATCATGATGGGGTCCATGGAGAATGGCCCATCATGGAAGGATCATGAGAATCAAGGTGGATCATTGGCCACATCTAGGGTCCAAAGTGAGATCCATACCATCAAATGGTAGGCCTCACTTGGCCCATCATAAAAAATGAAATCTAGGACTATAGAAACACCCACCGTTCGATCTTCTTGGTCCGATGGAATGCCAATCTTCTTGTGTCTCACTTTGATGGAGGGTGATGAGAAATGAAGGGCTAAGATGATGGATTTTGGGGTGAAAAGTGGGCCACACACATACACCTTTCTCCCTTGGAATTGCTTGGACGTCCACCACTTTGGTGTTTCTTGGAAAGTGTGTTGAGAAAGAGAGAGAGAAGGGGTGGTTGTAAGAGAGAGGTGATGGATGTGAGTGATGGTGTACTTGACTTGAGAGTTGACTTGGTTGGTTGCTTGACTTGGGGAGAAAGAAAGTATGGGTTGTGTACTTTGATTGATTGATTGATGGGTTGGGTTGTAGAGATTCTATTGGGATTGCAAATGCACGACGTTTCTTCAAAATAAACCCGGGCCCACATCTCCTGGCCAAGGTATCGAATCGGTGTGCAAGAAGCGGCGTTGGAACCGCAGTGACGGTGCGGTTGCATTGATACAAGTCTCAGATTATAGGTCGTAGGTTGCCGGAATTCATCGGGAATGATTGAGAAAGTCGACGTAATAGTACGGACTAGGATACAGGCCTTACATCGTCCGATGCCTAAGTCATGTAGGGAATTAAATTTTTTTTTAAGGTAGGGAATTTGGGTCTAGTTGAATGAAAGATTTTAAGCTAAAGATTGTGTGTATACCTTTCACCATTAGAGGCCTCTCTATTTATAGCTTATGAGAGGCGGTGGTGTAGAGGCAATCTACCTATTTAGTAGGTGCATATTGCAAAGGGATTCAAATCCCAAACTAATAGGAGGACGTTTCGAGATCTCGGGCGAGGATCTCGGGATTCCGAGCGTGTCACCAATATCTCCCGAGATCTTTGGAGAAGACCTCGGGTAGATCTCTCTTGGATGAGGCTTGACTCTTATGTGTCGCAATTATCTCCCGATGGGTAAAGTAGGCTACCTAGTGGGCCTCGCCCCTTACCATGTGTCCCAGGGTGGATCACATGGTAGTGGGCCCCCTGGACACTTTAAAAAATGGACGAACAACATGGAGAAACCCATACCTTAGGAGTGCCCAAGGAAGTCTCAACGGTGGTACAATTCTCCACTGTCCGCAGTGGTGGGGTCTTGGATCAAAACCAGTATTTGTATTTCTCTCCCACATAGATCACACATGTGGGATGGGCAACGTAATCAACATGGTGGGCCTTAAGTAGGTTTCAACGGTAGGCATCATTGACACCACTGTTTCTTATGAATGACCCACCTCAAGTATGGGTCTACCTTGATTTTTGGGTTCATGGCCTAAAATGAGATAGGACATCTGATGGATGGTGTGGATATCACTTAAACACCGTAGTGCTGGCTATGGTGGTTCCACGATCCTCTTAAGAAAACAACGTGCAAAAGAGAAGGTTGGATGTCATTTTCCAACTATTCTTTGTGGTTTGGCCTACCCAATATCTGAATTTGCCTCATCCTTGGACCTTAGGCCTAAGATGACCCGTACAAAATGAATGGATGGCTTGGATAAAACATATACATCATGGTGGGTCCCACAAGTGGACCAACTATTATTTGAGATGTCATTGTCAAGATTGTATCTTCTCCTGGAAAAGACATATGGAAATAAATGTCATAGTAGGTGGTTTTCAATGGTGGGTATTTTTTTCCCAATCTTTTCCTAGAGTGCAGCCTATCCGATATCCAAGTCAGGCCGATTATTGGGACCAAGGCCTAAAATGGCCAAGCAAAATAGATAGATGGCTTGGATGCCACACATACAATAAGTGGGTCTCATGAATGGCGCCACCTCTTTTGTTTTGTGTTTTCTCCACGTGCAGGGACGTACGAGTAGGTCAAATGCCTTAGAAAATATCTAGGGAGGTTTCAATGGGGAGCATTAATGTCACCACGGTTTCCTACGGTGTGTCACACTTGAGGTCCGAATCTACCTCAAATCTGGCTTTTAGCCATAAAATGATTCGGCAAAGAAGATGGATGATTTGGATTAACTACATGCTTCAAGGTGGGTCTAAGAGTGACAAACTTCACTCACACGGTTGACGACGTAAACAACCTATCTGTATGCCTTTGACAATGACTACTCAGTTCATTTTTTTATTCATTGTAAATATATATATATAGGGTCCAGGTAAGTGATCAACTCTGTCTATAAGGTTGGCCAGCCCATGGTTGGCCTACCGAGCTTTGCATATCCATTAAAACCCAAGAACAAGTAAATGGGGAGGGAAAAGAAAACATGGAATTCTAGCCATTGAATGAGCTTTCACCACTATGGGACCCATATATATGAATTATATGCACATTTAGGTGGACCACACGTTGGCCACGCTGGGTAGCATGGATGGGTGGGTCCCACCTTCTGGCAAAAAGGAAAAATGACATGAATATCAACATATATGTCAAGATGGAGTCCATTTGATGAGCCCAACATCAAGACAATGGGTAAACGACTTGTGCACTCACCTCAACGGTTGATGTGGATATCGAATGTATATGAACAGTTGAGATCGCCTTTCCTTCTCCCTAATCTCCTCTAATATCTCGTTCAACTATATGTATTTTTCCTTCTCTGTATCATTTCTTCCATGCAGTCATTAAGATGGATGAGAGATGGTTTTATACATAGGACGGCATAGTCATCATTGAATATAGAGGTGAGGAGACGTAGGATAGGCATGTCGCGGTATGGGTTAAGGCGTAAATGCATTAGATTTTTTTTTTATTATATTTGAAAGTGACATTTTACTATTCTAGATATTTTATACTAAGTCAGCCCCACATCACCTGTTCGTACATGTACGATGCATGCCATCCGTTGATTCTAATGGGGCACACATCTTTTAATCTGGCCGTCGAAATGGGGTGTGCTATGTGGCGTTGGAATCACCATGTTCACGTGGTCAGTAAGGTATAGATCTCGAGTCATTATGGCAATGAAATAGGAAAACTGATTGAAACTCACCAATCTGGTCCATTCCAACACAAGATGACACCGATAATCAAGCTTACAGAAGGTTAATCAGGATACAAGTCTTACACTTATAGCAGGACTTCTTTCTTGAACGAAGATGTTAGAGTGTTCAATCAGACAAAAAGAGTATAAGGTTCTATAGATTTTAAAAATGGAAAACCCAAATGCTACTTGATTCAATTCTCTTAGATCTCAAAGAAGAGTATAGTTTACTCTCTTAGATTAAATCTAAAATGATCTTGAGAAAAAAGGAATTGAATAAGCTATTAAAATAAAATATATAAATACCAACAGATAGCTTGTCAAAGACTTGAGCTTTTCTCTCTCTTGTAAAAGGATTAAAGTAAATTTTCATTGTAATTTGGAATGAGAGAAAGATTCAATTTATAAGAAAAGAAGTTAGAACTTCAGCTAGCCTAAGATAGGCTTCCACTAGCCCAAGTTCACAAGATTCTATTCAACGGATTTCAAATTGCATAGGAAAAGAATTATTCAAAATTCGGCTGGCTCAAGGTCAAATTCGACTGGCCGAATTTGCCATTTGGCTGGCCGAATTCCCGCGAATTCCAAAAGATTGCATTGTTGGAATTTCACCTGAACTTTCTTGGGCTGGCCGAATTTCAAGCTTAGTTTAGCTGAACAAAAACTTAGGTTAGCTGAATTTTCAACAGAAGTTGTTATTTTGCTTCAGGCTTGAAGTGGGTTGGGCGAGGAAGTTAGGCTGACCGAACCAAAAGTTAGGCTGGCCGAATTCCAAAGCAAAAATACTTAAAAAAAAACCCAAAATATAGAATTTTTGAAAGCACATATTACTAAGGTCTTTCTAGGGTTATACCACTTATGTTATAGTAAATATTGGAGTCACCTTGTCTTGAATTTAGTCTTAAGCTTTTTCTTGAATGCGGGCAATGATTTCTTTAAGAAGATGTGCCAATATTGACTTGATCATAAGCTGATCTTGACCTGATCTTAAGGCGTGTAGAATTGTTGCGAATCCATACTTGAATCGCTTTTGTCTTCTGAACTTTTGTCTTATGAAATTTGATAATTTATGTGTACTTAACATAATAGCACTTACATCGACTCTGACTCCGAGATGCCCCCAAAGGAAGTGCCTTCCGAGCAGCCTCCCGCAACGTAACAGCTTTTGCTTTCCCTCTTACCATTGTAATTTTTTCTTTTTTGTTGTTGATGTAATTGTTAGTGCTATTATATGATACCTCTTTGGTTGTCAAATTTTGCGTGTCAAAACCTTGGTGTGTTCTATGTCTTGGTGTGTTATATGTTTAAGACAACCATGGACTCTTCAAGCGGCTTCAAGGTATATTTCGAAGATATAAAAAGAGATATAAAGAAGACACAGTATTCTTTATTCACGCAAAGGTTATTCAAGTTCAAGATACAAGCAGTGTGTGAAGGTGTGAAGCTCAAAAGCAAACTCAAGATAAATGTTGGTGTCAAGTTTTGGACGACTCGTACTTCAGGCTTCAAGTACTAAAAGATTTATCATTCGTTGAATGAAGTAAAGTTCAATGTCCATACTTCATTATTCAGGTTTGATAGACCATAGTCTTTGACCTTAGGGTAGGTCACTTTGGATACATTATTCAAATGTATTTAAACATGTTTTTGATCTGCTCTTAGACTAGTCCTGGGTCTGGTTCGACCAGTCCTAGCACTGGCTCGACCTGTCTAAGAATTTCCTAGGCCAGTCTTGGACTTGTTCAATTTATCGGATTTTCTGGTTCGCTCACGACCAGTCTTGGAGTCTGCTCGACCGGTCGTGGGATGTCCTCGACTCGAACCTCGACCAGTCGTGGAGCCTCGATTCAAACTCCAGCGACTAAATTCACTGTCGCTCGACCAGTCGAGAGGGGTCTCGACCGGTCGTGGACGACCTTCGCACCAGTCGGACTGCCTACGACCAGTCGAACATCGGTTTTCCTGATTCCGCGCAGAAATTCAAAAATCTGTTTCTCCTAAGACCAGTCGTGGGAACTCCTAGACCAGTCGAAGACGAATTTCTGTAGCTATAAATAGCACACGAATTTCAGAGTTTAAAATCGAAAAATCTATCAAAGCAAGGCTCCACTCTGAGATAAGTCGTGTTTAATTTTAAGCTAATTTGCGCTTCATTCTAATTCCTTTTGTTAGCTTTTTGCATTTGATTTTATTCTAAATTCCAATCATATTTGAAAAGGGGAAATCGTGTATTCCTTCTTCTTGGAATTAAAATCAAATAGAGCTAGCCCTTTGTGATTTCATTTAAAATCAATTAGAACTTAGAACCTCAATAATTGAGTATTGGACATTGAACTATCATCTCTACTCTGATCGGTTCTTCCGGGCTACTGCAAAAGGATAAGATCCAGGTATTCTACAATTCCTGTAATTTCTATTTTGGTTTTGTATGAGATTTGCCAGAAAAATCTCTATGTGTATGGTTATCTGAGGAGAGCCAGAAAACTCAGATTGTGGGTTTTTTGAATTGTGTAAGCCCAAGTGATAAAGACACAATTGTGAAGGTTTTTGGTGAACCTGTGAAAACCAGTTTTTATTAGAGAACGCTAATATCCCCTGTGTGAGGATATTAGGAGTGGAGTAGCATTCTGTGTGGCTGTTTTAGAACAGTTGGTGAACACACAGGCGAACCACTATAACTTCTTGTCTTGTGGATTGAATGGTTATTTAATTCCTTATCTTTTATCATTCAGTTCTATTTTCCTTGTGGATGTGAATGTTGTAACAGTTTGAAATTTCAAGCAAGTGTGGGAATGTTGTAATAATTTAGTGATTTATTTCCAGCAATTCCTTTATTTGATTCAAGCTTTAAATTCCAAAATTGTTCCAGCAAGGTTGCCCTGCCATTTTTATGGTGTATGGCTGTCCCTAGAACAAGACATTTGTAAAATTCAATTTATTCAGTGCAGTTTGTATTTATTTCTTTATTCCTCTTTGATTTGAGAATTTGATACAAAGACATTTCTAGACATAAGGTTGTCCTACCATAAACATTGGGTTTTTGGTGAAAGGTTGTCCTTAGAACAACGTTTGTATCAACCTCTCAAATTCAATTGTTTGAGGTTGCATTTCATTTCTGCATTGCAATTTATTTAATTAGTTCATTGGCTATCATACTTTGTTTAATTCCGCTATTATAAGTTTTTATTTGGCATTGTCCTATTCACCCCCTCTCTAGGACATATAGCTTGGCCATTTCAAGTGGTATCAAAGTCAAATAGCTCGCTTTTATTTCTTTATATTTGGATTTATTTCCTGAGCTAACGATCTAAGCTATATATAATAATGTCAAATTTTGATAGCCTCTCAGTCACTAGGCCTCCACCATTTGATGGCTCCAACTATGCTTATTGGAAAGCCAGAATGAGGATCTTCCTCAAATCAATGGATGAGAGTGTGTGGCAAGCCACAGTGACTGAATGGAATCCTCCTGTCATGGAAGTAACTGGAGTTGATGGTTCTAAATCTATGAAAATTACACCATACTTTCAATGGACCACACTTCAGAAAAGTGAGAGTAGTGCTAATGCTAAAGCACTAATGCAATTACTTGCGCACTATCACCGGATGAGTTCAAAAGAATCATATCCTGTGATACTGCAAAGCAAGCTTGGGATATTTTAGAAATGACACATGAGGGTACATCGATTGTCAAAAAATCTAAAGTCCAACTCCTCACAACTAAATTTGAAGAAATTCATATGGAGGAGAATGAAATGTTTATGGACTTCTATACTAGATTAAATGACATTGTAAACTCAATGTGGGGTCTTGGTGATAAAATCCCAGAAAGTAAAGTGTGTGCAAAAATACTACGCTCTCTTCCTGAACGGTTCAATTCTAAAGTAACCGCAATCCAGAAACTTCGTGACACGGACAAAATGAAGGTGGAAGAACTCGTTGGGTCTCTACAAACTTATGAATTAAATTTTAAAGCTCTTAAAGGAAAATCAATTGCTTTGAAATCTTCCAAAAATACGGTAGAAGATAAATCCGATTCTGAAGATGACTTAGCTCTTATTGCAAAAAGATTTTACAAAATTTTTAAAAGTAAGAAAAGAGTTGATTTTCAAAAATCAAATGATAAAAAGAAGTTTAGATCTAAAACTCGAAAATCTTTGAAAGACAGTCAGTGTTACAACTGTCATGAGTATGGGCATCTAGCAAACAAATGTCCTAATAAGGACAAACCCAAAAAAAGGGTATGTTGGCTACATGGGATGAATCATCTGACTCTGAAGTTTCTTCTGAATCAGAAGATTCTGAAACCGAGTCGGGCAATGAGGTAAAAGCCCTTATGACTCTAGCCAAGTTTACCTTCTCTGATCACGATGATTCTACTAGTGAAGAAAATTTGGATAATGATCATGAGAATGAAGAAGATCTTCAAGATGCTTACAATGCCTTATACAAAGAGAGTTGTAAAATTGCTGTGAAGCTTAAACTTCAGAGAGAAAAATTTTCTAAACTTAGAGATTGTTTTGACTTGCTTGTTTTAGAAAAATCTCAAATATCAGATTATTTTGAAAAATCAAAAAGTGATTTAGAATTCAAAAACTCTCTGATTGTTGATTTAAAATCTGAAATTGAGAGACTAAAGAATGAGTGTCTGTGTCTTCTCTTCTGAATTCAAAGGAAACTTGGAGGTATGCCCAAGGTGATTCTAAATTAGAAAAACTCCTATCCGGTTCAAAAAAATGTGGCGATAGATCCGGGTTGGGGTATGATAAAACAATACCTCATAAACAGAAGAATTCTCCACCTAAATTTGTGAAAGGAGAATCCTCTAATTCAAAAGAGAAAAACACTTCACAAGGTTTTGTCAAAACAACAAAAAATTTTCAAAAACCTAGAAGCAGCTATGTCAACTTCAAAAATCAGATGAAAAATCCTTTAGCTGAAAAAATAGTTGATTTACTCAAGGAACTTTTAAAATCTAACTCTGTAAGTCACTCTTACAAATATAAACAAAAGAAGACCAACTATGTTCCTAAACCTAAAACTGTTATGAAATGGGTTCCTAAAGTTGACTGCTTGGTTGCTCACACTGCTTTCAAAGCAACTAGCCTTTCAAAGTGGTACCTAGACAGTGGTTGCTCCAGGCATATGACTGGTGACAAAGCTCTTTTCACCGATCTACAAGATATGACTGATGGGTCAGTCACATTTGGTGATGGTAGCAATTGCAAAATTATTGGCCAAGGTACGGTTCAACTCTATAATCTACCCTTATTTAAGAATGTTTTATATGTTGAGGGTTTAAAACACAACTTGTTAAGCATATCTCAAATATGCGATAACAATCATAGTGTGAAGTTTTCCAATCAAGGTTGTGAGATTATAGACAAAAAGGGGTCTGTGATATTAACTGGTCTCAGAACTTCTGAAAACTGCTATATAGTGAGAAATGACAGCTCATCTAATCAAATGTGTTACATGGTCCATACCAATGAAACAGAATTATGGCATAAACGCCTTGGACATGTACACTACCGGAAATTTATATAGATTGAGCAAAGAAGAACTAATAAGAGGTCTACCAAAGATTCAAAAAGTAGATAAAATATGTGGTGAATGCCAGTATGGTAAACAAACTAGGAGATCTCACAAAAAGGTGAACTCCAATACCACATCAAGACCACTCGAACTTCTCCACATGGATCTAATAGGACCAACTAGAACGGAAAGTCGAGGTGGTAAAAAAATACATTCTGGTTATTGTAGACGATTACACCAGATTCACTTGGGTTTCATTTTTAAAGGACAAATCAGAAACCCTTGATGAAGTGAAAAAGATAATCAAACGGATCCAAACTGAAAAATGTTCTCAAGTGAATAAGATCCGAAGTGATCATGGATCTGAATTTGAAAATAGCGGTTTTGAGAAATTCTGTAATGATCATGGAATATCACATGAATTCTCTGCACCTAAAACTCCACAGCAAAATGGCATTGTGGAAAGAAAAAATAGAGTTCTTCAAGAAATGGGAACTGTTATGCTAAATAGCATGAAGGTTTCTAAGAATTTATGGGCTGAGGCGATTAATACTGCTTGCTATATTATTAATCGTGTTTATACTTGCAAATCAAATAATAAAACGCCCTATGAAATGTGGTTTGACAAAAACCTACAGTCAAATATTTTCGCGTTTTTGGCAGTAAGTGTTATATTTTACGTGACCGGGAAAACTTGGGAAAATTTGATACTAAAGTGATGAAGGATTATTCTTAGGATATTCATTAAACAGTCGTGCATATCGTGTACTGAACAAAAGGACCGGAGTTATTCAAGAGTCAATTAATGTGGTCATAGATGATCACTTAAATACTTCGGCCCCTAGTTCAGATAATGATGAAGTTCTCATAATTGAAAAACCAGAAACTTCATCAAGTGAATCTAATCATGATGTGAGGACTGTCAAAGATCATCCAACTACACAAATCCTTGGAAATCCTCTCACTGGTGTACGCACTCGTAGACAATTAGAAGATTTTTGTAATTACGTGTGTTTCACATCTCAGATAGAACCGGTTAATGTAAAAGAAGCTCTTTCTGATGAAAACTGGATAGTTGCGATGCAGGAAGAACTTAATCAATTTGTTCGTAACGATGTCTGGTATCTTGTTCCAAGACCGAAAGATAAACATATTATTGGAACAAAATGGATTTTCAAAAATAAGTCTGATGAATTGGGAAATATTATTCGAAACAGGCAAGACTGGTTGTGCAAGGGTACACTCAAATTGAAGGTATCGATTTTGAGGAAACTTTCGCTCCAGTTGCACGCCTTGAATCAATCAGATTATTTATATCCATTGCATGTTTTAGAAAGTTTAAGATTTATCAAATGGATGTAAAGAGTGCTTTTCTTAATGGTGATTTACATGAAGAGGTTTATGTTGAACAACCTACAGGGTTTGAAGATCCTAAGTTTTCTAATCATGTTTATCGCCTTAAGAAAGCTCTCTATGGGTTGAAACAAGCTCCCAGGGCATGGTATGAAAATTGACTAAGTTTTACTGGGTCACAATTTTCAAATGGGTAGTGTTGATAAAACACTCTTTGTTAAAAAGCAGAACAATGATATTTTAATGGTTCAAATCTATGTTGATGATATAATTTATGGATCAACTTGTACTGACATGACTGTTGAGTTTGCAGATCTAATGAAATCTGAATTTGAGATGAGTATGGTCGGAGAATTAAACTATTTTCTAGGATTGCAAGTTAACAGCAATCTGATGGAATTTTTATTTCTCAAACTAAATATGCTCTAAATTTAGTTAAGAAGTTCGGGTTTGAAAATGGTAAGAATTTTGATACTCCTATGAGTACTTCTCTAAAGCTCTCAAAAGACTCTACAGGTAAAGATATAGATCCTAAACTATATCGAAGCATGATTGGTAGTTTACTGTATTTAACAGCAAGTAGACCTGATATTGCTTTTAGTGTTGGAATTTTGCTAGATATCAGTCTAATCCTAAAGAATCTCATTTGACTGCTGTTAAACGCATTATTCGTTATGTTGCAAGTTCAGTTAATCTGGGTCTTTGGTATCCCTTTGATACTAGTGTTCAATTGGCTGGGTTCTCGGATGCTGATTGGGCTGGTAATATGGATGACAGAAAGTCAACCAGTGGTGGTTGCTTTTACATTGGAAATTGCATAGTTTCTTGGTTCAGCAAGAAACAGAGTTCCATTTCACTCTCAACTGCTGAGGCTGAATACATTGCTGCAGGAAATGCATGTACTCAGTTAGTCTGGATGAAACGCATGTTAAGTGATTATGGTATTGCACAAGACTCGATAGTTTTATATTGTGATAATCAAGTGCAATTAATATTTCCAAAAATCCAATCCAGCATTCACGAACTAAGCATATTGACATTAGATTTCACTATATTCGTGAACTTGTTGAAGAAAAAATAATTTGTTTAGAATATATTCCAACCGAGAAACAACTTGCTGACATTTTCACCAAACCACTCGATAAATGCAGGTTCAATAAATTGAAATTTGATCTCGGTATGTGTAATATAAGATGATTGATTATGCATTTTGTATATTATATTGTAAATATCTTCATAGTTTTTTATGAAATTTTTTTTTAAAAAAAATAAAATAAAATAAAAAAAATGCATGTTTTGGTCTTACACGACCAGTCGAGGATAGTCTCGACCAGTCGTGGTTAGACCGGTCGAGGACTAATCACGACCGGTCGTGTATCGCGCTGGTTTCTTTAATTGGGGAAAAAATCACTTTTTCCTCATTTCCCTCTTCTTCTCCAACGGGCTTAGCTTTGACCGGTCGTACCCATCTATGGGATTTCTCCAGGTTTGAGTATTTCTCTTGATTTTGTTGAAGAATCTTGAACATTGCTTCTTGTCTTCCTTGTTAGTGTTGATTATTTCATATTTCCTTCAAGGGTTTGGGGTTTTCTTCCTCATTTTCTGATTTGGTTGAAACCCATCTTGTTTTTCTTGAAATTTCTTCAATCTTTTCAAGAATATGGATGTTAGAGGTAAAAAGCGAACTAGTAGAGGTGCTTCTTCATCTAGGTCTAATGTTATTTCTCGCCGTCATCTTAGAGATCCTAATGATGACCCTCCACAAGTTCGTGATTTTCGTACTAAGAAGGTTATTGTTGAGAAAGCAGTTAGTATTAATCATATTGCTCAATTTAATCTTGTTCCTCTTCCTTCAATCTGTTGGTTGGGTTAACATTTTGAACTGGGGAGGCCGGCATTTCAGTCAATTGCTCAGGCCATGGTTGCATGTATTACAGACTTTTCTCTTGAGGAATTAACTTTTATTGTTACTACAAGAGAAGGGCCTTTTCTGTGGATCGTCATTTGATTTCTGGATTAATGGATATTCCAGTAATTGATGATGGAATCCACCCTTCCACATTGGGTGATAAAGTTACTGAATCTGAAAAACGTCTATTTACTAGAGCCCTTTGTAATATGGATGCACCTTGGTCTGTCAATGGTACTGTTCTCAAATCCAGGTGGCTGTTGCCCAGATACAGAGTTCTTCATCGTATTTTTACGTCTAATGTGTATCCTCGGCTGGTAACAAACTGAGTTGACTCTTCTGATGGTTCGTATACTGTACTCAGTCATTAGTGGTGCCAATGTTTGCTTGCCTTCGTTGATCTGTTCTTCTATTATTCAGTTTCGGTCTCAGCCAGGTCATGGTGACATTCCATTTGGATATTTGTTAAATGTCTTAGCTACTCATATGTTGGTCACTATGCCTGTTGGTGAAGCTCCTATCCAACACCTTATTTTCAACAACTCCAACCTAAACAAAATGAAGTTGAGATTGGCCGCTGGTCAAGTTGATAATGTCGAAGGTGGTGGAGCTGCTGGAGTTGGAGATGCGAATGAAGGAGATGATCTTCCTGATGAGGATATCAACATGGATGATCTTTTTGATGATATTGAGTCTGCATCTGAAGATGATCCAGATTTTGTTCCTTCTGATTTCGATGCACGTCTAAGTGCATTAGAAGAAAAGGTAGAAAATATGCATGTTGGCCATAATGCACAATTTAAGAAAATGCATAAGTATTTGAGGCGCTTACAAAAGGCCTTCATCATATTGATGCTACCATTCCTGCTCCTTCTTCAGGGTCTGATTAAATGTTTTTATAACTAAGTTTGAACTGATTTCACTTTGAATTTCTCTTGGTACTGTTAAACTTATAACTGTGACTTTGTTTGTAATTCTTCTCCTAACACTTTTATGACCTTCTCTATTTTACTTCTTGAGCTTATGGATCTCCTTTGTCATATTTTTGACAAAAAGGGGGAGAGAAGTATAGTATATATATGTTATTTGTTTGTGGTGATGTGTGTGTGCCTCATTCCTTAATGGGGAGTCTTATTGAGGGGGTGATTCATCTCTCATATTGTGTATGGTTGTCATGTGTTGTGACTGTGTTGACAACTGATTCATGATTCTCATGTGTGACATGTTTTGACATGATTCATGATTCTCTATTGTGATTTTTATATAGATATGTTTTGTCACACAATTTGACAAAGGGGGAGGTTAGTGCTAGTATATACATTTGTTGTCAAATTTTTGTTGTCAAAAAACCTGGTGTGTCTATGTCTTGGGTGGTGTGTTCTATGTTTAAGACAACCATGGACTCTTCAAGCGGCTTCAAGGGATATTCATCGAATTATGATAAAGAAAGATATAAAAAGACACAGTATCTTTATTCACGCAAAGGTTATTCAAGTTCAAGATACAAGCAGTGTTGAAGGTGTGAAGCTCAAAAGCAAACTCAAGATAAATGTTGGTGTCAAGTTTTTGGACGACTCGTACTTCAGGCTTCAAGTACTAAAAGATTTATCATTCGTTGAATGAAGTAAGTTCAATGTCCATACTTCATTATTCAGGTTTGATAGACCATAGTCTTTGACCTTAGGTAGGTCATTTTGGATACATTATTCAAATGTATTTAAACATGTTTTTGATCTGCTCTTAGACCAGTCCTGGGTCTGGTTCGACCAGTCCTAGCACTGGCTCGACCTGTCTAAGAATTTCCTAGGCCAGTCTTGGACTTGTTCAATTTAATCGGATTTTCTGGTTCGCTCACGACCAGTCTTGGAGTCTACTCGACCGGTCGTGGGATGTCCTCGACTCGAATCTCGACCAGTCGTGGAGCCTCGATTCAAACTCCAGTGACTAAATTCACTGTCGCTCGACCAGTCGAGAAGGGGTCTCGACCGGTCGTGGACGACCTTCGACCAGTCGTGGACTGCCTACGACCAGTCGAACATCGGTTTTCCTGATTCCGCGTAGAAATTCAAAAATCTGTTTCTCCTAAGACCAGTCGTGGGAACTCCTAGACCAGTCGAAGACGAATTTCTGTAGCTATAAATAGCACACGAATTTCAGAGTTTAAAGATCGAAAAATCTATCAAAGCAAGGCTCCACTCTGAGATAAGTCGTGTTTAATTTTAAGCTAATTTGCGCTTCATTCTAATTCCTTTTGTTAGCTTTTTGCATTTGATTTTATTCTAAATTCCAATCATATTTGAAAAGGGGAAATCGTGTATTCCTTCTTCTTGGAATTAAAATCAAATAGAGCTAGCCCTTTGTGATTTCATTTAAAATCAATTAGAACTTAGAACCTCAATAATTTGAGTATTGGACATTGAACTATCATCTCTCTCTACTCTGATCGGTTCTTCCGGGCTACTGCAAAAGGATAAGATCCAGGTATTTTACAATTCCTGTAATTTCTATTTTGGTTTTGTATGAGATTTACCAGAAAAATCTCTATGTGTATGGTTATCTGAGGAGAGCCAGAAAACTCAGATTGTGGGGGTTTTTTGAATTGTGTAAGCCCAAGTGATAAAGACACAATTGTGAAGGTTTTTGGTGAACCTGTGAAAACCAGTTTTATTAGAGAACGCTAATATCCCCTGTGTGAGGATATTAGGAGTGGAGTAGCATTCTGTGTGGCTGTTTTAGAACAGTTGGTGAACACACAGGCGAACCACTATAACTTCTTGTCTTGTGGATTGAATGGTTATTTAATTCCTTATCTTTTATCATTCAGTTCTATTTTCCTTGTGGATGTGAATGTTGTAACAGTTTGAAATTTCAAGCAAGTGTGGGAATGTTGTAACAATTTAGTGATTTATTTCCATTCCAGCATTCCTTTTATTTGATTCAAGCTTTAAATTCCAAAATTGTTCCAGCAAGGTTGCCCTGCCATTTTTATGGTGTATGGCTGTCCCTAGAACAAGACATTTGTAAATCAATTTACTTCAGTGCAGTTTGTATTTATTTCTTTATTTCTCTTTGATTTGAGAATTTGATACAAAGACATTTCTAGACATAAGGTTGTCCTACCATAAACATTGGGTTTTTGGTGAAAGGTTGTCCTTAGAACAACGTTTGTATCAACCTCTCAAATTCAATAGTTTGAGGTTGCATTTCATTTCTGCATTGCAATTTATTTAATTAGTTCATTGGCTATCATACTTTGTTTAATTCCGCTATTATAAGTTTTTATTTGGCATTGTCCTATTCACCCCCCCCTCTAGGACATATAGCTTGGCCGTTTCAGTAATGTGCTCTTCGGAGCTTTATTAACACAACAAATTTTTGCCATATTGTTCATTTGTGTGAATTTTCTAAGTAGGGAGGTCAGTTTAACCTTTTTTAGGTCATGATGTCCAAGTAGTTTTCTGTAGGTCGGATACGTGAATTGCGTAGCTTAAGTGGCGATGATAGTATGTGGTCCGACCTCTTCTTGAAGGGTCGGTCCATCAATGAGGGCTATTCCTCCCATGTATCATTGGAAGCCCTTAATAGACTTTTAGTAGATGGTCCATTTGTAGACATTAAAGTAGAAAGCAAAGTTGTCTCGACCTGGGGATTTTATTGATATCGAAGTAGAAAGAAAACTTTCCACGCTGGAATAAACATAGTAGGTAAGTGGATCTCGCACTTGGGGCAGGTCGGCCCCTATGCGTAGTAGATTTTGAGATGCTCGGCATTCCACGATGCGGCAAAAGTCGACCTTCTAAGTCCTCGAATCGATATGATCCTGGTTGGCTTGTGCTTATCACCAAGTAGGGTCCTTCCCAGTTCAGTCTCAAGGTTCTCAAGTTGGGTTCCTTGGTATTCTGGAAGGTTCTCTTGAGAACTAGGTCCCCAGCTTGGAACCTTCTTGTTTTTACCCTGGAATTGTAGAAACGTGCTACCTACTGTTGTCAAATCATGACTTTGACTCGTTCTTGCTCCCTTCTTTCCTCAATAAGGTTGAGATCCAGTGCCATCAGTTCGGCGTTCTGCTTTTCATCGTAGGAGTGGGTCCAGCTAGTCGCTAGTCTGATCTTGATTAAAATAACGGCCTCAACATCGAAGGCTAAGGAAAAAGGAGTTTTTCCTGTGGTCGTTTGGGCAATAGTTTGGTATGCTCAAAGGATGTGAGGGAGCTCTTCGGCCCATGACCCTTTAGCTTTTTCAAGCTATGTCTGGAGGTGATTTTTGATAATTCTGTTGACTGCTTCGACCTGTCTGTTGGCCTACAGTTATCGAGGTGACGAGTAAATGTTTTGGATTCTAAGGTTCTCACACATACTTCGGAACTGCTTATTGTTAAATTATTTCTCCTTGTCCGAAATGATCGTGTGGGGGTTCCCGTATCTACATATAATGTTCTTTTAAACGAAGTCTGTAATCTTCTGCTCGATGATCTTCGTCAGGGGCTCGGCCTCGGCCCATTTAATCAAATAGTAGACTGTGACAACCACGAACTTGGTTTGTCCTTTGCTGGTTGGTAGGGGGCCGATGACGTCGATCCCCATCGGGCGATTGGCCATGATCCGGTCATAGAAGTCAGTTGTTCGGGCGCCTATCGAGGTATTGCCGCAAACCGCTGACATTTGTCGCATTTCCAAACATGCTATCGGGCATCCGCTTGAATGATCAGCAAAAAATACCCTTGTCGGATGACCTTGTGGGCGAGGGCTCGGCCGCCGAAGTGATTTCCGCAAATGGCTTCGTGGATCTCTTTCAGGACGTACTCAGCTTCCTCGGGTAGGAGGCATCTGAGATATGGGAGGAAGAATCCCTTTTGTATAAGATGTCCCCGACCATGATGTAACGAGTGGCTTTAGCTCGGAGCCTGTGCGCCTTTGAATGGATCTAGGGCAACTTTCCCTCCTTCGGGTAATCAGTTATTGGATCCATCTAGGTTGGCTCTAAGCTTATCGGGAGAATTGTGGCTAGGTCAGACTCATTGATGCTCGGTTCGGTAGTGGCCAAATTTGCCAACATGTCTGCTTTAGAGTTTTCTGCTCTGGTGTAACGCCCTAAAAATCGGGGGTCGAGCATAAACTCAACTCCCGAGTTCCAGAACATCACTTATGCAACAAAATGAATGATGATTGAATGTTGACTGTATTCGTGCATTGAACATGAGTGAGATTAAGCCAAAACAGCATATCATACTCCAGAGACAGTTAAGTTTGCAAGCGGAAGACTGTGATAGATAGATAAAATATATAATTATGATGAGTCTCCAGAGTGTGATAACATTACCAGGTTAAATAAATACAAGTGCGGTTCTAAAATGTACCAAATGTGAGGAAGTGTAATGCCTTCTATCCCAAAACCATAGCCCCGTCAATACAATATCAGGTCTTCATTGACCTGCCAGAGAGATACAGATAGGAGAACTCCTCCTATCATCACAGAAGTAGTCCGGCTCTGCTTCACAAGCATCGCCATCACCTGAAATTCAACAAATCTGGTGGGTGTTCGGAACACCGTCCCGTAACGTGGGAGTGAGTGATCAACTCAGTGGAACAGTAAGGCATAGGTTAACATGTTATCAATTCAATCAAGCAGTAATGATAAAGCAGTACAAATCAAACATTTCTAACTACTCTTGTTAAGTGCGAAAATGAAATGACATGATGCTGCTGTATGCCCTTGCCAAACCACCCTCAAGCGACATCATCTCACGTTCGCGAATGCTTACTCCCTCAGTGCGCCACATCTACAAAGCACATGCGGTGCGATGATGCTCATGATTACCAAGTTTTTATTAGTCCATTTCAAACAGTATTATGAAACTAAGGTACCTCCCTTGTATCATTCCCAAACATGATCCATTCTAGGGTCGTCAATCCTAGTTATTCTCATACGATGTTATGGTTTGAGAAACGTAGTGAAGGCATCGCAAAGGGCTCATCACCCGTCAGCGCGGATACAGATCTCACCGTATGCGGCTCAATTGCTGGCCGTCAGCTCGAGTACAGGTCTCACCGTACTCGGCTCAATCACTAGCCGTCAGCTCAAGTACAGGTCTCACCGTACTCGGCTCAACTCACACTCTAGTTGCTGTGAAAGACTCGTGGCCAATCACAGACCCTTGGAGTGTACTCGATGATACCACGGAGGACTCGTCGCCCGTCAGCACGAGCACAGATCTCACCGTACTCGGCTCTCGCCGAAGTATCGACAGCTCGAATACAGTGTCCCATACCACCATATTCGGCTCACGAGTTGATTGCGCAATGGTCACTACGGGGAGGCACATGGCCCCAGCGTAGGCCGACAGCTCGACCACGGTGTCCCATACCACCATGCCCGGCTCATGCGACTTAGCGGATCTAGGTACCATGGTTAAACGGGGATCGCCACTGGTAAGTTTGGTACCCTAGGTTCAAGCAGTAGCGACCAAACAGGGTGAACATGCATAAGGCAGATCGGGTTACTTGATGAGCTCGACTAGTACGATCGCCCGTTGAGCTGCACGACATGAAGTGCATAAACAACTTCGTGTGGCTAGCCACTGCCGACAGGCAACGCACGACTCGAGTTCGTCGAACACATCCCACGTGGCAAATGAATCTCAGCCACGAGTTCAATCTCGTTACCGATTGCCTGGACTATAATCATAGCCCCAAACACAATCAATTACAGAGATATAAAGCAGTAATGGATCAGGATTCAAATCATACAATCAGTCTGGTATTATCCGTTTAGGGCTGCCAGGGCTGTTGCACGCACTCGTTGCTCCGCTCCCCCATCACCCATGACGGATCATACAACGTAAATATAAATTAAACATATGCATTACATAGTTAAAATCATAAAGCAGTTGAGCATGTTATGAATCACAACACAAGCATGAGTTTGTACATGTTCAATTCCTAATCACACAACTATCAAAGGAGATCATACACATAGTTTATAGAGGTTGAGAATCATATCTCAACACCCTTATACATTACAATTTGCTAACTACTACTCACTCAGACATTTCAGTTATACTTGAACTTACATACATCACATACATGACATATGTCGATCACATAGGCATTAGGCCAAATCCTTTCACTAGGGAGTTGCCCCAATCATAATACGCGTACACCCACGACGGATAGTCATGGCAAGTAGGAATCCAAGTTCCATATCCATTCAGTCATTTCCACAAACACTTGGGCCACACATTTTAGCACATATAGTGTATACTGGCCGTGGCGTGATTTAGGGCAAATCCTTTCGTCAAAGGGATATCGCCATTACAACAATCATATATCCAGGACAATTAGTCATGGCGAGCACGAATGAGAATTCTATACTCATTCAGCCATTTTCACAAATACTTGGAACACTATTCCAACATACATAGTGTATGTTAGCAAACATGTATTAGGGCTATTCTTTCGCTAAGCGGTTATTTTATCCGCGTATACCATATTCATACAACAATTAATCATGACAATTATATTTCCAAAATACGCACGTGTGCGGTATTTCTAAAATACGCAATTTCAACATACATGACATTTACACATGAACATGTATTTTTGCGATTCTTTTCGCCAAACTAACATTTTACCCATATGATATAATCAAACATTAAATAAACATGTCAAACATTTTCCAACAAAAATACGTATACGGTATTTCTACGTATATCTAGTATGTGAAATTCCATATTCTTTATCGCTAATCGAAACAGGAAACGGAAAGCACTTTGTACATGTGCATTTGCATGCAGATCATGAATCTATCATTATCTGACATTGAAAGCGTTGAAAAACGTAACTTATACGCTTAAAGTCCTCACCTTTGTCGTAGAATCGTAACGGAGTTGATAGGTTCGCTAAGCTTCCGTATACGGCAACTAGGCGACCTAGAGAAGGAAATAGGTTAGCTATTTCATAACCTACAACTATCAATCCCCAAACAGGTTAGGGTTAGGGTTTCTTACCTAGAAACGGGGCTGGAATCGCCGGAAAAGCGATGAGAACGAGATGGTGCAGCCCGTGTGGTGCAGGGAACGACGGCAGGGAGTTTCTCCCTCTTCTCCCTCACTTTCTCTCTCTTTTCCCTCTCCCAAATCCAAATTCGTATGGCTGGAATGGGAGAGGTTTTAAGGTCCTTATATAGCCTCAAAACTCACCGAAATAGACTCCTGTTCAAAGGTTACTGCTAATATAGGTATTTCGTCACTTTTCCAGCTCAAAAGAGAGGTTCTGGTGGCCCTCCTTGAGCCAAACGTCAGACTTAAGCTCACCACACATGGATCTATGAGGGATTACGTTTTCGACTTGATCGGATTCCCAGATCGCACGTGGCGGGCCACTTTCAGTTCAACGGTCAGTGGGCCACGATCCGAAATTCCAAGTACATGTAAATGTTCCTGAAATTTTTCCTGATCCGAGGGTGTAATTTGGTCTGATTCTGACGGTCTGGTTGCTTAATACTGATGCGCAAGCGAAAGGTGCCAGATCACTATTCCAGATATTTTAATTTCAAAGGGAATAGTGTTTTCACACTCCCTCGCTCTGGATCGAAATAAATGGCCGTGGGACATCGGATTGCCTGATTTTTGAGATGATTGTCAAGCCCAGTGGGGCGGTCCTGGTTCCTTAGCTTCGTGTTAATCGGACTCCCGATGTGCGATCTAGACCTCATACGAAGTTTCGTTTCAGTCCCGAGAGCAGACGGGTAATGAGTTTGGCTCTAGACTTTAGGGTAACCTAGAGTCACGTGTTTTACAAGTTTTGGGTCTTGCAGATCGTATTTAAAGCGATCCCAACGGATTTCATGGCTAATCGAGTTTTGCACTTAGTTAACTTTGTTAAATTTCTAAAGGATTTAATCCTAATTGTTTTCTGGTTGAGATGGTACTTAGGCCTTTGTAGTTTGTATATAAAGTGATCCAAGTTTTACTACTTAGCTAGTTTAAGTTAGTGTCTAGGGCGAAAGTGCTTTGAAAAATTGAAGGCACAAGGTAGTGAAGGGGGATTTGTGAAGGAAATGGGTTCAGAAGCGATTTTAGACTGTGGGGTTCAGTTCTGACGAAATAATAAGATTCAGAGCAACCCATCGCCTAAGGACATCTAATCCCAAATTGGCAAAAATCCGGGATGTTACAATCTACCCCCCTTAAAACAAATTTCGCCCCCGAAATTGGCTAAGGGTAATAAGGGAAAATTTCTTTCTATTATTTCATTTGCCTAAGACTTATTGATTTCAAGTTTCTACGCGTGGTAGGGTAATACCAGCAGGTTCATTTTAGTCTACCCCCCTTAAAACTTAATTCTTTATCCATTTCTCTTACCCTGATGGTTTGCTACCATTTATTTATTTACCTATTAGGAGTCTTGACGACAAATCCCAACAATCTCGAGTAAGACGCTGTTTTCATTGTTTGACCAACACGGAGAGACGTTTATGTGGGCTTAATCCTGATACATCGATCATCTACCGGGCCAGGGTAGAAAGCTCAGCGTATCCCTTCCGAATCCTGGTGGATCCTGGTCTTCTGCTCGGCCAAGCAGTGAGTCCATTGGTAGTCACCCAGGATTGAGAATTGGGTCAAGCCGCGAATGTTTCGCAGTTGTATATTTCAGTAACTCCGTAGTCCGATCAATCTCTAAGAGTAGGGAATGTCCATCATTGAAAGGCTCAAATGTTTATTCTAAGGCTGCCCTTTAAGTCTTAGTCTAAGAGAGTCCTCGTTATCATCTATGTCCACGGAAATGGTAATCAAATCTTACTAGATCATCCTAAAACGGTTTCTCATAGTAGGGCAGGCTAGGGCTTCTATAATGTTCGTATTCAACGAGCACCGTTTCAATCCTGGGCCAGTGGGGTAGGGTCCACCGCGTTTCCGCTGCGCCACCCAGATCAAAGAGGTGTATTAGGTGACTTAACTAGATTGGGCTCATAATGTTCTACCCCCCTTAAAAATTTATTTTCACCCTCAAGGCTCAAGAGCTATGCCCTGATCCGTATGTCGGAACAAGGTGTAATTTATAACCTATCCTTGACATGAAATGGGAAATACATTGGTCTGCCTTTCATCGACGATGTGTACGATGGCATTGATACCTATGGGTATCGAGAGGATTCAACAAAGGAACGGGGTCTCGTTCCAACCTATTCAAGCCAACTAACTACGTCCATCACTCAATTATCTTAGTATTGTTAGTCGTTTATATTTCTTAGTCTAGTCAGCAGCCTAGGCTCAACGTATGCGTAGCGGTAGTCCACTAGTTGTGATTTAAAGTCTATGCCTCTATGCTAGATGATTTCACTTCATTCTTAATACAAGGAAGGGTTTTATTACTTAGGGTTAAAGTTGTCTAATTGGAATTGAGTTGCCTGTAGTTGAATTTAACTACGCCCGAGCATTTCACATATGCTCAAACCAACTGAGGGGGTTCTGGTTGGATTGCCTATATCGTCAGGTCTGTCAAAGCACTGCTCTAGGTCCAAACTCTATGGGCCATATTTGTAAAACAACCATTTACTCTAAAAGCTTAAGCTATCAGAGTGTGGTGGGTTAATGTATATCAAGGGACTTTATCACTTCAACACTCTTAGGCCAGTGGTCTTAAGTTGTATTGAATGGGACCGCATTACTAGTCCTACCTCGGGATTGGGAGTGACATGGTTGGTAGGTGGGTGGGTGGGATAAAAATTATTGGTATAGGCTTTGGAAAATGAGCCTGTGTCGGAAAGTGTGAGATGGGATTTCCCATCCCAGGATAATGATTTTCTAAGCGAAATTTGGAAGGACAACTCAGAGTTTACATTTAATGCATACATCCCAAACACGGTATTAGAAAACATGGGATACAACCAATCTAGGGCCATACCATACACATACATTTATTATTACTTTTACAATTCAATCCACTTACTCACCTAACGTAGTTGGCCGAAGGGCCCTAGAGGGAGAAAAGGGCTGAAGTTTTTGGTTCTCCACGAACTTGGGTCTCAACGGTGGTTGTAGAGGCCCAAAGAACAGGGATTTGTAAAGGGAAAGTGGAGAGATGGGTGGGTAGAGAGGTTAACGTTTTTTGAGCTCCAAATGAGTGGTGTAGGAGCTCAAATGAAGAGAATGATGAGGGTAGGAAGATAGGTAGGGCTGTAAACGATGGAGTGATGTATGGTTGGACAGGAAACGAAATGGCGATTGGAGTGGAGGTTTGAGAGAGAAAATAGCAAGAATAGGAGGAAAAGAGAGATGGGAGGGGTTTGAGAGAGGAGGGGGCTTCCAGACCTAAAATCCCAAACAAATGCCAAAATGGCACGTGCCAGGGGGTAGGGGGGGTCAGGCCGACCAACCCCACACTTGAATCTCGCCGGAAAAGCAACCGGCCGGCGGCGCGTCGCCCGACCCGCGGCGCCGCCGCGGCCGGACTTGGCCGGAGCCGCGCCGCCTCTGGTGGGGTGTATTCACCAAGGTCCCAAGGTGCCAAATGCACCCTGGTTCGACCCGGGGGCTTAGTGTATTACGTGGAGGGGCCCCCGACTCCGATTCGCTCCATTTTGGGTATTTTCGGACAACTAGACATATCTTGCAATCCGGGATGAGTTATCTGACGTAAAATATATGAATTTGGGGTAGAACGAGCTAATGAAGCCAACCAACCCAGCTATGCCGGGTTGCGCAGCCCGAATTGCGAGAAAACCCTCTGATTGATGGTCATTTTCCACGCTTCAATTTCATTTTGCTAAAATAGTAGTTTTTGTTTAATTACTCTTCATCGGTTGGGCTTTGGGAGTTGTGCGCATCGTGTAAAGAGCTTAGAATAATTAGAGAATGGTTTAGTGAAATAAAATAGGACACTTACTATTTTTGGCTGAAAGCCTTGCACACTAATAGACATCACGACCCTATAGTAAGTCGCGAATTCTAGAGTTTTAGCTGTAGTTTGTTTCTGATTTCATTCTCATTACTTGGTATCCTTATTTAAAGGGTTGTGAACTCATTTTTAGTATTAATCAGAATTTATTTCTATTTCCTGCTTTCTCCTCTTGTAGATTCGAGAAGTCTCTGGGAGGAGTCCAGAGAAGCTCCAAGGATTCGGAGTAGTTATCCTCATCACGTTTATCGCACATTTTTACTGATTCTCAATGATTGGGATGGGGTGGATTATGATCTAGACCCTTCACTAGACAACCTAGAAGGGTTTTAAGGTCGACCCGTGCGACCATGGTTGAATACATACTCGGCGTTCGTTTTCAGCGAACTAGCCGTTGGATGGAACCGGGATGCCTAAGACTGTTTCTACAATCCGTCGCTCCCTCCTAAGTCAGAGTGCGTCAGTCTGCGTCGTGTGACCATAACCCAGGGTCCGGTTTAATCAAAATCATGCTCTGATACCATCTTGTAACGCCCTGAAAATCGGGGGTCGAGCATAAACTCAACTCCCGAGTTCCAGAACATCACTTATGCAACAAAATGAATGATGATTGAATGTTGACTGTATTCGTGCATTGAACATGAGTGAGATTAAGCCAAAACAGCATATCATACTCCAGAGACAGTTAAGTTTGCAAGCGGAAGACTGTGATAGATAGATAAAATATATAATTATGATGAGTCTCCAGAGTGTGATAACATTACCAGGTTAAATAAATACAAGTGCGGTTCTAAAATGTACCAAATGTGAGGAAGTGTAATGCCTTCTATCCCAAGAACCATACCCCGTCAATACAATATCAGGTCTTCATTGACCTGCCAGAGAGATACAGATAGGAGAACTCCTCCTATCATCACAGAAGTAGTCCGGCTCTGCTTCACAAGCATCGCCATCACCTGAAATTCAACAAATCTGGTGGGTGTTCGGAACACCGTCCCGCAACGTGGGAGTGAGTGATCAACTCAGTGGAACAGTAAGGCATAGGTTAACATGTTATCAATTCAATCAAGCAGTAATGATAAAGCAGTACAAATCAAACATTTCTAACTACTCTTGTTAAGTGCGAAAATGAAATGACATGATGCTGTATGCCCTTGCCAAACCACCCTCAAGCGACATCATCTCACGTTCGCGAATGCTTACTCCCTCAGTGCGCCACATCTACAAAGCACATGCGGTGCGATGATGCTCATGATTACCAAGTTTTTATTAGTCCATTTCAAATAGCAGTATTAGGAAACTAAGGTACCTCCCTTGTATCATTCCCAAACATGATCCATTCTAGGGTCGTCAATCCTAGTTATTCTCATACGATGTTATGGTTTGAAAACGTAGTGAAGGCATCGCAAAGGGCTCATCACCCGTCAGCGCGGATACAGATCTCACCGTATGCGGCTCAATTGCTGGCCGTCAGCTCGAGTACAGGTCTCACCGTACTCGGCTCAATCACTAGCCGTCAGCTCAAGTACAGGTCTCACCGTACTCAGCTCAACTCACACTCTAGTTGCTGTGAAAGACTCGTGGCCAATCACAGACCCTTGGAGTGTACTCGATGATACCACGGAGGACTCGTCGCCCGTCAGCACGAGCACAGATCTCACCGTACTCGGCTCTCGCCGAAGTATCGACAGCTCGAATACAGTGTCCCATACCACCATATTCGGCTCACGAGTTGATTGCGCAATGGTCACTACGGGAGGCACATGACCCCAGCGTAGGCCGACAGCTCGACCACGGTGTCCCATACCACCATGCCCGGCTCATGCGACTTAGCGGATCTAGGTACCATGGTTAAACGGGGATCGCCACTGGTAAGTTTGGTACCCTAGGTTCAAGCAGTAGCGACCAAACAGGGTGAACATGCATAAGGCAGATCGGGTTACTTGATGAGCTCGACTAGTACGATCGCCCGTTGAGCTGCACGACATGAAGTGCATAAACAACTTCGTGTGGCCTAGCCACTGCCGACAGGCAACGCACGACTCGAGTTCGTCGAACACATCCCACGTGGCAAATGAATCTCAGCCACGAGTTCAATCTCGTTACCGATTGCCTGGACTATAATCATAGCCCCAAACACAATCAATTACAGAGATATAAAGCAGTAATGGATCAGGATTCAAATCATACAATCAGTCTGGTATTATCCGTTTAGGGCTGCCAGGGCTGTTGCACGCACTCGTTGCTCCGCTCCCCCAACCCATGACGGATCATACAACGTAATATAGATAAACATATGCATCACATAGTTAAAATCATAAAGCAGTTGAGCATGTTATGAATCACAACACAAGCATGAGTTTGTACATGTTCAATTCCTAATCACACAACTATCAAGGAGATCATACACATAGTTATAGAGGTTGAGAATCATGTCTCAACACCCTTATACATTACAATTTGCTAACTACTACTCACTCAGACATTTCAAGTTATACTTGAACTACATACATCACATACATGACATATGTCGATCACATAGGCATTAGGCCAAATCCTTTCACTAGGGAGTTGCCCCAATCATAATACGCGTACACCCACGACGGATAGTCATGGCAATAGGAATCCAAGTTCCATATCCATTCAGTCATTTCCACAAACACTTGGGCCACACATTTTAGCACATATAGTGTATACTGGCCGTGGCGTGATTTAGGGCAAATCCTTTCGTCAAAGGATATCGCCATTACAACAATCATATATCCAGGACCATTAGTCATGGCGAGCACGAATGAGAATTCTATACTCATTCAGCCATTTTCACAAATACTTGGGATACACTATTCCAACATACATAGTGTATTAGCAAACATGTATTAGGGCTATTCTTTCGCTAAGCGGTTATTTTATCCGCGTATACCATATTCATACAACATTAATCATGACAATTATATTTCCAAAATACGCACGTGTGCGGTATTTCTAAATACGCAATTTCAACATACATGACATTTACACATGAACATGTATTTTTGCGATTCTTTTCGCCAAACTAACATTTTTCCCCACATATGATATAATCAACATTAAATAAACATGTCAAACATTTTCCCAACAAAATACGTATACGGTATTTCTACGTATATCTGGAGTATGTGAAATTCCATATTCTTTATCGCTAATCGAAACAGGAACGGAAAGCACTTTGTACATGTGCATTTGCATGCAGATCATGAATCTATCATTATCTGACATTGAAAGCGTTGAAAACGTAACTTATACGCTTAAAGTCCTCACCTTTTGTCGTAGAATCGTAACGGAGTTGATAGGTTCGCTAAGCTTCCGTATACGGCAACTAGGCGACCTAGAGAAGGAAATAGGTTAGCTATTTCATAACCTACAACTATCAAATCCCCCAAACAGGTTAGGGTTAGGGTTTCTTACCTAGAAACGGGGCTGGAATCGCCGGAAAAGCGATGAGAACGAGATGGTGCAGCCCGTGTGGTGGCAGGGAACGACGGCAGGGAGTTTCTCCTACTTCTCCCTCACTTTCTCTCTCTTTTCCCTCTCCCAAATCCAAATTCGTATGGCTGGAATGGGAGAGGGTTTAAGGTCCTTATATAGCCTCAAAACTCACCGAAATAGACTCCTGTTCAAAGGTTACTGCTAATATAGGTATTCGTCACTTTTCCAGCTCAAAAGAGAGGTTCTGGTGGCCCTCCTTGAGCCAAACGTCAGACTTAAGCTCACCACACATGGATCTATGAGGGATTACGTTTTCGACTTGAACGGATTCCCAGATCGCACGTGGGGGCCACTTTCAGTTCAACGGTCAGTGGGCCACGATCCGAAATTCCAAGTACATGTAAATTCCTGAAATTTTTCCTGATCCGAGGGTGTAATTTGGTCTGATTCTGACGGTCTGGTTGCTTAATACTGATGCGCAAGCGAAAGGTGCCAGATCACTATTCCACATATTTTAATTTCAAAGGAATAGTGTTTTTCACACTCCCTTGCTCTGGATCGAAATAAATGGCCGTGGGACATCGGAATTGCTGATTTTTGAGATGATTGTCAAGCCCAGTGGGGCGGTCCTGGTTCCTTAGCTTCGTGTTAATCGGACTCCCGATGTGCGATCTAGACCTCATACGAAGTTTCGTTTCAGTCCCGAGAGCAGACGGGTAATGAGTTTGGCTCTAGACTTTAGGGTAACCTAGAGTCACGTGTTTTACAAGTTTTGGGTCTTGCAGATCGTATTTAAAGCGATCCCAACGGATTTCATGGCTAATCGAGTTTGCACTTAGTTAACTTTGTTAAATTTCTAAAGGATTTAATCCTAATTGTTTTCTGGTTGAGATGATACTTAGGCCTTTGTTTTGTATATAAAGTGATCCAAGTTTTACTACTAGCTAGTTTAAGTTAGTGTCTAGGGCGAAAGTGCTTTGAAAAATTGAAGGCACAAGGTAGTGAAGGGTGGGTTTTGTAAGGAAATGGGTTCAGAAGCGATTTTAGACTGTGGGTTCAGTTCTGACGAAATAATAAGGTATTCAGAGCAACCCATCGCCTAAGGACATCTAATCCCAAATTGGCAAAAATCCGGGATGTTACATCTGGGGATCAGGCTAATGTTGCACTTCCAGAAGTTGCCGATTAGCTCTCAGGCTTTTTACAGGTAGGCCTTCATTCGTTCCTTTTTGGTTCGGTACTCGTTCGCTATTTGGATGACGATGAGCTGTAAGTCACTGTGAACTTTTAGATGTAGTGCTCCCATGTTGGCTGCCAACCTGAGCTCAACCAGTAGCGCTTCGTACTCTGCTGCATTGTTTGATGCTTAAAATCCAAATCTTAAGGCATATTGTGCACAAGTCTGGTAGGGGGCTTCTAGAACTAAACCGCCCCCACTGCTTTTAGAATTGGATGAGCCATGACGTAAAACGTCCATGTTGGTTGATCTGGGATAGCCGCCTAGTGCTTGGTCCCAGAGGGCCGATTGTCGGGACTTGACTTTAGTTCGGCCTGACCCAGCTCGAGCGGAGCCAGCTAGACAATGAAATCAGCCACTGCTTGGCCTTTGATTGTCGTTCAGGGCTGATATTTAATGTCGAATTCGCTAAGCTCAATCGCCCATTTTTTTAGTCTTCCTGACAATTCAAGATTTTGTAGCATTTGGCGGAGATGTTGATTGGTTTGAACGATGATGGTGTGGGCTTGGAAGTACGGTCATAAACGCCAGGATGAAACGACAAGGGCCAGCGCTAGCTTTTCTATGTTTGGGCACCTGGTCTCAGCAGAGACTAGGGCCTTACTGATGTAGTATATCAGGAGTTGTTTCCCTTCTTGTTCCCTGATCAGGGTTGAGTTGACTGTTGTTGTCGAAACTGCCAAGTATAACATCAATTGTTCTCCTTGTTCTGGCTTCAAGAGTAAAGACGATGACCCCAAATATTGCTTCAGTTTTTGAAAGACGATCTCGCACTCCTCCGTCTATTTTGTCTTTTGTTTCTCTTTTAATTGCTTAAAGAAGGGAAGGCATTTGTCTGTAGCTCTAGATATGAAATAGTTCAGTGTGACTACTCTTCATGTAAGGCATTGGACTTCTTTCGTCGTCCTGGATGAGCTCATGTCGAGTAGGGCTTGGATTTTATCGAGGTTCGCCTTAATTCCTCTTTAGTTGATCAAGAATCCGAGGAACTTACCAGAGCTGACACCGAAGGTGCACTTGCTGTTCACAACCCCAAGTGTAGGGTCGCGATGTAGTAATAATCTCATTAAGACCGAGGTCGAATCCACATGGACTAATCTTGTACGTTTCTGAAAAGAACTAGAACTAGAAGAAGAAGATCTAAATCTGAAATATTATAGAGAGTAATTGTGAAAAATGTAATTGAAACTTGTGAATTTAAAGGTGGGAACTAGGGTGCCAAAGATCCACTTGTAGTTATTAAGATGCTACCTTACTTGATTCAAGAGATCCAACTAGAATTAGAGTCCTATCTTATCCAATTGGAGAAAGAGATGGTCAAATATTTGAACTTCTCATTGATGCAGCCTCAATGAAAGAGAATTGTGAAGATTTGAAAGGGATTTCGTCACCCAACCATGCCCAGGAGACGATGACAAAAAACAGGATTTACTAATTGTTTAGACCAGAAATGAAAAGCATTTGATTTGGGAAATATCTCACTTAATATTAATAAAAGATAGAACGAAGAGAATAATCATCAAATTCATTTATTCTGAGTTCATTTACATCCTTTTAGTCCTTTGATTCTAAGATAAAATCTCTTAGAAATGCCAGAAATATAAAAGCTAAGTAAATTCGAAATATGAATTTCGGTAGCATTTCGGCTCATATTGATCATATCTTCAGGGGAGATGAGTTATGCGGGCTTCCTATGCATTTCGTCCCTTATTGGCATGATAAAGGAATACTTGGATCCCATTGAAATATCTGGAATAACCTGAGGATCTGAAAAAATTTCAATATGGCGGCTGCCTCAAAGAGTTCCCACGTAACTCACAAGAGTTGCGTAGGCCTGCGCAACTCACCAGGAGTAGCGCAGCCCGGGCCTTCAACACTCTGCACTCCCTCTCATTCTCTCTGTCTCCAATACCGGTCAGAGGCACTGGTCTTCTGAACATCCAATCCTCCAAATGAGGGGGTAAAGGGGTATTTATAAACCTCCGCATGTGTGAGCCCTCAAATCATGTGCCATGGACCCCACCTCGCACTCCCAATCCATCCTTTTCTGATGAGAGTTGCGCGACCTAACATGACTATGGACAACTCATCTCTCGCGCAACATGGCTCTTGCCCAACTCACCTACCTTTACTTATACCCTTCATTTCTTTCACCAATTTTCCTCCTTGAAGTTTTGTAACATCCCAGATTTTTGCTAACCTGGAATTAGACGTCCTTAGGCAATGAGTCACTCCTAACACCTTATTAACTCGTCAGAAGTGAATCCCACAGTCTAAAATCGCTTCTTAACCCATTTCCTTCACAAATCTCACCTTTCACCATCTTGTTCTTTAAATTTTCTAAGTACTTTCACATTAGACACTATCTTAAAGTTTAGGTAATGAAGAACAATACTTAAACTAAACATTGCTACAAAGGAGTAAGGACCACCTCAGACCGAAATCACCCAGGACTAAATCCTTTAGAAATTAGGCAAGAATTAGCTAGTGTTAAACTAGAGTGCTGGTGAAATTAGCACTAATCGCTTTAAATACGATTTGCAAGACCCAAAACTTGTAGAATCATTGATGCTAGGTTACCCTAAAATCTAAGATCAATCTCATTACCCGGCTGCTCTCGGGAGCATCTCGAAACTCCGTATCAGATCTGGACCGCACGTCGGAAGTCCGATTAATACGAAGTTAAGGGATTAGGACAGCCTTGCTGGGCTTGACAACCATCTTGAAAATCAAATCCAGATAGTGTCCCAGCGCTACTCGTTTGAGCTCGGAGCGGGGAGTGTGAGAAATGTGAAAATAATTCTAAATTATATTCAAAATAAATAAATCTGGCACTTCTCACTTGCGGATCAGTATTAAGCAACCAGACCGTCGGAATCAGACCAAATTACACCCTCGGATCAGGGATATTTTTCCAAACATATCCATGTACTCGGAATCTCCGATCGAGATCCGCTGATCGTTGAACTGAAACTGGTCCGCCATTTACGATCTGGAATCCCAACTGAAACAAAAACTTAACTAACGTAGATCTAGTGTTAGTGATCTTAAGTCCGACCTTTGGCTCAGGAGGCCCGCCAGAAGTCCTCCGTTGAGCTGAAACAGGGCCACTTTGGCTATAACCTAAGTATACCTTGACCTGGAGTTTATTTCGGTGACATTTTAGGCTATATAAGGACCTTATAACCCTCTCTCTCACAGCCATATGAATTTGAGAGAAACCCTAGAGAGAGAAGAGAGAAAAGAGAGAGAAAGTGTGGGAGATGTGGGAGAATCTCCCTGCCACTTTCCCCTGCCGCTGCACAAGCTTAACCGCTCCATTCTAATCGCTTTCCTGGCGATTTCGGCATCGTTTCTAGGTAAGAAACCCTAACCCTAACCTGTTTTGGGGTTTTGATAGTTGTAGGTTATGAAATAGCTAACCTATTTCATTCCATAGGTTGCCAAACTGCCGTATACAGAAGCTTAGCAATTCTATTGACTCCGTTACGATTCTACGACAAAAGGTGCGGACTTTAGGTGTATAGGTTATGGTTTTCAATGCTTTCAAGGTCAGATAATGATAGATTCATGATCTGCATGCAATTGCACATGTACAAAGTGCTGTCTGTTTTTCGTTTCGATTAAAGATGAAGAATATGGAATTTCACATACTCTAGGTATTTGTAGAAAGTACCGTATACGTATAAATTTTGGAAATGTATTTGCCATGATTATTTACTGTATAAACATATTATATATGTGTAAAATACTTGTTTGGCGAAAGGACTCGCCCTAATACATGTTTTTGCTAATATACACTATGTATGTTAAATTAGTGTATTCTAAGTGTTTGTGAAAATGACCGAATGAGTATAGAATTTACATTCGTGTTCGCCATGACTAATTGTCATGGATACATGATTGTTGTATAGGCGATACCCCTTTGACGAAAGAATTTGCCCTAAATCACGCCACGACCAATATATACTATATATGCTAAAACGTGTAGCTCAAGTGTTTGTGGAAATGACTGAATGAACATGGAACTTGGATTCCTGCTTGCCATGACTATCTGTCATGTGTGCACGTGTGTTATAATTGGGGCAACTCTCTAGTGAAAGGATTTGGCCTAATACCTATGTGATCAACATATGTCATGTATGTTGATGTATGTAGTCTAAGTGTTTGTTGAAACGTTTGAATGAGCAGTAGTTAGTAAATTGAAATGTATAAGGGTGTTGAGATATGATTCTCAACTCCTTTAACTATGTGTATGATTTCCTTGGATAGCTATGTGATTAGGAATTGAATATGTACAAACTCAAGCTTGTGTGGTGCTTCATAACATGCTCAACTGATTGTATGATTTTATCTATGTAATGCATATGTTTAAATTCATGTTTATGTTGTATGATCCGTCATGGGTGATGGGGGAGTGGAGTAACGAGTGCGTGCAACAGCCCTGGCAGCCCTAAGCGGATAATATCAGACTTTGATTATATGATTTGAATCTTGATCCATTACTGCTTTAACTATCTGAAATTGAATGTTATTGGGGCTATTGTATAGTCCAGGCAGTTGGTAACAGGATCGAATTCGTGGCTGAGATTCATTTGCCACGTAGGACGTGTTTGACGAACCTAAGTCGTGCGTTGCTTGTCGGCAGTGGTTAGGCCACACGAAGTGCTTATGCACTTCATGTCGTACAACTCAACGGGCGCTCGTGCTAGTCGAGCTCGTCAAGTAACCTGATCTATCTAATGTATGTTCACCATGTTTGGACGCTACTGCTTGAACCTAGGGTACCAAACTTACTAGTGAAATCCCGTTAACCATGGTACCTCGATCCGCTAAGACTCATGAGCCGGGCATGGTGGTATGGGACATCGTGGTTGAGTTGTCGGCCTACACTGGGGCCACGTGCCTCCTCGTAGTGACCAGTGTGCAACCAGACTCGTGAGCCGATTATGGTGGTATGGGACACTATATTTGTGCTGTTGGCCTACATTGATAAGGTGATGGGGGAGTGGTGCAATGATTGCGAGCAACAGCCCTGACAACCCTTTGTAGTGACCTCGAGCATACTCTGAATTTGTGGTGAGGCGACGAGTTTTGCCGCAGTGTATAGAGTATGAACTAGGCCTGTATCAGCTTAGTGATGAACCGTTAAAAAGGTGATAGGGGAGTGGTGTAACCATTATGCGTAACAGCCCTGACAACCTTTGCAGCGACCTAGAAACACACCATCGTATGAGTTAAGTAGGACTGACGACCCTAGAATGGATCATGTTTGGGAATGATATAAGGGAGGTACCTTAGTTTTCCAATCCTGCTGTTTGAAATGGACTAATAATAACTCGATAATCATGCTCATCATCGTACTGCGTGTGCCTGGTAGATGTGGAGCATTGAGGGATGAACGCATGTCGTGAACATAAGATGGTGTCGCATGAGGGTGGTTTGACAAGGGCATACATCATGACTGCATTCATACTTGTATTAATAAGAGTGTTTAGAATTGTTTGATTGTACTGTTTTATCATTACTGCTTGACTGAATTGATAACATGTTAACCTAGGCTTTATTGTTCCACTGAGTTGATCACTCACTCCCACGTTACAGGACGATGTTCCGAACACCCACCAGACTTTGTCTGATTGTAGATGGCGACGCTACTCCTGAGGCAGAGCCGGACCTTTCCATTAACTATGATGCTTGTTCGTATTTGTTATTTTCGGGCGGCTTCACGTGAGCCGTGTCTTGATCGACGGGATTACAGGGATGTTGACTAGATGACACTACACATTTGGTATAATTTGAATTGTACTTGTAATTCATTAACCTAGTAACCTTATCACACTTTAGAGACTTACCATAGTTTTTATGTTTTATATATCTATCACAGTCTTCCGCTTGCAATTTAACTGTCTATGGAGTATGATATGCTGTTTTGGCTTAATCTCACTCATGTTCAATGCACTAATACAGACAACATTCAATCATCATTCATTTCGTTGCATAAGTGATGCGTTGGAACTCGGGAGTTGAGTTTATGCTCGACCCCCGATTTTCAGGGCGTTACAAGTTTTTCCCCTTAACCAAATTGTATATCCCAACAGATGCCCCCTTGATCCGAAATTTGACTTCTCTAAGTCAACTTGAAGGATCAACTTCTTCTGGTAGAACTTGAGTTGCACGGATCTGCGGAACTCCCACCCGCGTAACTCTCAGCAAGGCCTACTGGTCTATAAATACCAGTACTCCCATCCATTCATCACTTCACATATTTTCTTTCTCCTTGCTAAGCCCCTTTTCCGCGCTACTCTCCTTTGAAAGTGCCCTGGTTTGTCAAGTTACGCGAGTGGTGAGTCAGACTGTCTACAGAGCTCGATAGGAAGATCAATTCAAGCGTCTGCCTCAGCCGGATGTGTGAAAGCTCGTCACAGGTAAATATAAAGCCTCACATCCCATGACCCAAAACACCAGGTGAAGAAAACCCTTAAAAATAAATTAGAAATCATAGGATTTTAAGGTGAGAAAACTTTTTCAAAATAGGAAAATCTCTAAGTTTTTCTCGCCTTGTCGATTTTATCGAAACACCCTTGATATGATCGACCTGCTCTGTTGATGTCCTCGATATCTTAACGATATTATCCATGAGAGGACCAAAAGTGTCCAGCAACTAAATATTCATCTGGACGGATTTATCGATGTATCATACACATATCGATATTATCGATATAAGCACTAAATATGTCCAGCAACTTCAGAACATATCTGGACGAATTATCGATGTATCGATATACATATCGATATCATCGATATTCAAATCTCAAGTCCACCGAGAATGGCTGGATAAGATCGACAGACAGATTTTCGGCGCCCCTGTTTTTTAATGAAAATTTTAAAATCCTTCGATATATCGATGCTCTTCTGATATGATCTGAAATCAAATATCGATAACATCGGAAGTCCATCGATGATATCGATCGAGGACGCGCATTTCTCACAGCAGATATTTCAGGTCATTTTAAACTATGATTGGGGGTCCTTCGATAGAATTGATATTTAAATATCGATGATATAGACACCAGATCGATTGCATCGAACAAGGTCATAAACTGTCCAGCAAGCTCAAAGATAAATCAACTAGATTTATCGATGCCTCGACTCTGATCTTAATATTATCGACATTCAAATTCCGATCATCTCGATGGTTCCCCGATCATTTATGAAAACTTGAAATATTTCAAAGTCAAGTCTCTCTCATTTTTCAAGTGTCGATGGATCGAACCTGTCATTGATGGAATCAGAGTTTGAAATCCGATGACATTGACAATAGTTTCGATTCATCGACTAATTAGTAAAGAGTTTCAAAAGCGTATGACATTGAGTCCGAGTCATCGAGCAGACCATCGATGCTATCGAGAGTACACGCTCAATGATATCAAACCGGCTCGATGATATCGAACTTTGTCATAAATGTGACCGTTTTATATCCTTTGGAACTTTTTATCTATATATAAAAGACTTGTCTTTTGTTTCTGTAAGAGAAAATAGGAAGTGCTTTTGTGTGTTTTAACTTATATCTTATATCCAAAGCCCTTTCTCTCAAGGGAGTTCATCCTCTAATCCACCCTCACCATTGACATTCAATAGAGTGGATTGGGGAATGAACTTCCGCATTCAAGGATCCTTCAGCTACTACCTTAATGACAAATCATTAAGCAGGGATGCCTTGAATGCATAGATTGGAACTACTCTACCTTCCTTATAGGAAAACCTTTAGAGAGTAGGATTCCATCATAACCTTGACCTAACCCGAAGCCGAGTATTGGTACATAATTTTGTGTTGAGGATTAGGGGAGTAGAAGACTCTTCATTAACAAGGAGGAGGAGATCTTCGACATTGTGTTAAACGGGACTCATCAGCTTATTTGTAAGTATCCAGATTCCAAGAGGACACTTGTGATCATTCCTTTCTAGGATTGGGTCCTAAGTGGTTCTCACCCTTTAAAGTCCGTAAGGAGGCCTCCGGCGGGAGTGTACGTGGTGGGTGCGTTGTGTGGACCCTTGCTCTGTGGAGAGCATAAACATCTGGTTAGGAGTAAACCAGCAAAACTCTGGGTTTAGAGTGAACCAGTAAAACTCTGGGTTTTAGGTGAACCGGGTAAAACCTTAGGGTTTGAGGTTAACCGTGTAGAAACCTCTAATAGGGTCTTAGGGAAGATCCTTGGCCAGTGTGCCTAAAAGTGGGTGCGTTGTGTTGACCCTTGCTCATAAGAGCATAAACAGCCAGCCTTAGTGTAGGTTGTAAAGGTTGAAGGTGAACCTAATTTAAATCCTTAGGTTAGAGGTGAACCATGTGAAACCTCCTTAGTGAAATCCGGTACACTCAAGAGTTGAGTGCGGTTACCGGGAGTGGAGTAGACTCATCGTCGAACCACTATAAAAATGATTATGTTTGAGATTATTATTTTGATTGTGTGATTTGCTTTAATACTTCCATATCTGAATATCTGATCACACCTCACACACTTACACAGTCATATCCATCATTAACTAGGTTGCATATTGTTTACTTCTTAAACAGTTTGTGATTGGATCCTTACCAGGCTTGGAAGCCAGTTAAAGTTATATTTTGAGTAATCCTGTAATTGCATATTTAAAAGGATTAGTGAAATAAGATTTTAAATAAACCATAAAATCTTTAAAAAAGTCCTATTCACCCCCTCTAGGACATATTGGCATATTCCGACTTCTACTAGTGCGGTCTTTACCGCCATTTCAATTGGTATCAAAGCGGGTCTCTCTTTAAGGACTTCACCGCCTAGAGAGTGATCTTGACTGAAGTTGAAAAATGGCCAAAGGAGAGGGCTCATCAGTCACTAGACCTCTAGTATTTGATGGCTCAAACTATGCATACTGGAAGGCTAGGATGCACTACTTTCTGAGATCTTTGGACCACGATGTTTGGAATATAGTCGAAAATGGATATGTGCCACCATCTGAACAAATTATACTTGACAGTGGCACAACTATCACAAAACCCAAGTCCAAAGAAATGTTGACGGCGTTTGATAAAGATAAACAAACTTCTGAAGTTAAAGCTATGAACGCCATCTACTGTGCCGTGTCCCAAGATATATTCAATCAGATAAGTATGTGTGGGACATCCAAGGAAGCATAGGATTTATTGGAAACAACCCATGAAGGCAGAAGCACTGTGAAGCGATTCAAACTTCAACTCCTAACTTCACAGTTCGAAAGTCTCAGAATGTAAGAGCATGAGACATTTATGGAGTTTTTCACCAAGCTAAATATTATTTGCAACTCCATGGGTGGATTGCAAGAGAAAGTTCCGGTACCGAAAATTTGTAGGAAAATTCTAAGATCCCTACCGGAACGATTTAATCCCAAGATTACAACAATTAAGGAGTGTAGGAACATAGATGAAATGAAAGTAGAAGAACTGGTAGGTTCCCTACAAACTTTTGAACAACATTTCACTCAATCCCAAAAATCCAAAAACACTATCCTAAAAACTTCAAAGAAAACAATTCATGAGGACAATGAAAGTGAAAAGGAAGATGAAGATGAAGAAGTGGCCTTGCTGGCACAAAAATTCAGGAGATTCTTTCAAAAGAATCGCGGCCGTCCCTCTAAAAGAAGAAAGATGAACTATAAACCTTCTGCAGGCAAATTCGGTAACAAAACCAAAGAACCACAACGCTATGCCTGTCATGAGTATGGACATCTGTCAACTGAATGCCTAAACAAGAAAACTAAGGGCAAGGCGATAGCTGCCACATGGGATGATACTGTTGAGTCAAATTCAGAATCCAGTGACTCAGAAGTAATGGAGATCAGAAATCATTGAAAATACTCATGGTCTTCACTGCTACAATCATTCCCACCGAATTAGAGAATGAGAAAGAACAGCCTGCCACAGAATCATCTTCATCCGACAATGGAGAAGAAGAAGAAATTGAAAAGAATAAACTACAAGATGCGTATAATCAACGTTATATTCATAGCATCAACATTCTTAAAAGACTTCGCATATCTGAGAACAAAAAGGAATTGCTGTAAAAAGATTTGGATAAAACTCTAAAAATCAATACACATCTGATCAATGATTTACAACAACATCACTCAGATAATGATATACTTGTAAGAAATAATACCTTCCTTAAATCTGAAACCGAAAATCTAAACAAACAGGTTAAGCAATTAAAAGACAAAAATATGCTCCTTCAAAATGAAAATCATACACTCCTGTTTAATCTAAAAGAGTCTAGAAAAATTGCCAAGCAGAACTGTAAGTTTTCCCAGAAGTGGTGAGAAGTTAGAAAAACTCTTAGGTATGGGAAAATCTGGAAGTGACAAAAATGGCTTAGGATATGAAAAAGTCAAAGCTAAAACTGGGTATGGTACACAAATACTTGAAAAATCTAATGCCTCCAGTAGCAACATAAAGACTAATCAAGTAGTTGAATCAGATAAGAAAATTAAATCTACTACAAGTAAGAACCCTGTCACAAAGTGGATAATTAAAGAAAAGAAGAATTGTCTTGCTACTCACTCAAATCGCTTAACAGGCAATGACACTAAGTGGTACCTCGATAGTGGTTGCTTAAGACATGTAACAGGTGACATGTCCCTTCTTTCAAAATATAAGAATCTTCATAATGAGATAGTCACCTACGGAGATGGAACCACTGCTAAAGTAATTGGACAAGGAGTCATAAAAAGAATTCATTTGTTTGAAAATGAAAAAGCTTTCTACATACAAGGTTTAACACATAATCTCCTAAGCATATCTCAAATCTGTGATGATGGGCATGTGGTCAGATTTAACAAACAAGAGTGTGAAATCCTAGACCAATCAGGAAAATCAGTAATGAAGGGTCATCGTACAAGCAACCACTGCTACATTATCAGAAGCATAGAAAGAACTGATGTCAAGAAATACTAAGCAGAGAAAAACAAGTTCAGAACATGCATCTAGATTTAGATGTTTAGTGAAATGATGCAACTTTTGGCTGAGCTCTAAATGATATATCTAAGGTTTCTCACCTCACTTTTTGTACATAAACATCTTGATGTTTATAATTTTGATCGGTACAAATCTTGTACCAAAATATTGCTGTGCATATATCGGATTCAAAGATGATCTATACTTTTTGGGCTAATGAAAAATATTCATTTTCGATATGATCATCGATAAGTCATGAGCATTCTCGATCAAATCGATCAACTATCGATATCATCGACATCTCTTCAGAATGTGGAAGGCCACATGATCGAAACTATCATCGAAACTATTGTCGATAACCTCGAATGAGGATCATCGATACAATCGAAAGAAAGTTCGATAGAATCAAAGACTGTCGGCTAATAAAAGGGGGTCGAGCGGGAAAATTTCTATTTTTCTTGAAAAAAAACTTTATATTTCTTTTGCTCGAATCCCCAGTCGGAAGTCCATCAGTAATCCCGGAAGCTCCTTGCAAACTGGTATTATCCTTCCACTCTTGAATCTAGCTCGCGTTTGGTTAGGTATTTTCAGGATCTTTAAAAGAAAATTCTGTCCTTCCTTCCAAAGTTTTTTTAGAATACTCTTGTTGTCCATCCTATCTTTACCTGTCTCTTACTTTGAAAAATGATGAACAAAGGGAAAGGTAAGTCTTCTTCACAATCTTCAAAAGGAAAAGCCAAGCAACCCAGTATGCATCAACTCATACCAACGGTAAGACATCTTGCCATTGTTGTTGAATGTCTGGTTCTTAATAGTGTCATTGAGTCTTTTGGAGTGGACCTCCTTTTAGAAGTAATTGGATGGCAAAATATTCTAAATCTTGGTGGTACTTATCAAATTGGAGTGATCTAAGACTTCCTCAGTAAAAGTCAGGTTATTTGTGTTGATCCACTTTGCATTCAAGTAGAATTATTGCATTACTCCAAGCACATCACTCTCATCACCTTGAGTAACCTTTTAGACCTTCAAGTCACTCGCATTTCTGTTACCAGTCGGAATCTAAACGGTCTTGGTGTTTAGGGCGAGATAACTCGTGCACTATGTCAGGGAACTACTATTTCTCGGAACGATGATAACTCCCTTCACATTAATCATCTTGGACCCACTTTTAAAATCCTCCACAGTATTTTTGGGTCCAATGTCTATCCTTGTTATGTGAATAACAATCATCTGTCTCCCTTTGTGTTAAATGTGCTATATGATGTATATCAGGAAGTTCAGGTGTGCCTTCCAACACTTATTCTTAAACAGTTAATTCGGGTCATTCAAGGAAGTCATCAGGATACACTAGCTTTTCCTGTACTCATCTGTAAATTAGCTCATCATGTTGGTATTCCTGTCTCATCTGATAGAGTCTATCCAGAGAAGTGATTTGACAGTGATTCGGCTCAGGTGACACAAAAGTTCTGTCTTCTTTTAGTTCTTCCTGAGAACAGTGCTCCCCTGTAGTCGGCAGCTCCATATGCTCCTCCGTCATATCCATGGGGATCCAACCGAACGCCATTGTTGAGTTCGGAGTCTATTAAAAACGCCAAACTCATCACCTTGAACATCACCTACTGAACGGTATGGCGAGTATGGAGGACCGACTTCATAATTGTGAGAGACGTCTCACCATGATTGAAGAAAAAGTCAATTCTCTCCAACACACAAATCAGCAAGTAGTTGATTTACTCACACGTGGTGATTCATGAAGACGGTAGAAGCTGGTTATGCTACTTGAATATCATTCTTTTTGGTAGGCTTGGTGTTTTTACTGGGATAACTGTTAATTTGCTGCCAATCTTGGGCAGTCTGTTTTGGATAATTGGATAACCTTGGTTTCATTTTAAATATGGCTATGTAGAATTCATATCTTTAATGCCATATTTCTGTTTTTGAGCTCCCCAGGTTTATCAAGTTATGGAATGCATATGATATCTCTAAAGAATATTCCATCTGCTATGCATTCATACATTCTGAAATTGATGTCTGTTTAAATTGTATTACTTATTATACATCACTTGATCTGCCTCTCTCTCTGTTTGGTTCTCCCAAGTATTTCAAGCTTCAGTCAATATCACTCGATCTATCTTTGTTAATGACTGACAAAAAGGGGGAGAACATTTACAAACACCCCGTATGGAAAATTGTGTATCCGTTAGATGTTGTTGCAGGTGTTAGGGGGAGCAGCTGCATTAAGAATGGGGGAGTTTTTAAAGTAAGGGGGAGCAGATACTAGGTTGTGTATATGGTTCATTAGAAATTATAAAATCGTGTAAAAATATGTACACACAATTTAGGTGTGTTTGTTTAGAACATTCTAGGGTGTTTCGGGATTTTGTCACGTAATTGACGAAGGGGGAGATTGAAAATGCCCTGGTTTGTCAAGTTACGTGAGTGGTGAGTCAGACTGTCTACAGAGCTTGATAGAAAGATCAATTCAAGCGTTTGCCTCAACCGGATGTGTGTAAGCTCATCACAGGTAAATCTAAAACCTCACATCTCATGACCCAAAACACCAGGTGAAGAAAACCCTTAAAAATAAATTAGAAATCATAGGGTTTTAAGGTGAGAAAACTTTTTCAAAATAGGAAAATCTCTAAGTTTTTCTCGCCTTGTCGATTTTATCGAAACACCCTCGATATGATCGACCTGCTCTGTCGATGTCCTTGATACCTTAACGATATTATCCATGAGAGGACCAAAAGTATCCAGCAACTAAATATTCATCTGGACAGATTTATCGATGTATCGAAACACATATCGATATCATCGATATAAGCACTAAATATGTCCAACAACTTCATAACATATCTGGACGAATTATCGATGTATTGACACACATATCGATATCATCGATATTTAAATCTCGAGTCCATCAAGAATGGCTTGATAAGATTGAGAGACAGATTTTCGACGCCCCTGTTTTTTAATAGAAATTTCAAAATCCTTCGATATATCGATGCTCTTCCCATATGATCTGAAATCAAATATCGATAACATCGGAAGTCCATCGATGATATCGATCGAGGGCGCGTATTTCTCACAACATATATTTCAGGTCATATTTAACTATGATCGGGGGCCCTTCAATAGAATCGATATTCAAATATCGATGATATCGACACCAGATCGATTGCATTGAACAAGGTCATAAACTGTCCAACAAGCTCAAAGATAAATTAGCTGGATTTATCGATGCCTCGACTCTGATCTCAATATCATCGACATTCGAATTCCGATGATCTTGATGGTTCCCCGATCATTCATGAAAAGCTGAAATATTTCAAAGTCAAGTCTCTCTCATTTTTCAAGTGTCGATGGATCGAACCTGTCATCGATGGAATCGGAGTTCGAAATTTGATGACATCGACAATAGTTTCGATTCATCGACCAATTGGCAAAGAGTTTCAAAAGCATATGACATTGAGTCCGAGTCATCGAGCATACCATCGATGCTATTGAGAGTATACGCTCGATAATATCAAACCTGCTCGATGATATCGAACTCTGTCATAAATGTGATCGTTTTATATCCGTTGGAACTTTTTGCATATATATAGAGGACTTGTCTTTTGTTTTGTGAGAGAAAATAGAGAGTGCTTTTGTGTGTTTCAACTTATATCTTATATCCAAAGCCCTTTCTCTCAAGGGAGTTCATCCTCCAATCCACCCTTATCATTGACATTTAATAGAGTGGATTGAGGAATGAACTTCTACATTCAAGGATCCTCCAGCTACTACCTTAATGGCAAATCATTAAGCTGGGATGCCTTGAATGCATAAGATTGGAACTACTCTACCTTCCTCATAGGAAAACCTTTAGAGAGTAGGATTCTATCATAACCTTGACCCAACCCGAAGCGAGTATTGGTACATCATTTTGTGTTGCGAATCAAGGGAGCAGAAGACTCTTCGTTAACAAGGAGGAAGAGATCTTCGGCATTATGCTAAATGGGACTCATTAGCTTATTTGTAAGTATCCAGAGTCCAAGAAGACACTTGTGATCATTCCTTTCTAGGATTGGGTCCTAAGTAGTTCTCACCCTTTGAAGTCCTCAAGGAGGCCTCCGGCAGGAGTGTATGTGGTGGGTGCATTGTGTGGACCCTTACTTTATGGAGAGCATAAACATCTGGTTAGGAGTGAACCACAAAACTCTGGGTTTGGAGTGAATCAGTAAAACTCTGGGTTTCAGGTGAACCAGGTAAAACCTTAGGATTTGAGGTCAACCGTGTAGAAACCTCCAGTAGGGTCTTAGGGAAAATCCTTGGCCAGTGTGCCTAAAAGTGGGTGCGTTGTGTTGACCCTTGCTCATGAGAGCATAAACAGTCAGCCTTAGTGTAGGTTATAAAGGTTGAAGGTGAACCTGATTTAAAACCTTAGGTTAGAGGTGAACCATGTGAAACCTCCTTAGTGAAATCCGGTACACTCAAGAGTTGAGTGCGGTTACCGGGAGTAGAGTAGACTTATCGTCGAACCACTATAAAAATGACTGTGTTTGAGATTATTATTTTGATTGTGTGATTTGCTTTAATACTTCCATATATGAATATCTGATCACACCTCACACACTTACACAGTCATATCCATCATGAACTAGGTTGCATATTGTTTACTTCTTAAACAGCTTGTGATTGGATCCTCTACCAGGCTTGGAAGCCAGTAGAATTACATTTGAGTAATCCTGTAATTGCATATTTAAAAGGATTAGTGAAATAAGATTTTAAATAAACCATAAAATCTTTAAAAAAGTCCTATTCACCCCCCTCTAGGACATATTGGCATATTCCGACTTCTACTAGTGCGGTCTTTACTGCCATTTCAATTGGTATCAAAGAGGGTCTCTCTTTGAGGGCTTCACCTCCTAGAGAGTGATCTTGACTGAAGTTAGAAAATGGCCGAAGGAGAGGGCTCATTAGTCACTAGATGACTGCTCAAACTATGCATACTGGAGGCTAGGATGAACTACTTTCTAAGATCTTTGGACCACGATGTTTGGGATATAGTTGAAAATGGATATGTGCCAGCATCTGAACAAATTATACACCAGGTTCTAATCCTGGAGTGCTACAAGGAGGACTTTTCAACATACATTTATCTCGTAAGAAGCATAACTACAAGTTTACCCAAATCACAGAAGCAACACCATCATCACATATCCACTAATATAAACATTTGAATACAAAGTTGAAAGGAAAATACATATATCAAAATCAAAGCTTCAAAAGTCAACTACATGCTCCAAGCTCTACAATGCTGTAACCTAATGCCACCTGCACGCATCTATCGTACATAAGCTTATAGAAAGCTTAGAGGGTGGTGAAGGTGTGTGCACAAGGTAAGTGCTAAGTATTCAATACAATGCCTTAATTATATAATATCGGAAATACTGTCAAGATCATGAATTATACGATACCATAGTAAAAGGAAACATACTGGTAAGTCCACAGGTCATACAATATCAGAGTAAGCAGAAATACTGACAAGTCCATGAGTCATACAATATCAGAGTATGCAATACAAATCAACTATGCAAATGAGGAATTCAAGAGAGCCAAATATTAGATGCCGAGGTTATAATGCAATATGTAAATCTTGCTGAGTCCGTTTAGGGCATATAAGTGCAGAAACATAACAACCCAAAATGCCATATGCCTGCAGATATAATGCAATATGTGATGCGAATGAAATGACCAAGATGGAGTGTGAAGTCGAGATGATAGTACGTAGTATCGCAGGCTACGGGGTCCACCACAAGGGACTTCTATCCAAACCAGTCCCATACCTAAATTTGGATGGTTAGACTCAATGTGGTAAACTCCTGATCTCAGGTTAGTCTCGCGCCCCAACTGAAATCCTGGCCATTGCGAAGGCACACGTAACAAATAGTTGCGCACCACCAGCCCGAGTGGATAGTGAATGAATGAATGAATGAGTATGCAACACTTACTCCACAAATTAGTACTGTACATCTTTTGGGATCATCACTAGGGTCTATTACACTCTACACCAGCTTGCCACTCCTATCCAAGTGCACAACTGAGTAAGTGGAAGAGACCTCACTATCTGCCTGCCAATATCGGGCCAGGCTCATCGATAGTAGATCCATTCCTCAAGCTGGTCAAACTCAACCTAGACATTGCCCCCTCACTCAGGCGGGTAAGGTCACACCCCCTCCCAACCGACCACGACACAGTGGAAGACGCGACCTACCGGTATATGACCCTCATGCTCTCATATATATCCACTTGGTCTAGACGTTGGGGCATTCTCTGCTACCAAGAGGGTTTAGGAATTTTCACCTAGGGCCATCTATGATAGCCCGATGCTAGTAACAGATTACTGGTGTCTCATCTAGCCATCCACGACATGCCTGTGGAGGCTACGACCCTGATGTCGCTACGGCATACAGTAATCACAACACACAATGCAAGATGCATGAGTCATACAATCCAGTCATGCATCAATCCTGCGTGTATCATGCGTTCATGTGAGATAACCTCCGCCTATCAGGGAGTCTCATAATAACCTGCCCAATGACATATGCAATGGTCAACCACATCTCATAACAAACATGCAGATGATGCATATAGGCATGAATCATGATGCTATACTGTCACATACTCATAATCGGCATCGATAATCGACCTCGACAATTGGCCTCGACAATTGGAATCGGCCTCGATAATTGAAATCGGCCTTGACAATCTGGATCGGCCTTGACAATTGAAATCGACCTTAACAATCGGCCTCGACAATCAGAATCGACCTCGACAATTGGAATCGACCTTAACAATCGGTCTCGACAATCAGAATTAGCCTCGATAATCGGAATCGACCTCGACAATCGGAATCGGCCTCGTCAATCGGAATCGGCCTCGCCAATTGAAATTGGCCTTAATAAACGGAATCGGCCTCGACAATCGAAATCGGCCTCGACAATCGGAATCGGCCTCGACAATTGGAATCAGCCTCGACAATCAGAATCGGCCTCGACAATCGAAATCGGCCTTGACAATCGGAATCGGCCTTGACAATCGGAATCGGCCTCAGTAATCGTAATCTGCCTCGACAATCAGAATTGGCCTCGACAATCGGAATTGGCCTCGACAATCAAAATCGGCCTCGACAATTGAGATCGGCCTCGACAATCGGAATCGACCTCGATAATCAAAATTGGCCTCGACAATCGGAATCGACCTCAACAATCGACATCGGCCTTGACAATCAAAATCGGACTCAACAATCAGAATTTACCTCAATAATCGGCCTCAACAATCGGAATCGGCCTTTTTTGATTATTGAGGCAGATTCCGATTGTTGAGGTCGACAATCGGAATCGGCCTCGATAAACAGAATCGGCCTCAACAATCAGAATCGACCTCGAGAATCAAAATCGACTTCGACAATCGGAATCGACCTCAACAATCGGAATCGGACTCGGTAATTGGAATCGGTAATCAGCCTAACAAATGGCCTAAGAGAAGGTTACAATGTGGACATTTAACCAACATTGCTCCCAAGGAGTGTCCCTTATAGGGTCAAACGTATCGTGGGCTCATGGCCTCACACAATGGCCTAATGCACAACACGGCCCCACTTAAGGGCTTAATATACATCACGATGGGCCTCTCCCATGGGCTTAATATACATCACAGTGGACTCCATCGCCTGACCTTCAAATGCATCACAATGGGCCTCATCACATAGGCTATAAACACAACACTATGGCCTTGCCCATGGGTCTTCAATACATCAAATGGGCCACAACCCATGGGCTTTAAATACATAATAGGTGGGCCGTACACATGAGCCTAATATATAACACAGGTGGGCCCTGCACATGGGCCTCATACACATTAAATGGGCTACATCAATGGGCCGCACTAATGGGCCTCATACACCAAGTGGGCTGTATCAATGGGCCGCACTAATGGGCCATGAAACAAATACATCACGGTGGCCCTCAGAACTTGCTGACGTCTGTATAACAGCAATGGCTACTGGGCCAGCCATCAAATGGATGGCGTGGCTAAAACGCATGCATCAAGGTGGGCCATACATCCATCAAAATGGACTGATGGTGTGAATACAACACATTCATCAAGGCAGGCCACGTACAATCAGGGTGCCTCCATCTGCTATGATGGACAGTGGATATAAAATAAATACAATCAAGGTGGGATCCACTGCACAGATGGTGCAGCTAAAACACTTACATCATGGTTGGCCCACACAGTAGATGGACGATCTGGATATCACATTTCCTAGATTAGACCCACATAGCCAACTAACGTCAATCACAACAGCTATGTAGCTAATGTGAGATACACCATCCAATCTACTCTCACGCATGTGGGTCCCACGAGGGCCCACCATAATATATATTAATATATAATATATAATATGTATACTATCAGGTGGGTCACACCATTCAGGAGACTGGACGGTGTGGAGAAAAATACATCATGGTGGGTATCCACGTCCCTCACCAGGGACGGTGTGAATATGTAATACATAAATTAAGGTCGGTCCCACCTACCACACGTGTCACACGTGTGGGGTCCACCATCTTAAATAGATGGACGACATGAATAATACACATACCTCATGGTGAGGATCCACCGTCCCAACCAGGGACGGTGTGGATAAAACCATACATCACGGTGGTCCTTACAGTAGTAGAGGATGGGTGGACGGTGCAGATAAAACCCATACCTCGTGATGGGGCCCATAAGGCTTGCTGTATCAAAGTAGCAGATGTAGCTACTTACTGCAGGCCCTTCAGAAAAAAATAAAAAAATAAAAAGGGATAGATGACTTTGATAAAACACATGCATCATGGTTGGGACTCACGTTGATATGGCCCACCCATTTTGGATCAGCTGCCATATGTGTCTTACCCTCCAGCAGGGCATGCTGCTGGACAGTCTGGATGACCCAATATCAGGGTGGGCCCGTGATATGGCAAAATAGATGGATGTTTGGATGTAGCACATACATCAGTAGGACCCACGGGGGGCTGACGTCAATATAGTAGCTATATAACTGGTGTGCGGCAGCCCAGCCAATCCACTTCCATCGTCCAGTCCCTGGATGGTAAGGATACATACATCGATATGAGGTGGGCCCCACACGCTGCCATGGTGGGGGTCCACGTCCAAATAGATGGATGACTTGGATACAATTCAAACATCATGGGTGGGCCATCAATAGGGGAAGAGAGAGAGAGAGAGAGAGAGAGAGAGAGAGAGAGAGAGAGGAGGGGAGGGACCCTGACACTATGGGCCTTCCCTATATAATACATACATCAAGATGGGTCCCAGATATGTGGGTCCTCAAATCACAAAATCAAATACTAAAATCACCCACCTTTGGTCTTTTTGGACTTCTTCTTCCATCAACGCCTCCTAGAGCTCTAAGGGATGCATTTCAATGGTGGAGATGGTCTTTGGATGGTGGGATTGAGTGGTAGGGAGGTGGGTCACACTCGCTTCTCCTCTTTCCCATGGAAATGTTGGACGTGGGTTGCTTGGAGAATGAGGGAGAGAGATGAGAGAGAGAGAGGGTTGTAAGAGAGAGATGGGTGAGTGATGGAAGAGTTAACTTTAGGGATGGGTGTTGTACTTGGGGATGGGTGTGAGTGATGGTGAGTGATGGGAGTGTACTTGACATTTGATGTGATGGATTTTCTTGGGATTTGCAATGCACGACATTTTCCTTGAACTGAACGCGGGCCCACATCTCCTGGCCTGAGTTTCGCCTCGGCGCGCGAGATGCGGCATCGGAACTGTGACGACGGTACGGTCGCACTGGTACAAGTCTTGATTCAAGCTAACTCAGATCGACAGGATGCAACTCAGGGTCGAGTGCAAATGCTGATAACAGATCACGGGTCGTCGGAATGAGACCGGGAGGACCGCGAAAGCCTATGGAATGGTATAGTATAGGATACAGGTCTCACATTCCCCAGTCCTATGTTCATTGTATCGTGCTTTTAGAGACACCATTTCTGGTTCCAAAGATTTTTCTTTCAACTCTTTTGCTGTTTGTGCTCCCTAACATTTCTTTGTGGGTTGGTTAGGAGTATATTTCCCTTGGACATTTGCCGATTCTGAAAGAGCGTATTTGTATCCTAATCGACTTCCTCTCCAACATTATCAACTGAGAGAGATGATCAAGAGATCAAATGGCTGGGTCACCAAAAAAATAGAGAGCAATAATCTTATTGACTTCCTTCAATTCCCTTTCTCTGGCTATTCTGACGACGTGGTAGTTGTTGATGCCGATTCTATTTCATTTGGCGAAGATTCATTTATTGTCTCCATCAGGCCCAACACCCCTCCTTGGAGAAGGCGATATATTCTAGCGCGATCCATACTATCCTAACAGGTTTGCTCGTCAATTTGGGTTCGATCAAACGGTACCGGAGACTCTTGATATCGTTACTAGAGTAATGAGAAGTTACGACATCGGGCCATATAATTGGACTTTGATATGGAAGCAACTCTTGATTGTTAATACTAGGTCGCATTTCATAATTCTCGGTTATGACTACCCTTTTTGTGCTTCTTATTGTTGGATGTGATGGTGGATCCACCAATATCATTTAGTAAAACACTGTTACCCAGTTGATCATGCTATATAGATACCTCCTCACTTAAGGACTTTCCAGAGAGACCAAGTCATTGGCTATTTCGAAGAGGTAGATTGTGTCCCCTCTCTAGGTCAACTCTGCATGAGAATTCCTTTTGCAGATAACATCTTTGAAATAAAACTAGCTGATACCCTTGAGGGATGGGTAACCTTTGATACACCTCTAAAGAATACCCACAAATCTTCAGATTTTTCAGAAAAGAATGATGATTCTTTGCAATTTTATCCTCCTCCCTTGCGAATTATGGAAGGCAATACTCCTGAAGTATCAAGAAGACAAGAGACAGAAAAACATCGTCGCTTTCCTCAAAATGACAAACATATCATCATTGAAAGTTCATCTTCTTCGGAGTAGAAAATAGCAAATGTATTGATTAAGCTCGACATTTTTGTATTTGAACAGGAAATATAACATTTTACTTTCTCGCATTTATTTTGATATCACATCTTTATATGAAACATATGAGTATACGCATTTTCAGAATTACATATTGATTTAAGATTCATAGTATTTCTAAGCTTGAGTAATTCTCATAAGCATATTTGACAGACACATATTAATCAAAGTAATAAGTTATTATAATGGTTAACATAGCATTGCCTATATGATATTTTAGAATGGGCGAAACTAAGTTTTGGTTCCAGTTAGTTGCACACACAGTTTAGGCTCATAAGTAGTTAGAGTAATCACAATTTAGACTCATAAGTAGTTGGAGTTGGTCTTACACGAATGACCGCTGTAACTCTTTAGAGTTCACGGGGCTTATCGCTGCCGAGGAGTTCACAAATCGTGATCCATTAGAGGGGCCCAGTGAAGCTATCGGGGCAGTGTACTCAATAGGATTTACGCACAAGGTTGGTCATAGTAACTCTCTAGAGTTCACGGGGCACACAAGGCTACCGTCGGGTACCAAATCTAAGGCCGTCATCCATTAATGAGGGGTCATCTTGCTTCAGAGACCTACCCTCACGCGTCACTATTGAAATTAAACTAGGGATCTAGGGAGTTATCTTGCTTCAAAGACTCATTTTTTCTTCCTCTACAAGGTCAGACCCATTCACGAGGAGGCGCTCTCTGACCATCCTCGTGACGCTGCCTGAAGCTATACAGACGACATAGGTCACTGACCGCATGGGTGCGCGTGATGCTCTTTCCAGACTTTTTAAGGCCACGGGCAACCATGCTACCCGTATAGTTCTGTCATATCGCCATCGCCAATAATGATAAGCCTTATGTGCGTTCGACTTCATATGTGATAAGTCATCATTGTTGTCGCAATTCCCATACTGTCACTTGTAAATGATGAATTGGCCTTGCTGGGATAATAAATCGAAATTAATATACCGCACTCGCTGATGATATGAAGCAAAATTTTGTAGTCAAGATAGTATATTAGCTTGGCAGTGCTATTGATTTGATAAATTTAAATGACCTTGTGCTAGTGAGATAATGATAGAATTAATAGCTTTGGCAATTCGACGAATTCGGCGATAGTCATTGCTGCATTGGCACGATAGTTATTGTTGCATTGGTGATTTGCATTTGGAGATATTCGTTTGGCGTTTTGGTGATACGGCAATAATCATTGGCGCTTTTCATTGACTTGCTTGAATTTGATATGCTTTGAAGGCCTACACGTACTCAAAGAGAAATACAATGTAAAAAAGAAATACAGAGTTCTGCCTTTGTATGCTCTTGCCTACCCCCTTTTGATTGAGAAGAATTATGCTGTGAATCTTCTGAATCAAAACTACACATATATTTGGGGATGATATATTTTTATGAAAAGGGCATTCACTGGTATACTTATGCCTCATCCATCTTGATCTACCACCCGATTGGCTCCATTAGAGTACACTTCCGATATTATGTACGGACCATCCCATTTAAGGTCGAACTTGCCCCCTATCCTATGAGTGACCATTATTGTTCTTTTCAGCATCAACATCATATCGCGTCTTTTGAAGGACTGATGCTTAACCTTTCTGTCAAAAGCAGCGCAGAGACTCTTGCTTGATATAACTGTAATCGCTGCTGGTCCGCTAATCGCTTTTCATCTAGTAAATCCAACTCTGCCAGCCTGATCTTAGCATTTTCATCATCAATAATCAACTGATGTACTGCTATTCTGAGCGATGCAACTTGCATTTCAATGGGGATAACAACTTCAACCTCGTAAACCAAAGAATATGGCGTTGCTTTCGTAGCAGTACAGTGAGTGGTTCGATAAGAACATAGAGCTTCTTATAACTTCTCATCCTAATCATGTTTATTTCCTGCAACTATTTTCTTCAATATTTTCACAATCGTCTTGTTGAATGCTTCGGCCAACTCATTAGCTGGCTAGTAGTAAGGTGTCGAGAATGAATGCTGGATATCAAAATTTTGGCACAATTTCTCCATTCTCCTGTTCGTAAATGGGGTCCCATTATCAGTGATGATCTTCTTCGGAATGCCATAGCAGTATATTATTGCATGTCGTATGAAATTCACGATGTCCTCTCTTTGAAATTTCTCAACGCAATGGCTTCAGTCCACTTTGAGAAGTAATCTGTGGCTATCAAGATGTATTATTTTCCTCTGGATGATGATGGGTTTATAGGACCAATAACATCGAGTCCCTAAGCTGCGAAGGGCCAAGAAGCTACTGACTGATGTAAATCTTCAGGGGGTACATGTATGATATCGCCATGTATTTGACATTCGTGACATCGCCGTGCGTAATTAATTACGTCTTTGAACATTGTAGGCTAGTAATACTCCATTCGACGCACTCGATGAAACAAATTTCTACCAGCCTGATGAGGCATTCCCTTGAATGTGCTTCGTGCAATATTTGATTCGCTTCCTTCGTATCTAAGTATCTCAACAACACCTTATTATAGGACTTTCTGTAAAGCTCTTATTACACAATGAATTTCTTCACCCTTTTCTTTATTCACAACTTTTGTGCTAGATCCTCAGGCAAGATATCATATTTGAGATAATCCACAAAAGGCTGACGCGAATCATCAATTGTAATCTCTAAACATGACACAGGAAATACCTCAGCAACTTCGACATCTTCAGCAGGTGGCAAAAACCTTCTTTCTTCCATTTTTACTTGGAGAGGGCTTCGATTAGGACAAGCCAAGGCTGCAACCAAACTAGCTAAGGCATCTGCCCTTGCGTTCTCTGATCTTGGTATATGCTTAATTTCAACATCCTAAAATTGCTCCAACAATTGTTGCGTGTGACAATAATACGGGAGGAGCTCTTGCTTCCTTATTTCGAATTCTGTTGTAAGCTGGTTTATCAGTAGCTTAGAATTGCCAAAAATCCGCAATGCTTTTATCTTCATTTCCTGAGCTATTTCCATCCATATAATGAGAGCTTGATATTTAACTTCGTTATTAGTGCACGCTGCACCTAACGTAAAGGAATTTGGTAGCAGGTCACCTTGGGAACTAATAAATATTACCCCAACACCCGTTCCTGAAGTTCTAGAAGCGCCGTCAAAGTACATTTGCCACAAACTAGGCAATTTTATCATCATTACCTGCTCATCTAGAAGTCATCACTGATCATTTCGTTATCCAGGATAGGGTGGGCTGCCAGGAAATCTGCCACCGCTTGTCCCTTTACTTCTTTTGCAGGTTCATATGTGATCATATATTCTGACAGTAAAAGCATCCACTTGTGTGTTCACAACCCCAACTATAGCGTTGTGATGTATTAATAATCTCGGTAAGACTGAGGTCAAATCCACAAGGACTGAACCTTGTACGTAATCTGAAAGTAACCAGAACTAGAACTAGAAGAAGATGGAATCCAAATCAAGGAATTTTAAGAGAATAATTGTGAACTATTTATCTAAAACTTATAAAATTCAAAGGTGGGAAACTAGGGTGCCAAGGATCCACTTGTAGAGCTCAGGGAGATCTATGCTTGATTCATAAACACAATTAGATTTAGAGTCCCATCTTCATCCAGTTGGAGGATATAACATTAAAAATCAAATCTGAACTTCCTTTGATCTAGTTTTCAAGAGATAAGAAGGATGTGAATTAGGCTTGATTCCATCACAAAACCATGTCCACGAGACAAAGTAACAACAAAATTTAACCAATCCACATCCAATCTGAGAGAGTTATGAACGTTAGGAAGGATTCTGTCATTCAACCATGCCCATGAGACGATGGTGAACAACAGGACTTCCTAACTTCACAATCCTAATAATGAAAAGAACATGCTCAGAGCTATTGCAGATCCATTGTAATTTAAGTCATAATAAACCATTAAAAACTAAAAGCATTCCTTATAATCAACTAAAATCAAAGATAGTTCAACTAACATGAATTAAAGCAATAGAAACCAATCCCATCACACTATAAGCTTCACCAATTAGCCCTAACTAAGAGATTTAACCAACCACCAACATGATTGCACTAAAAATATCTTAAAAGCAAAAGAAAACAATTAAAGAAAGAAAGAGAAACCAAAGGAAGAAACTCCCAGCCGGCCACACGCTTCACACTTTCTCTCTCTCACTTGCTCTTCCACACGTCCAAGGATGGTCTTCTCTCTCTCTTCTCTTCTCTTTTTATAGGCAGCAGGGAGGACGATGGCTAGGAGTTGGACCAACTCTGTTTCGCAGTAGAGTTTGCAGCGACGCTAACAGTCTTGCGTTGGAATGAAATTTGGGACGGTTGACCATCCTCTTCTTGGATTCTAACTCCTTGGTGGGGTTTAAGATCCCCTCTTGTAGCTTCTAGATGGTTCAGATCATAGATCCGACTGTGATCAAGATCACACAATGGCCAATGGAGGGCCAGACATCCGGACGCACGTCCCTTATGCACATGATTACACTAGACTGTTCAGTGGGCCCCACAGTGATGTTTGCAGCAAAATTCACCCCGTTCATTGGATTTCTGGTGAAATTTCGGTTCGAAAGGAGTGGTTTTGGTTGAGTTTTGGTGCAGCCTACTGTATCAAATCACCCCACCGTTCATCCTGCATTTGACGGTGATTTGCATGTGTATGCGTGCATGAGACCAAAAGGAGAGCTTGGTTAGGGTCATGGCCACCCCCTGGACACAATGAATTATCAAGATTGACCATATGATCAAAGGTGGTGGGCCACTCATCATCTCAAAGCCGGAACGTGCGGGCACTGGACTCTCTTTCTAATATTGTCGGGTCAAAGTTGGTTTGACCCGATTTGAATTTCAATGCACGGGGAGTGTACTTGTGTTGTGCACATGCACAACACTCAAGATGGGATCCACAGTGATGTTCGGATAAATCCACTACGACCATCCTTTTTATCATCTAATTTGAGGGGATAAGACTAAAATTGAAGCATATCCAGATATCAGGTGGGCCCCAGATGAGTGATTTATGGGCTGATCTGTCCGTTGGGCCACTTCCACAAAGATTCAAGCGCTGAATTTTGACGTGTATGGTTAATTTAGGGTCCTCAGGCCAGATATAAAGTTTCGAGCCCAATGGATGGTGGGAACCTTGTGATCTTACATTCAGGACAAGTTTCAGGCCTTTTTAACTTCACTCACTGGATTTTTCGGATCTTTTGGCGTGTAATTTCTTCGATCTTGGTCCCCGAAGGTCCCGTCCCTTGCCTTGGTGATTTTTGAGCATTAAATCCATGCTTTTAATACCCTTTTTCAGTCCAGGCTCCTAAATTCACCTTGCATCACAAACACGATTAAAATAGGACGTTAAACAGTATCATGTTTGTAAAATCAGGTAATAACTGGGGTCTAATATGCGATATTTAACCCTCCACACTTAACCAGTCTCCCTGATAGCATTGGCCTTGTCATTAAGAATTTCAGAGGATCCACTCGCGAAATCAAAATTATATCATGGAAGAGACAGTAATGCTTTAATTTTTGAACTGCAAAGATCAGAGCTAAACACACTTTCTTGATGGGCGAATAGTTGCATTCAGCTCCTATCAAAGTTCTGCTCAGATAATACAACACGATCTCCTTCCCTTGCTCATTTGTTTGCGCTAACAAGGCCCCCAATGAATTCTCTGCTGCATAAATATAAAGAATGAGGGGTTTATCTTTCATAAGCGCTGCTAGTACTGGGGGCTATTTCAACAATTCTTTGATTGAATCGAATGCATTTTGGCATGACTGGTCCCACACAAATTCCGCTCCTTTCTTCATTAGATGGGGAAACGGCTGATATCTTCCTGCGAGATTAGAGATAAAGTTATGAATATATGCCAACTTTCCCTGCAAAATTTTTAATTCCTTTAGTGTTTTTAGAGGTGGCATTTCCTGAATAGCTATGATTTTTCCTGGATCAACTTCAATTCCCCAGTGCCTGACGATAAAATTGAGGAACTTTCCCGACGAAATACCGAATGCGCATTTAGACGGATTCATCCTCAGTTGCTTCTTTCTGAGCCAACGAAATACTGAAACCAGATGCTCACAATGTTCCTCATGGTCATTTGACATGACCACTAAATCATCCACATAACATTCAACATGCTTGTGCATCATGTCTTGAAATATATTCTGCATCACCCTCTGATATGTTGCTCCAGCATTCTTAAGACCAAATGGCATGACCTTGTAACAATAAATTCTCAGTGAAGTTCCGAATGTCATGGCTTGCTCGTCTTCTAGGGCCATTCTTATCTGATTATACCCAGCGTACAACCATCCATAAAGGACATGACAGCGTAATTAGTCATATTGTCAATGAATAACTCAGTGATCGGTAGTGGGAAAACATCCTTTAGACATGCTTCATTTAAGTCTTTGAAGTCGACGCATACTCTGATTTGTCCACTCTTCTTTTTCACCGGGACAATGTTTGATATCCACCTAGGATACTTGACTTCTCTGATAAACTCAACTTTAATTAGCTTATTCACTTCTTCTTCAATCAAAGGGATTAGCTCTGGGTGGAATCGTCGTTGCGCTTATTTAACCGGCCTCTTGTCTTTAGAAATATTTAACCGATGCATCACCGCTGATGGTTCCAGACCTGGCATTTTAGCATATGTTAAGGCAAACACATCTTTGTTTTCTTTCAAAAGTTTAATATACAGGTTAGCTTCTTGTTCAGAGAGACTGACGCTTATGAATGTATTCTGGGGTTCTTCTTCTGTCCCTAAATTTATTTCTCATAAGCTGTCAATCGTTGGTTGCCCCCCATCTTCCATATGCTTCCGAGCCACCTCAGGATGTTTGATCATTTCAGCTTCTTTTTCTTTCGCTGATTCTATAGTGATCATATTTACTGAAGACTCTCCTCCCAATCTTAGAAACTTTTCTCATTTTTTCTCATTGACCCCAATTGGGATCAAGATACCTTTTCCACTGTTTAAGCCAGTCGGCTCTTCACAATCGAAGCCCATGTTCTTCATTATCCTTTTGCTACTAGAGCTGTATCTTTCCAAATCTTCAGATGTCAACTTCGTAAAGTTCATCTTATTGTCTATCTTTTCTTCTACCTCTGCCTCTAACACTGCGTAGAATTCAATAGGTTCAGGGTTTTTCATACTGGCCTCAACTTGGAACCTCTTAGGCATAACTAGGAATGGTTTCTTTCTTTCAGCTTATGGTAGCGGCATCGTGTAATTTGACTGCAAAATTTCTAACTGCTTGGGCGATAATAATGTCAGTGGAGGCTGCCCCAGTCGTCTCAAATGTATTGGCACGAAATAAAATTTCTGCTTCACATTCTCTTTCTCGGATAACTCTATCTTCGCGACCCCATTCTACTCTGTGCTTCTTTCGCCTTTCGCTATTTTATTATCATTGCTTCCCTTTTTATTCCTTGCGGCGAACTCATCATAATAGCCAATGTTGACGAAAAAAGACTCTGCTTCTGTATATGGTTTTGCATCAGCCATCACCTTACATTAAATCCCATCTTTATAGTACTTGACGCATTGATGGAGAGTCGACAGCATGATGCCGTATTTGTACATCCAGGGTTTTCCCAAAAGGAGATTATATGTCGTTACCGCGTTGATGATGTGATAAAACAACGTTTATCGTTAGCTCCCCTATTTTCAATGTCAATGTGATCTTGCTGAGCGCCCTCTATCCATCTTGATTAAACCCTTGTATCATCATCCCACTAGGACGCAAATGGGAACGACGATATCCCAGTTCGTTTAACATCATTAACGGCAACAGATTCACTGCAGACCCATTATCTAGCATTATTCATTTTATCTATTTACCGCCGACATGGCTCACAACCATCATCGGTCTGTTATGCTCTTCACCACAAATTAGGTCATCATCGGAGAAAGAAATGACTGGCATGCAATTGTTTCATCCTTCGTGTTTCATCTTTGTAAGCAATGCTTTTATGACATTATTATCGGATAGAACTTGAATCAGACTGTTTCGAGAATCTTCTAAAAGTCGTAACGCATCATACACACTTATTCGAGCTGGTATGCCTTTTAGATGACTCACCGCATCGTATGTTACCCCTTTCGCCTTATTTTTCCCTCTCTCTAATACTTAATGGCATTTTTCAGATGTCCCTCTTCTTGTTACCCCAGTGTTATGTTTATAGGGGCTCTTTATCCTTTTACCTGAGTGTAACGTGACTATTGTGACTTTGCCCGTTCGCCTAAGAGAATGACTGTCATCCGTTTCTCCTACCCTTTGGCCTTTTTACCAGTGGTTTCGTGAACAATTTGTGCACTTGTTATCGATGTATCTCTCTTATCTCTGTTAGAGACCAATAATAGAACTTAATTAGCATTTATTCACAAATATATTCTATCCATGAGATGAAAGGAAGGATGTTCCCACTAAGAATCGCCATTTTGGCACCTTATAAGACGCCAAACAACGATGAAATTCTCTAAGTCATTCTTAAGTCAATATTAAGCAAGATAAAAGTTCCCCAGCAGAGTTGCCATTTTGTTTTGACCTGAAATGAAAAGAATTTGATTTGAGAAATATCTCACTTAATATTAACAAAAGATAGAACGAAGAGAATAATTATCAATTTCATTTATTCTGAGTTCATTTACATCCTTTTAGTCCTTTGATTCCAGGATAGAATCTCTTAGAAATGCTAGAAATACAAAAGCTAAGTAAATTCGAAATATGAATTTCAGCAGCATTCTGGATCATATTGATCATATCTCTAGGGGAGATGAGTTGTGCGGGCTTCCTATGTATTTTGTCCCTTATTGACATGATAAAAGAATACTTGGATCCATTTGAAACATCTGGAATAGCCTGAGGATCTGAAAAATTTCAACATGGCAGCTGCCTCAAAGAGTTCCCGTACAACTCACGGGAGTTACGCGGGCTCGCGCTACTCGTCAGGAGTAGCGCGGCCTGAGCCTTTAATATCTACACTCCCTCTCATTCTCTCTGTCTCCAATACCTGTCAGAGGCACTGGCCTTCTGAACATCTGATCCTCCAAATGAGGGGGTAGGGGGTATTTATAGGCCTCCGCACACGTGAGCCCTCGAATCTTGTACCATGGACCCCACCTCGCATTCCCAATCAATCTTTCTCTGATGAGAGTTGCGCACCCTAACATGACTATGGACGAGTTTCGCAAACCCGCGCAACTCACCTGCCTTTCACTTCTATTCTTGATTTCTTTCACCAATTTCCCTCCTTGAAGTTTCTCCCCTTAACTAAATTTTATACCCCAACACCAATCCTACAATCTCAAATAAGAAAAGAAGATATTCAAAGCTATCGCAACATCTATCGTAATTTGAGTCACAACAAACCATAGAAAACTGAAAATATTTCTTAAAATCAACTAGAAATCAATGAAGTTCAATATAAATGAGAATTAAAGCAAGATAAACATCCTAATCACGCTACAAGGTTCACCTCTTAGCCCTAGTTAAGAGGTTTAGTTAACCATAGACATGATTAAACCAAAATCTCTTAAAGAAAAGATAAAAACAACTACGAAAGGAGAAGAAAAACTCTTGGCGATGGCTCTCCACCATTTCACTCCACTCCTTAAACCCTAGAAGATATATAGGAACATCGTAAGGACTCCTATTTATAGTTGTGAAGCTTCACCTAACGCGCCGACTTGGAATTTTCGCAATCCGATCGCGAAACTGCCTCAATTTACTCAGTCGCGTTACGCTTCGGTCGGATCGAAGTTACCTTTGGTCAAATTGAAGTTGATTATGAATTTGGAAAGGATTTTGTTTCAGCAGTTGCGGATTTCAGTTGGACCGAGCTGGGTTCGGTCGGACCGAACTTAAGTTGTCGGTTGGACCGAATTAATCTTCGGTCAATCCGAATTAACTCCTTTCAATACTAGAGCTTTTTATGCACTTTCGGTCGCACTGAATCCTACCTTCGGTCGGATCAAATTGTCCATCGGTTGAACTGAATTAGCTTATGAATTTCATCGTTTGTCATTGAACTATTTTGTGTAAGTTCGGTCGGACCGAACATGGGTTCAGTCGGACTAAACCTGCTATTTTCTGCTACAGATTCTGAAGTATTTCAAGTCCTCTTCTTCATCCCTTATACTTAATTTCCTTGGATCTTTGGCATGTGAATTCTTCAATCTTGGTCTCCTTAGATCTATCCTTTGCCTTAGTGATTCTTGAGCATTAAATCCATGCTTTTAGCATTCTTTTCAATCCAAGCTCTCAGATTCACCTCGCAACACAAACATGTATAAAATATACCATTAAGCATATCATGTTCATAAAACCAAGGTATAAATAGGGGAGAATATGCAATATTTGACACTCAACAGTTGCTTGGATTTAGTTTCATTTGGTATTTCCAAAGGATTAGAAACATCTCTTTGAGCTCGGAAATATGGTCCGCGACTTTAATGCTTTTATTGAGCATGTCGTGACATAAACTTCCATGGAGTGCCCGATCTGGGGGGAGAACATTTTGTTGACAAGCATTTGGTATGTGGCTCTGCGTTCTTTAGTCCGAAAGGCATGACCTTATAGAGTAGAGCCCTTTGTCGGTGGCAAAGGTCATCTTCTGCTTGTCATATGGGTGCATAGCAATTTGGTTGTAGCCTGAATATGCATTCATGAAGCTTAACAGCTCAGGCCCAACCGTGTTATCGACGAGCTAGTCGATCCTATATAAAGGGAAGCTATCTTTGGGGCAGACTTTGTTCAGGTTTGTATAATCAATACAAACCCGCCACTTCCCATTGGACTTTTTAACCAAGACTACATTGGCTATCCAGTCTGGATAGTAGATTTCTTTGTTGAAGTCGGCTTTGAAAAGTTTTTCGACTTCTTCTTCGATTATGGCATACTGTTTAGGTTCGAATGCCCTTCGCTTCTATGAAATTAGTCGATGGTCGGGGTCGACATTCAACATGCGGAGCATGACTTTTGGACTAATGCTGGGAATATCCTGATGAGACCATGTAAATACATTGGTGTATCGTCGGAGGATGCTCATGATTTCGTCTTGCAACGGTGCCCTCAGGGATGACCCAATCCACACCATTCAGGTCGGATTTGAATTGAGCGGGAGTATGAGGTCCTCCATAGGACATCCTCTTTCGGTTGAGTCTTCTCGGGGATCGATGGAGGTAATTGCCATTGCTTATTGCTGGGTTCGTAATGCCATTGTATAACATTGCCGAGCTTCCTGTTGGTCTCCCGTGACTAGTTCAGCACCATGCTCGATGGGGAATTTCATCACAAGATGGTACATCGACACAATGGACCTCGGAGCATTGAGCGAAGGTCGTCCAAGAATGGCATTGTAGATGGATGGGCAGTTTACCATTAGGAAGTCGATCATGGTTGTTATCTAGTTCTGTCCATCCCCAGCTGTGGCCGGGAGCTGGATCGACCATTTAGAAGTGATCTTGTCTTCTACAAACCCGAGCAAGGGAGTTTTGACATTTTGGAGTCGAGGTTGTCCTACTCCCATCTTGTCGAATGCTTCGATGAAGAGGATATCAGCCGAGCTTCCGGTGTTCACCAAAATTTAAAAAACTTTACGGTTAGCTATAGTCATTGTAACCACAAGTGCATCGTCATGGGGATGATGGACTCCTCGGGTGTCATGTTCGGTGAAGGTCAAATCATAATGTATTACCTTCTGCTCTTTTGAGGATCTGCTGGTGATGAGGATCTGATGCTCTGAGCTGGAATGGCTGATACTTCTGGTATGGGCTCTCCGAACTCGATTCGAGTCGCCTCCCCCGGCCAGCCCTCCGAAGATTGTGCGGATCTCCTAAAAAGGCTGAGCTATATGTCCTAGAGAGGGGGGGGGGGGGGGGAGGGGGTGAATAGGACTATGCCAAATAAAAATTAATAAGCAGAATATAGACAACAGATAGCCAAAAAAGAATGCAAATAACAACCTCAAAAATCAAGTACTGAGAGGTTGATACAAACTTGGTTCTATGGACAACCTAACACCAAAAACAAATGGTTTATGGCAGGATAACCTTACTAGAACGTGGGTAGTATCAAAAACTCAAACTCAAGAGGATATGAAAGAAATAGAAACTAATCTACTACAACATTCACCACACAATGTTGAAATATAAAAATTATAACATTCACATCCACAAATACATCCCACAATCTTAAACCATAAAAGATAAAGAAATAAATCACACATCCACCAAACACAGAGAATTATAGTGGTTAGCTTATGTCTACACCAACTGTTAATAAACAGCCACACAACTACTCCACTCCTAATATCCACTCCCTCGGGATATTAACGTTCACTAATCAAAATAGGTTTTTCAAGGTTCACCTAAAACCTTCACAATTGTGTCTTTAGATGGGCTTACACAATTCAAAAATCCCTCGCTCTGAGATTTTCTAGATCACCTCAGACAAAACCAAAATAGAGATTTTCTAGAACAATCTCACAAACCAGAAATGAATTGAATTACGAAAAAAGTAAAAACTTATCTGTATGAAGATTCTGAAGCAGCCTGGTAGAACCAACTTGATAACGATGTAGATGTTCAACGTTCAGTCTCATAAGTGTATAGGGTTCTAAGTCTAGATGATTTTTAATTAAATCAGAAAGGGCTTTGTATTAATTTTGATCTCAAGGAAGGGTAAATTAAATATCCCTTTTCAAAATGAGAATGGAATAGAGAATCAAAATAAAAAACAAGAGTTACTTTAAAGAATCTTAATATGCACAAAATAGCTTAGAATGTACTCAAAATTATCTCAGAGTGATTTCTTAAGAATGATAAGAATTAAATAGAAAACTCTAAAATTCGAGCACTATTTATACGTGAAAAATCAGTTCGCACGACAAGCCTTTGGTTAGCTACGACTGGTCTTATCCTAATAGATTTTCAAAAATTCTAGCGCGATAAGATTTTTAAGTCGCACGACTGGCCTTGTGGGTCCCACGATTGGTCGAGTGGCCTGCTCGACTAGTCGTGGACACCACATGACTAGTCGTGTGAGTCTAGATTACTCACTGGAAAATGAGTCAAGCACTGCACAACTGGTCGAGCACTATTCACATGACTGGTTGAGCAGTTTCTAGGACTGGTCGTAGACCAACAGAAAAATTCTAAAAATTCATAACAAATCCTACACTGGTCGAGGAAATATTAGGACTGGTCGAACCAGTGCTAGGGATAGTTGAAAGAACAAAATTTTACACTTATAAAATGACCGAAATGACCGACCGAAAGTATGAAATGATCTAATCATGATCTAAGGTCAATCTAGGTCAGTCATACCTTACTTGTAAGATAAAACATATGAACACTTAGTCTATCGATCACTTCAGTAGCTTTAATTCTTGCGATCTTCAAAGCTTGAACTCGACATACCAAACATAATATTCAACTAGGTCTTGAGTTCTTGGACTTTTCTAGTTCCAGATCTTGAACTGCAATGTTCTTGAAAACTTTGTCTTCACTCGATATATGAAAGTCTTCACTTTCTTCCAGTTTGAAGATCTCAGTAAGTTCGTCGTAGATATCGGCTAGATAGATTCAGTACAAACAGAACGAACGTCGAAGATTCAATGTGAACAGATGCACAAGCTTGATACAAATCAAGATACAAACTTAAATTGGTTTGTCATACCAAAATTTGATAATACTTAGGGTTTATCAACATAACACTTTCAATCTCCCCCTTTGTCAAATTTGTGACAAAACCAAAATTAAAATATGCAATAGATATTCAAACAACACATTGCACAAACATGTGTTGCACTAACATGCACACATACGTATGATATGATCCATAATAGATATCATGCACAATAGTCAACTCTCTCCCTTTATCCACTACTCTCTTCAATATATATATATATATATATATATATATATATATATATATATATATATATATATATATATATAGCCACATTTCATCATATCATATCCTTATTCAATATTACAATATCTCTCCCTTTTTGTCACAACATGACAAAGGAAGCAAATAAGGATAAATGAAGAGAATAAGAGAGCATGTAGAATTAATAACTACTTATCCAAATCAAATAAACAGAGTATCTGAACTGAATAGATAAGAGTTTAAACAAAATTATCCAATCAATCATAGGAAAAAGAGTTAGAATAAAGTTATTACAGATACCATCAAATCAAAACAAAAGTAATCAGATCCTGAAGAGGGAGCAGGAATAGATAGATCAATTTGATGTAAACCCTTATTAATGCGCCTCATATGTTTGTGCATATAAGTAAATTGAGAATCCTGGGTTACACGAATCTGAGCCACCTGCTCCTCGAGATTACGTAACCTCTCATCGAAACCAGAAGGCTGATAATCAGGGTCAGCCTCAGAATCTGATTCAAGTTCATCAAATAAATCATCCATATTAACGTCTTCTTGAGGTAAAGCATCAACTTCTTTAGCTTCTTCATCTCCTCCAGCATTCCCATCAACTTAACCAGCTGCCAAGTCCAGGTTCATCTTATTGATATTAGAATTGTTAAATGGATGGAGATTTATAGAACCTTCTCCAACAGGCATAGCTATCAAAGTATGATTAGCTAAGACAGTCATAAGATAAGTGAATGGACTATCGCTATGACCAGGATGGAGACAACACTGAATAATATGATGACAGATAAGAGAAGAAAGACAGATATGGATGCCAGATACAACTGAATGCATAATGCGGGCCATAAAAGAGGTTATCTCAGTCTTGTTACCTGAGCGAGGATAGACAAAATAAAAATCTGATGCAAGACCTTGTATTTGGGCAACATATATTTGGAACTAGGCGCAGTACCGCCGTTCCATTCCGCATTCATGTTACAGAGAACTCTCATAATCAATTGTTTAACATTTTCAGAAGGTCTAGATTGCAAAGTGGATATGGGTATGTCGTCATCAACAACAGGTATATTCATGATTGTTGAAATTAAATGACGGTCCACCTCAATTGGACCTTCTCTAGTTGACACGGTAAATGTCAAATCTTCTAGAGAGAACTCAGTAATGCAAGCGTACATGGCCTACACAATGGATCGGTATGCAGGACCGCCCCAAGATAGTATGTTTTCCTAACCTACAGCTCGAAGGAGAGGGACAATGTTAAAGCGCTCAAGATGATCAACAATGACAACACGCTCAACAATTACATTTCTAAGACGGAAATCCCGTACATACTCGGGATCTTCTTCGGGAGGCCGAAGGTGGCGCACGGTAATGGGTGAGGAATGGGATGAAGAAAGACCACGAGTGGTTCGCTTCCTATTTCTTCCTTTCATTGCAACAAGAAAACAAAGAAACGAAGGATTGGAAAAATAAATGAAAGGATTCCAAGCAAATTAGATTTTAAGGAAAAACCACTTTAAACCACCATAAATCTTGAAACATGAAGCAAAATCAAGATTAAGGGTGATCAAAGAACTTAAATCCACAAGCAAATAAAAAATAAAGCACTAACCAGAGAGTAATTGAGAGATGGGTTCGACCGGTCGTGGTTGGGCTTGATGGAGAAGAAGAAAGAAATGAAAAAAGTAACATTTTTTTTCCAAATAAAAACCCATTTCAAGAGTTTCACGACTGGTCGTGTAACACTAAAAATGTACAATTTTGCATATATTTAAATTTTAAAAAATGTAAAATAATATATACATACATTATGATACAAATGAGCACAAATCATCAGTTCATATTGCACATACTAAGATCAAATTTCAATTTTACAAATCGATTTTTGTTGAGCGATTTTGTGAATATGTCAGCTAGTTGATTCTCGGTCTGAATATATTCTAATAAATTGCGCTTGAGTTATCACGAATATAATGATACCTAATGTTAATGTGCTTGGTTCATGAATGCTGAATAGGATTTTTGGAAATATTAATTGCGCTTGAGTTATCACAATATAACATCATAGATTCTTACGCAATTCTGTAATCGCTTAGCATTCTCTTCATCCATACTAGCTGAGTGCATGCATTATCTACAACAATATATTCAGCCTCAGCAGTGGAGAACGACACGGAACTTTGTTCTTACTTAGCCATGAAACTAGACAGTTCCCAACATAGAAACAACTACCACTGATCGATTTACGATCATCAATGTTACCAGCCCAATCAGCATCCGTGTAACCAGCTAATTGCACACTAGTATCATGTGGATATCAGAGACCAAGATTAGCTGAACTAGCGACATATTGCAAAATACGCTTAACAGCAATCAAGTGGGACTCTTTAGGGTCCGATTGATATCTGGCACAAATTCCAGTGCTAAAATCAATATCAGGTTGACTTGCAGTTAAATAAAGTAAACTTCCTATCATACTTGAAATGGCGGTAAAGACCGCACTAGTTGAAAAAGGAATATGCCAATATGTCCTAGAGGGGGGTGAATAAGACTTTTTAAAGTTTTTATGTTTTATTTAAAAATCCTACTTCACTAATCCTTTTGAATATACAGTTATCAAGATTACTCAAATGTAACTCTACTGGCTTCCAAGCCTGGTAGAGGATCCAATCACAAACTGCTTAAGAAGTAAACAATATGCAACCGAGTTCATGATGGATATGAATGTGTAGGTGTGTGAGGTGTGATTAGATATTCAGATATGGAAGTATTAAAGAAAATCACACAAAATTAACAATCTCAAACACAGTCACTTTTATAGTGGTTCGACGATATGTCTACTCCACTCCCGGTAACCACACTCATCCCTTGAGTGTACCGGATTTCACTAAGGAGGTTTCACAGTGGTTCACCTCAAACCTAAGGTTTTAAATCAGGTTCACCTTCAACCTTTACAACCTATACTGAGGCTGACTGTTTATGCTCTCACGAGCAAGGGTCAACACAACGCACCTACTTTTAGGCACACTGGCCAAGGATCCTACTGGAGGTTTTTCTAATGTTCACCTCAAACCTGAGGTTTCACCCGATTCACCTTAAACCCAAGGTTTTACACGGTTCACCTCAAACTCAGAGTTTTACTAGTTCACTCCTAACCAGATGTTTATACTCTCCATAGAGCAAGGTCCACACAACGCACCCACCACGTACACTCCCGCCGGAGGCCTCCTTGAGGACTTCAAAGGGTGAGAACCACTTAAGACCCAATCCTAGAAAGGAATGATCACAAGGATCCTCTTGGACTCTGGATACTTACAAATAAGCTGATGAATCCTGTTTAGCGCAATGCCGAAGATCTCCTCCTCCTTGTTGATGAAGAGTTTCTGCTCCCTTGATCCGCAACACAAGATAGTATACCAATATTCGGCTTTGGGTTGGGTCAAGGTTATGATGGAATCCTACTCTCTGAAGGTTTTCCTATAAGGAAGATAGAGTAGTTCCAATCTTATGCATTTAAGGCATCCCATCTTAATAATTTGCCATTAAGGTAGTAGCTGGAGGATCCTTGAATGCGGAAGTTCATTCCCCAATCCACTCTATTGAATGTCAATGATGAGGGTGGATTGGAGGATGAACTCCCTTGAGAGAAAGGGATTTGGATATAAGATATAAGTTGAAATACATAAAAGCTCTCTCTTCTTTCTCCCGCAGCAACAAAAGACGAGTCCTCTATATATAGGCAAAAAGTTCCAACGGATATAAAACAGTCATATTTATGACAGAGTTCGATATCATCGAGCGTATACTCTCGATAGCATCGATGGTCTGCTCGATGACTTGGACTCGATGTCATACACTTTTGAAACTCTTTGCCAATTGGTCGATGAATCGAAACTATTGTCGATGTCATCAGATTTCGAACTCCGATTCCATCGATGACAGGTTCGATCTATCAACACTTGAAAAATGAGAGAGACTTGACTTTGAAATATTTCAGGATTTTATAAATGATCGGGGAACCATCGAGATCATCGAAATTTGAATGTCGATGATATCGAGATCAGAGTCGAGGCATCGATAAATCCAGCAGATTTTTTTTCTTTAAGTTTACTGGACAGTTTATGACCTTGTTCGATGCAATCGACCTAATGTCGATATCATCGATATTTGAATATCGATTTATCGAAGGGCCCCCGATCATAGTTAAAAATAACCTGAAATATCTGTTGTAAGAAATGTGCGCCCTCAATCGATGTCATCGATGCTCTTCCGATGTTATCGATATTTGATTTCAGATCATCTCGGAAGGGCATCGATGCAATTGAAGGATTTTGAGATTTTCATTAAAAAATAGGGGTGCCGAAAATCTGTCTGTCGATCTTATCGAGCCGCTTTCGATGAGTTCGAGATTTGAATATCGATGATATCGATAGGTGTATCGATACATCGATAAATCAGTCCAGATGAGTATTTAGTTGTTGGACACTTTTAGTCTTTTTATCGATGACATCGATAGGTTCATCGATAGATCGATAAATCCGTCCAGATGAATATTTAGTTGCTGGACACTTTTGGTCCTCTTATCGATGATATCATTAAGGTATCGAGGACATCGACAGAGCAGGTCGATCATATCGAGGGTGTTTCAATAAAATCGACAAGGTGAGAAAAACTCAGGGATTTTCCTATTTTGAAAAAAGTTTTTCACCTTAAAATCCTATGATTTCTAACTTATTTTTAAGGGTTTTCTTCACCTGGTGTTTTGGGTCATGGGATGTGAGGCTTTTAGATTTACCTGTGACGGGCTTGCACACATCCGGTTGAGACAGACGCTTGAATTGATCTTCCTATCGAGCTTTGTAGACAGTCTGACTCACCACTCACGTAACTTGACAAATCAGGGCACTTTCAATCTCCCCCTTTGTCAATTACATGACAAAATGCCTAAAATACCCTACAACACTTCTAGACAAACACACCCTAAATTGTGTGTACATGTTTTTACACAATTTTACAATTTCTAACCCATGTACACAACCAGTAGCTGCTCCCCCTTTCTTGTAAACTCCCCCTTGCTTGATGCCGCTGCTCCCCCTAATACCTGCAATAACATCTAAGCAGATATACAATTTCCATTCGGGGTGTTTGTAAATGTTCTCCCCCTTTTTGTCAGTCATTGACAAAGATAGATCAGGTGATATTGACTGAAGCTTGAAATACTTGGGAGAACCAATCAGGTAGAAGCAGAATATTGATGTATAATAATTAACTTAGATTAAGCAGTCATCAATCTCAGAATGTATGAATGCATAGCAGATGGAATATTCTTTAGAGATATCACATGCATTCCATAACTTGATAAACTTGGGGAACTCAAAACATAATTATGGCAGTAAAGATAAGAATTATACTCAGCCATTTTAAAAAGGAGCCAAAGTATCCAACTATCCAAAATCAACTGCCCAAGCTTGGAAGCAAAATTCACAGTTATCTAAAAAAAATAAAAAAATAGTGATGTAGAACTTCCACAATCAGCTTCTACCACCTCCGAGAATCACCATGTGTGAGTAAGTCAACCACCTGCTGATTTGTTTACTGGAGAGTATCGACTTTTTCATCAATCACGGTGAGATGTTTCTCACAATTGTGAAGTCGCTCCTCCATGCTCGCCATACCGTTTAGTAGGTGGCGTTCAAGGTGATGGGTTTGACGATTTGCTATAGACTCCGAACTCAACAGTGGCGTTCGGTTGGATCCTCATGGATATGATGGATGAGCATATGGGACAGCTGACTGCAAAGGAGCACTGTTCTCGGGAAGGGCTGAAGGAAGACACAACTGTTGAGCTACCTGAGCTGAATCACTATCGAACCATCTCTCTGGATAGACTCTATCAGATGTGGTGGGAATGCCAACATGATGGGCCAATTTGCAGATGAGTACAGGAAAAGCTAGTGTATCCTGATGGTTGCCTTGAATGACACGGATTAGCTGCTTAAGAAGAAGTGTTGGGAGACACACCTGAACTTCTTGATACACATTATACAACACATTTAGTATAAATGGAGAGAGATGATTTCCATTCACATCGCAAGGATAGACATTGGACCCAAAAATACTGTGGAGGATTTTAAAAGTGGGTCCAAGATGATTAATGTGAAGGGAATTATCATCGTTTCGAGAAATAGTAGTTCCCTGACATAGTGCATGAGTTATCTCGCCCCCAAACACCAAGACCGTTTAGATTCCGACTGGTAACAGGAATGCGAGTGACTTGAAGGTCTAAAAGGTTACTCAAGGTGATGGGAGTGATGTGCTTAGAGTAATGCAATAATTCTACTCGAATGCAAGGTGGATCGACAAAAATAACATGACTTTTACTGAGGAAGTCATGGACCACTCCAATTTGATAAGTACCACCAAGATTTAGAATATTTTTCCATCCAATTACTTCTAGAAGGAGGTCGACTCCAAAAGACTCAATGACGCTGTAAAGAACCAAACGTTCAACAACAGTGGCAGGATGTCTTACCGTTGGTATGAGTTGATGCGTACTGGGTTGCTTGGCTTTTCCTTTTGAAGATTGTGAAGGAGACTTACCTTTCCCTCTGTTCATGATTTTTCAGAGTAAGAGATAAGTAAAGATAAGGTTGGACAACAAGAGAATTCCAAAAACTTTGAAAGGGATGACAAAATTCTTCTTTTAAAGATCTGAAAATATCCGACCAAACGCGATCTAGACTCAGGAGTGGAAGGATAATACTAGTTTGCAAGAGGCTTCCGGGATTACTGATGGACTTCCGGCCGGGTATTCGAGCAGAAAAAAATATAAAGCTTTTTCCAGAATAGTAGAAATTTTCTCACTCGACCGCCTTTTATCAGTCGGCAGTCTTCGATTCTATCGAACTTTCTTTCGATTGTATCGATGATCCTCATTCGATGTTATCAACAATAGCTTCGATGATAATCTCGATCATGTGACCTTCCACATTCTGAAGAGATGTCGATGATATCGATAGTTGATCAATTTGATCGAGAATGCTCATGACTTATCGATAGTTATATCGAAAATAAATATTTTCCATTAGCCCAAATAGCACAGGACATATATGTATAGTATAGATCATCTTTGAATCCGACATATGCTCAGCAAAATTTTTGTACAAGATTTGTACCAATCAAAATTATAAACATCAAGATGTTTATGTATAAAAAAATGAGGTGAGGAACCTCAGATATAGATGCATCATTTCACCAACCATCCAGATCTAGATGCATGATCTGAACTTGTTTTTCTCTGCTTAGTACTTCTAGGCATCAGTCCTTTCTATGCATCTGATAATGTAGCAGTGGTTGCTTGTGCGATGACCCTTCATTACTGATTTTTCTGATTGGTCTAGGATTTCACACTCTTGTTTGTTAAATTTAACCACATGTCCATTATCACAGATTTGAGATATGCTTAGGAGATTATGTGTCAAACCTTTTATGGAGAAAGCTTTTTCATTTTCAAACAACTGAATTCCTTTTATAAGTCCCTGTCCAATTAGTTTAGCAGTGGTTCCGTCTTCGTAGGTGACTATCCCATTATGAAGATTCTTATATTTTGAAATAAGGGACATGTCACCTGTTACATGTCTTGAGCAACCACTGTCAAGGTACCACTTAGTGTCATTGCCTGTTAAGTGATTTGAGTGAGTAGCAAGACAATTCTTCTTTTCTTTAATTATCCACTTTGTGACAGGGTTCTTACTTGTAGTAGATTTAATTTTCTTATCTGATTCAACTACTTGATTAGTCTTTGTGTTGCTACAGGAGGCATTAGATTTTTCAAGTATTTGTGATCCATACCCAGTATTAGCTTGATTTTCTCATATCCTAAGCCTTTTTTGTCACTTCCAGATTTTCCCATACCTAAGAGTTTTTCTAAGTTCTCACCACTCTGGGAAAACTTACAGTTCTGCTTGGCAATTTTTCTGGACTCTTCTAGATTAAACAGGAGTGTATGATTTTCATTTTGAAGGAACATATTTTTTTTCTTTTAATTGCTTAACTGTTTGTTTAGATTTTTGGTCTCAGATTTTAAGGAAGGTGTTATTTCTTTCAAGTCTATCATTATCTGAGTGATGTTGTTGTAAATCATTGATCAGATGTATATTGATTTCCAAGGTTTTGTCCAGATCTATTTGTAGCAATTTCATTTTGTTTTCAGATATTCCAAGTTTTTTAAGAATGTTGATGCTATGAATATAAAGTTGATTGTAAGCATCTTGTAGTTTATCCTTTTCTTCTTCTTCTTCATCTTTAGTTTCCTCATTATCAGACGAAAATGATTCAGTGGTTTGCTGTTCCTTTTCTTTCTCAGATTCAGTGGGAATGATCGGAGTGGTGGAGACCATAAGAATTTTCAATGATTTTTGTTCTCCATCACTCTCTGAGTTACTGGATTCTGAATTTGACTCCTCGGTATCATTCCACATGGCAGCCATTGCCTTGCCCTTAGTTCTCTTGTTTGGGCATTCAATAGACAGATGTCCATACTCATAACAGGCATAGCATTGTGGTTCTTTGGTTCTTCTACCAAATTTGCCTGCAGGAGGTTTATAGTTCACCTTTCTTCCTCTGGAAGGCCGACCACAATTCTTTTGAAAGAATCTTCTGAATCTTTGTGTTAGCAAAGCCACTTCTTCATCTTCATCCTCTTTTCCACTTTCACTGTCCTCATGAATTGTTTTCTTTGAGGTTTTTAGGACAGTGTTTTTGGATTTTTGGGATTGTATGAAGTGTAGTTCAAAAGTTTGTAGGGAACCTACTAGTTCTTCTACTTTCATTTCATCTATGTTCCTATACTCCTTAATTGTTGTCACCTTGGGATTAAATCGCTCCGGTAGGGATCTTAAAATTTTCCTACAAATTTTCGGTACTGGAACTTTCTCTCCCAATCCACTCATGGAGTTGCAAATTATATTTAACTTTGTGAAAAACTCCATAAATGTCTCATGCTCTTCCATTCTGAGACTTTCAAACTGTGAAGTCAGGAGTTGAAGTTTGGATCACTTCACAGTGCTTGTGCCTTCATGGGTTGTTTCCAAGAGATCCATGCTTCTTTAGATGTCCCACACATGCTTATTTGATTGAAGATATCTTGGGACACGACACAGTAGATGGCGTTCATAGCTTTAGCTTCAGAAGTCTGTTTATCTTTATCAAACGCCGTCCACATTTCTTTGGACTTAGGTTTTGTGATAGTTATGCCACTATCAAGTATAATTTGTTCATATGGTGGCACATTTCCATTTTTGACTATATCCCAAACATCGTGGTCCAAAGATCTTAGAAAGTAGTGCATCCTAGCCTTCTAGTATGCATAGTTTGAGCCGTCAAATACTGGAGGTCTAGTGACTGATGAGCCCTCTCCTTTGGCCATATTCCCAACTTCAGTCAAGATCACTCTCTAGGCGGTGAAGCCCTTAAAGAGAGACCGCTCTGATACCAATTGAAATGGCAGTAAAGACCGCACTAGTTGAAGAAGGAATTTGCCAATATGTCCTAGAGGGGGGTGAATAGGACTTTTTAAAGTTTATATGTTTTATTTAAAAATCTTACTTCACTAATCCTTTTGAATATACAGTTATCAGGATTACTCAAATGTAACTCTACTGGCTTCCAAGCTGGTAGAGGATCCAATTACAAACTGCTTAAGAAGTAAACAATATGCAACCGAGTTCATGATGGATATGACTATGTAGGTGTGTGAGGTGTGATCAAATATTCAGATATGGAAGTATTAAAGCAAATCACACAAAAATAACAATCTCAAACACAGTAATTTTTATAGTGGTTCGATGATAAGTCTACTTCACTCCCGGTAACCGTACTCATCCTTTGAGTGTACCAGATTTCACTAAGAAGGTTTCATAGTGGTTCACCTCGAACCTAAGGTTTTAAATCAGGTTCACCTTCAACCTTTATAACTACACTGAGGCTGACTGTTTATGCTCTCATGAGTAAGGGTCAACACAACACACCCACTTTTAGGCACAATGGCCAATGATCTTCCATAAGACCCTACTGGAGGTTTTTCTACGGTTCACCTCAAACCCGAGGTTTCACCCGGTTCACCTCAAACCCAAGGTTTTACACGGTTCACTTCTAACCAGATGTTTATGCTCTCCACAAGCAAGGGTCCACACAATGCACCCACCACGTACACTCCTGCAGGAGGCCTCCTTGAGGACTTCAAAGGATGAGAACCACTTAAGACCCAATCCTAGAAAGGAATGATCACAAGTGTCCACTTGGACTCTGGATACTTACAAATAAGCTGATGAGTCCCGTTTAGCGCAATGCCGAAGATCTCCTCCTCCTTGTTGATGAAGAGTCTTCTGCTCCCTTGATCCGCAACACAAGATAATATACTAATATTCAGCTTCGGGTTGGGTCAAGGTTATGATGGAATCCTATTCTCTAAAGGTTTTCCTATAAGGAAGATAGAGTAGTTCCAATCTTATGCATTCAAGGCATCCCAACTTAATGATTTACCATTAAGGTAGTAGCTAAAGGATCCTTGAATGCGGAAGTTCATTCCCCAATCCACTCTATTGAATGTCAATGATGAGGGTGGATTGGAGGATGAACTCCCTTAAGAGAAAGGGATTTAGATATAAGATATAAGTTGAAACACACAAAAGCTCTCTCTTCCTTCTCTCATAGCAACAAAAGACAAGTCCTCTATATATAGGCAAAAAGTTCCAACGGATGTAAAAGGGTCATATTTATGATAGAGTTCGATATCATCGAGCAGGTTTGATATCATCAAGCGTATACTCTCGATAACATCGATGGTCTACTCGATGATTCAGACTCGATGTCATACGCTTTTGAAACTCTTTACCAATTGGTCGATGAATCGAAACTATTGTCGATGTCATCGGATTTTGAACTTCGATTCCATCGATGACAGGTTCGATCCATCGACACTTGAAAAATGAGAGAGACTTGACTTTGAAATATTTTAGGATTTCATGAATGATCGGGGAGCCATCGAGATCATCGAAATTTGAATGTCGATGATATTGAGATCAGAGTCGAGGCATCGATAAATCCAGTGAATTTTTTTCTTTAAGCTTGTTGGACAGTTTATGACCTTGTTCGATGCAATCGATCTGGTGTCGATATCATCGATATTTGAATATCGATTCTATCGAAGGGCCCCCGATCATAGTTAAAAACAACCTGGAATATCTGCTGTAAGATATGCGCGCCCTCGATCGATTTCATCGACGGTCTTCCGATGTTATCGATATTTGATTTCAGATCATATCGGAAGGGCATCAATGCAATCGAAGGATTTTGAGATTTTCATTAAAAAAACAGGGGCGCTAAAAATCTGCCTGTCTATCTTATCGAGCCGCTTTCGATGAGATTGAGATTTGAATATCGATGATATCGATAGGTGTATCGATACATCGATAAATCAGTCCAGATGAGTATTTAGTTGTTGGACACTTTTAGTCTTTTTATCGATGACATTAATAGGTTCATCGATAGATCGATAAATCCATCCAGATGAATATTTAGTTGCTGGACACTTTTGGTCATCTCATCGATAATATCGTTAAGGTATCGAGGACATCGACAGAGCAGGTCGATCATATTGAGGGTGTTTCGATAAGATCGACAAGGCAAGAAAAACTTAGAGATTTTTCTATTTTGAAAAAAGTTTTCTCACCTTAAAACTCTACGATTTCTAACTTGTTTTTAAGGGTTTTCTTTACCTGGTGTTTTGGGTCATGGGATGTGAGGCTTTTAGATATACCTGTGACTGGCTTGCACACATCCGGTTAAGGCAGTCGCTTGAATTGATCTTCCTATCGAGCTCTGTAGACAGTCTGACTCACCACTCACGTAACTTGACAAACTAGGGCACTTTCAATACTGCGATACAACTTAGGATCCACACTCTTACCTGTTGAATCCTTTAAGAGTTTCAGAGTGGTACTCATTGGAGTACTAAAATTTTTTCCACTCTCAAATCCGAACCTTTTAACTAAGTTCAGAGCATATTTGGTTTGAGAGATGAAGAATCCATCAAGAAGCTGTTTGACTTGCAACCCTAGGAAATAATTTAGTTCTCCAACCATGCTCATTTCGAATTTAGACTTCATAAGATCTGCAAACTCAATAATCATGTTAGCACAGGTAGATCCATAGATAATGTCATCAACGTAGATTTGCACTATTAAAATATGATCATTATGTTTCTTAACAAATAATGTTTTATCTGCACTCCCCATAACAAACTCATGACTTAATAAGAATTTAGTTAATTTCTCGTACCATGCCCTCAGAGTCTGTTTCAAATCATAGAGTGCCTTTTTTAGGCTATAAATATGATTAGTATGCTTGTCTTCAAAACCCTTTGGTTGTTCAACGTATACTTCTTTATACAAATCACCATTTAAAAATGGACTCTTAACATCCATTTGATATATTTTGAATTTTTTAAAACACGCAATAGATATAAATAGTCTGATTGATTCAAGACAAGCTACTGGGGCAAAGGTTTCATCATAATCAATACCTTCAACTTGAGTGTATCCTTGTATAACCAACCTAACCTTGTTTCTAATTATGTTACCAAATTCATCAGACTTATTCTTGAAAATCCATTTTGTTCCGATAATATGTTTATCAGTTGGTCTTGGAACTAAATACCAAACATTATTTCTCATAAACTGATTGAGTTCTTCTTGCATAGCTGCAATCCAGTTTTCATCAGAAAGGGCTTCTTTTACGTTAGCCGGTTCCATCTGAGATGTAAAACACACATGGTTACACATATCTTCTAATTATTTACGAGTACATACACCAGTGAGGGGATTTCCAAGGATTTGATCAGTAGGATGATCTTTATTTGTTCATAGTTCAGTGTTATTTTGATTAGATGAAGAGTCTGGTTTATCAATTAGAAGAACCTCATCATCTTCTAAACTTGAGACATGTGTATTCAAATGATCATCAATGACCACATTAATAGATTCTTGTATTACACCGGTCCTCTAGTTAGGTATCCGATATGCTCGACTAATTAGAGCATACCCTAAAAATATCCCTTCATCTCAAATTTACCCAGATGTTCTCGGTCACATAAGATATAGCATTTACTGCCGAAAACTCGAAAGTATTTGACAGAAGGCTTCTTATCAAACCACATCTCATAAGCCATTTTATTATTTGATTTTCTAATATAAACACGATTAATTATATAACAAGCAGTATTTACGGCTTCAGCCCAGAGATTTTTAGGAAGCTCATACTATTTAACATTACATTTGACATTTCTTGAAGCACCCTATTTTTCCTTTCCACTACCCCATTTTGTTGTGGTGTTTTGTGAGCAGAATATTCATGTGATATTCCTTGGTCACTACAAAATTTCTCAAAACTGTTATTTTCAAACTTAGAACCATGATCACTACGGATCTTAGTGACTTGTAACTCTTTTTCATTTTGGATACATTTAAGTACCCTTTTTACTTCGTAGAGAGTTTCAGATTTCTCTCTTAAGAAGACTACTCAAGTATACCTGGTAAATTCATCTACAATGACTAATATATACTTCTTGCCACCTCGACTCTCCATTCTAGTTAGTCCAATGAAATCCATGTGGAGAAGTTTGAGTGATTTAGATGTGACATTAGAGTTTATCTTTCTGTGAACACTCCTGGTTTGTTTACCAATCTGGCACTCGCCACATATCTTATCCACTTTCTTTATTTTGGGTAGACCTCTTACCAAATCACTTTTGCTCAATCTATACAAGTTGCGATAGTGTACATGTCCTAGGTGCTTATGCCATAGTTCGGTCTCATCGGTATGGACCATGTAACACGATAGCTTAGATAAGCTTGAGTCACTAACTATATAGCAATTCTCAGAAGTTCTGTGACCAGTTAATATTACAGAACCATTTTTATTTAAGATTTCACACTTTTGGTTTGAAAATCTTACACTGTGATTGTTATCGCAAATTTGAGAAATGCTTAATAAATTATGTTTTAAACCTTCTACATATAAAACATTCTCAAATAGAAGGAGGTTAGGGAGTTGAACCGTACCTTGACCAACAATTTTGCAGTTGCTATCATCATCGAATGTGACTAAACCATCAGTCATGTCTTTAAGACTGGTGAACAGACTTTTTGAAAAGGCCAAGCTATATGTCCTAGAGGGGGGGGGGGGGGGGTGAATAGGACTATGCCAACTTAATATAAAATCAGTGGAAATTAAGTAAACCAATAGCCTTAAAATTATGAATCAATTCACAATGCTAAATTTAAATCACCTTGATAAATAAGTATTGAGAGATTGATACAAATTCAGTTCTAAGGACAACCTTACACCATAATAAACAAGAGCTTATGGTAGGACAACCTTATTTCTAGAACATCTTTTGGATCAAGGACTCAATTTTAATAGAAGTAAATGAAATAGCAAGGAATTGAAATTAAATGCAGAAGTATAGATCTAAATTATTACAACAATCCCCACACTTGCTTGAAATGTAAATAGTTACAACATTCACATCCACTTGTACATTCCACACAATTGAATGATAAAAGATATGAAAATTAAGCAAGCATTCAATCCACAAGATAAAGAGTTATAGTGGTTCGCCTGTGTGTACACCAACTGTCTTTCAACAGCCACACAGAAAGCTACTCCACTCCTAATATCCTCACACAGGGGATATTAGCGTTCACTATCAAATAGTTTTCACAGGTTCACCAAAAACCTTTACAATTGTGTCTTTTTCACTTGGGCTTACACAAAAAAACCCCTCTTTTCTGAGTTTTCTGGTTCTCCTCAGATAACCAATACAATGAGATTTTTTCTGGTTCAACCTCAAACAAAACCAATACAATGAGATTTTTCTGGCTTAACCTCAAACAAAACCAAAAGTAAATAAATTTTACAGAATTGTAAAATACCTGGATTTCTCCTTTTCGTAGCAGCCCGATAGAACCAATCGGAGTAGATGATTGAATGTCAAAGTTCAATTTCCAATACTCACATTCATATGGTTCTAAATTCTAATTAATTTTAGATTTTAACTAGATGGGCGTAGCTATATTTGATTTTGATTCCAAGAAGAAGGAATAAGATAATTCCTCTTTTAAAACAAAAGATTGGAATACAGAAACAAAATCAAATTAAATAAGCTAGCAAAAAGGAATATTAAATAGCACAATGTAGCTTAAAATAAACACAGACTTATCTCAGAGTGATCACTTGAAATTTCTTGAATTGAATCGAGTTGAAGTATGAAAACTCTGAATTTCGCTTTCAATTTATAGAAGCAAAAAATCGCGTCTACGACTGGTCTTAGAAACCTTCGACTGGTCGTAGCTCTAACGGATATTTGAAATATTGAGCGCAATCTTTGAAAGTCGTTCCACGACTGGTCGTGAGAAGCCTACGACTGGTCGTGGGTCACCTACGACTGGTCGTAGATCTCTACGACTGGTCGTAGGACCATAGATTACGTTGCTGGACTTTGAGTCGTAGCTCTACGACTGGTCGTGGACGAGTCGAAGCCACACCTACGACCGGTCGAAGGACCTCCAGGACTGGTCGTGGGTGTACCAAAAAATTTCAAAAAATCTTCAACAACTTAGGACTGGTCGTGGAATGTCTTGGACTAGTCGAACCAATGCTAGGACTGGTCGAACAGGAGCTAGGACTGGTCGTAGAATAGACCAAACTTATGTAAAATAAACATTTGATTTATGTATCCAAAGTGACCTACTTAAAGGGTCAACCTAAGGTCATTCAAACCTGAACCATGTCGTATGGACATTGAACTTCAACCATTCAACGAATGTAGATTTTTTGAACCATATCAGGCTTGAGATCTTGAACTTGTTGTAGCTTTAAACTTGAGATCTTCATCAGCATAAAAACTACTTCATGCGTTGCTTATTAGTCTTGAAGTCATTTCTTGAGTTGTTTCTTAAGACTTGAACTTCAACATTGTAGCTTCTTGAACTTCAATAATGTAGCTTCTTGAGACTTCAACATTGTAGCTTCTTGAACTTCAATAATGTCATGAAGTGTTTATGCAGTTCTTGAATACATATAAATCACCATACAAGCACAAGACACAGATAGATGTTTTGACACATCAAAATTTGACAACCAAAGGAGCATGAGACCATAGCACTTACACTTTTGTCACTTGTCATATGTCTGGAGCAACCACTATCCAGGTACCACTTTGAATGGCTCGTGGCTTTGCATGTGGTGTGGGCAACTAAACAAGCAACTTTAGGGACCCATTTCATTACAGTTTTGGGTTTAGGAGCATAGTTGGTCTTCTTCTGATTAAAATTGTTATACGTCCTACCCACTAAGTTAGATTTTAAGAGCTCCTTAAGCAAGTCTACAATTTTCTCAACTAAAGGATTACGGTTTTGATTTTTATAGTTGATATGGTTCTTTTTAGAATTTAAGGACTGAAAAGTTTTGGTCGTTTTAGAAATATTTTGATTCAGACTTTTTCCTTTTGAGTTAGAAGACTCCCCTTTAATAAATTTAGGATGAGTATTCTTATATTTAGGAGACATATTTTTATTGTAGCCCAATCCAGATCGATCATCGCATTTTCTGGATTTAGATAAAAGTTTTTCTAATTTAGGATCTCCTTGGGTATACCTCCATGTGTCCTTCAAACTCAAAAACGAAAAGACTTCTAGTTTTAGGTTTTCATTTTCAGATTTTAAGTTTTCAACTTGGGACGTTTTGAAATCTAAGTCACACTTAGTTTTTTCAAAGCAATCTGAAAGGTGTGATTTTTCCAAAACCAGATTATCAAAATTCTCTTTCAATTTTAAAAACTTTTCCTTCTGTAGTTTTAATTTAAAAACTATTTTACAACTTTCCCTGTATAGGGCATTATAAGCATCCTAAAGATCTTCTTCATTCTCATGATCACTTCCTAGATTTTCTTCACTGGTTGTATCATTATCTGAGAAAGTGATCTTGGCTAGAGTCATTAGGGCTTTAACATCATTACCTGACTCGGTTTCAGAATCTTCTTACTTAGAAGAGGATTCAGAGCAGGAAGATTCATCCCATGTAGCCAACATACCTTTCTTTTTAGGTTTGTCCTTTTTAGGACATTTGTTTGCTAGATGCCCATATTCATGGCAGTTGTAGCATTGGCTATCTTTTAAAGATTTTTATTTTTATTTTTATCTTGATCTTTTATTTTCAGTAGGTTTTTGAACATCAACCCTCTTTTTACTTTTGAAAATCTTGTAAAACCTTTTAGATAAAAGGGCCATATCATCTTCAGAATTTTCTAAATCAGAATTGTTATTTTCATGAGACATGCTTTTCAAAGACTTAAAGCCGATAGATTTACCTTTCGGAGCTTTATAGTTTAACTCGTAGGTTTGTAAAGAACCAACTAGTTCTTCAACCTACATATGGTCTGTATCATGAAGTTCCTGAATGGCCGTGACTTTCGAATTGAACCTTTTAGGTAGTGAGCGTAGTATCTTTGCACGGACTTTGCTTTCTGGGATGTTATCTCCAAGACCCCACATAGAGTTGACTATGTCATTCAACTTAGTATAGAAGTCCATGAATGTTTCGCTTTCTTCCATACGTATTTCCTCAAACCTAGTGGTGAGGATTTTAGTTTAGATTTCTTGACAATAATCGTACCCTCGTGTGTCATTTCTAAGATATCCTAGGCTTGTTTCGTAGTATCACAAGATATAATTCTTTTGAATTCATCTGGTGATAGTGCACAAGTAATTGCATTTAAAGCCTTGACATTGACACTACTCTCAGTTATCTGAAGAGTGGTCCAAGCGATATAGGGAGCAACCCTTGGAGATTTAGTTCCATCAAGGCTTAGAACTTCAACAGTAGGTGGAGTCCATTTAGTTACTATGGCATGCCACACATTCTCATCAAGAGACCTCAAGAATATTCTCATTCTAGCTTTCCAATAAGCATAATTAAAGCCATCAAAAGGTGGAGGCCTAGTTATAGAAAAGCTATCAAAATTTGACATCTTAAAAGCTCAGATCAGTTAGCTCAGGAATTAAATCCAAATAAACAAGATATTAGGCTTTGATACTACTAAGGCTGAGCTATATGTCCTAGGGGGGGGGGGGTGAATAGGACTATGCCAAATAAAAATTAATAAGCGGAATATAGACAATAGATAGCCAAAAAATAATGCAAATAATAAAAGGAAATAACAATATCAAAAATCAAGTATTGAGAGGTTGATACAAACTTGGTTCTAAGGACAACCTAACACCAAAAACCAATGGTTTATGGCAGGACAACCTTACTAGAATGTGGGTGAGTATAAAAAACTCAAACTTAAGAGGATATAAAATAAATAGAAACTAATCTATTACAATATTCACCACACAATACTGAAATATAATTAAAAAACCCCTTGCTCTGAGATTTTTGGATCACCTCAGACAAAATCAAAATAAGATTTTCTGGAACAATCTCACAAACCAGAAATGAATTGAATTACAGAAAAAGTAAAAACTAATCTGTATGACGATTCTGAAGCAGCTTGGTAGAACCAACTTAATGATGACGTAAATGTTCAACGTTCAGTCTCACAAGTGTATAGGGTTCTAAGTTTAGATGATTTTTAATTAAATCAGAAAGGGCTTTGTATTGATTTTGATCTCAAGGAAGGGTAAATCAAACATCCCTTTTCAAAATGAGAATGAAATAGAGAATCAAAATAAAAAACAAGAGTTACTTTAAAGAATCTTAAATATGCACAAAATAGCTTAGAATGTACTCAAAATTATCTCAGAGTGATTGCTTAAGAATGATAAGAATTGAATAAAAAACTCTAAAATTCGAGCACTATTTATACGTGAAAAATCGGTTCGCACGACTGGACTTTGGTTAGCTACGTCTAGTCTTATTCAAATAGATTTTCAAAAATTCTGATGCAATAAGATTTTTCAATCGCACGACTGGCCTTGTGGGTCCCACGATTGGTCGAGTGGCCTACTCGACTGGTCATGTGAGTCCAGATTACTCGCTGGAAAACGAGTCGAGCATTGCACGACTGGTCGAGCACTACACGACTGGTCGAGCACTATTCAAAGGACTGGTTGAGCAGTCTTCAGGACTGGTCGTAGACCAACAGAAAAATTTTGAAAATTCATAACAAATCCTGGACAGGTCGAGAAAATATTAGGACTGGTCGAGCCAGTGCTAGTGCTAATCGAAAGAACATAATTTTATACTTATAAAATTATCAAAATGACTGACCGAAAGTATAAAATGATCTAATCATGATCTAAGGTCAATCTAGGTCAATCATACCTTACTTGTGAGATAGGACATATGAACATTTAATCTATTGATCACTTCAGTAGCTTTAATTCTTGCGATCTTCAAAGCTTGAACTCAACATACCAAACATAATATTCAACTAGGTCTTGAGTTCTTGGACTCTTTTGGTTCCAGATCTTGAACCGCAATGTTCTTGAAAATTCTGTCTTCACTCAATATATGAAAGTCTTCACTTTCTTCCAGTTCGAAGATCTCGGTAAGTTCGTCGTAGATATTGGCAAGATAGATTTAGCATGAATAGAACGAATGTCGAAGATTTAATGTGAACAGATGCACATGCTTGATACAAACTTGAATTGGTTTGTCACACCCAAATTTGACAATACTTGGGGTTTATCACATGGCAATTTCATCTCCCCGGTTGGTTCGTTGTTAACGGGCTGCTCAGTCTTTGAATTAGCTCGTTCTTCTCTTCTGTTGGTATATTTTCAGAGGTGCCCTTTGCAGATGAGTGCTTCAATTTCTTCCTTAAAGTCGAAATAGTCGGTAGTCGAGTGACCATGGTCTTAGTGGAAGTGACAATATTTTTGCTTGTCTCACCTGTTTGCATCAGATTTCATCTTGTTAGGCCATTTGGGGATTCGTTTGTCTCGGACCTCCATGAAAACCTACTCGGGCGTCGCATTTGCATCAGATGAGCTGAACCTGCTATCAGGTCATTTGCTTGAGCGTTGGCCTCTTCGATTTTTATCGTCTTTTCTCCTCTTATTGTTATTGGTTAAGGTCAGTTCCTCCTTGGGCCATTTTTCTTTGGCCGAGCTCCCCTTGCGTCTAGCCTCTCTCCATAGGCCAATGACTTCCTCCGCATTAGAGAATTTCTGGGTTCTATTGAGGAGGTTAGCTGTAACGTCCTGAATTTTTACCAAATTGGAGTTAGACGTCCTTAGGCACTAGGTCGATCATAACACCTTATTAACTTCTCGGAACTCAATCCCAAAGTCTCAAATCCCCCTTTTAACCCATTTCCATCAAAATCTCACCTTTCATCACCTTATTCTTCAAATTTTTTGAGTACCTTCATATTAGACACGAATCCTAAAGTTTAAGTGATGAAGAGCAATACTTAAACTAAAATTTACTATAAATAGTAAATAAATAAATAAAATGGGCTTTTGACCATTAACCTTTTGGAATCTCAATAAATAGGTTATTTGGATAGTGCAGCTTCTCCTACCCCAAAATCATATAATTCACATCGCGTAACTCATTCTAGATTGAAAGATACACCCATTTCAAATATCGGGTGGCGAAACCACATCAAATGGACTCGGGGGGCCAAACGACGCAAATCGGGGGGACCCTAGGTGGGTCCCGTGCTTATCCGGCACCCCGGGGGGGGGGGGGGGGGGGGATAACATCGCCCCTGGGGCAAGCCATCACCCCAATGTCTAGCAATTGGCGATGGCATCGCCGGGCAACCACAGCGGTTCGAGAGGCCTATTTTCTGCCCGTTTTCTACAGTTTTTCGTCTAACTTTAAAAAGTCATATCTCCCTCGTTATAACTCTGATTTAGGTGATTCAAAGCCAGATTGAAGCTTGATAAGTCTAGTTTTATATATAAATAAGTGAAAAATATAATAAAAATTTTAATATAGTTAAATATAGGTCGTTGTGACAACTGTTTGGATGTCGTCGGATGTGATCAGGAAAATGCACTCCTCTACCAGTGCCCAGCCTATAGATGCAGCTCCTCTACCAGAGACCGGTGTGGATCCGACCGTACCCGTGAGTGCCTCCCAGTTACAGCAGATGTTGCAGGCTGTGACGGCCGCACTTCAGGGCCAGGGCAGGCACCCCATTGTTTCACCGGACCAGGCCGAGCAGGAGTGCACGAGCGCCCTTCTTCAAGAGTTTCGACGACTCGATCCCCTGCGTTTCTAGGGTGAGCCAGACTCGACAGTAGCTGAGAGATGGCACTCCGACGTGGAGAAGATATTTGATACGATGAGATGTACGACCCAACGATGAGTCTGATTAGCAGTATTTCTTCTCCATGGTGAGGCTGAGCACTAGTGGACATTGGTCTCCCGAGCAGCAGGTGCCGATTTTATGTAGACCTGGGAGGATTTTGTGGATTGGTTTGACCGATAGTATTTTCCTGATCAAATCGACGACAGTGGGTGTTGTGGCTCATTTGCTGCTCATTTCCTAGCACTGTCCAGATTTGCACCTTCTAGAAGATGAGGGGCGGAGAGCCCGTTGTTTCAAGGACGGCCTGCGTTACGGTCTTTGAGGCCGTGTTATTGGGCAAGAGCTCCCGACTTTCTAGGGGGTGGTACTGAAGGCCTAGATTTATGATGCTGAGTGGGCCAGTTCTCAGTCTGATCGCGGTCAGAGGAGAGACCGGAAGAGGCAGGCTCCTTCCGGTGACTCCCAGCAGCATCGACCACAAAAGCAGAGGCGCACAAGTCGCCCAGCCTTCCGAGCATCAGCAGCACCTCCAGCACCACCTCCGAGGCAGTTCATCGACACTTGTTTTGGGTGCAGTACGATGGGGCAACGTATGTGGGAGTGTCCCCACCCCCGGCAGCAGTAACAACCAAGACGTCCACAATGGCCTCCACCGCAGCAGCAATATAGACCCCCACAGCAGCAGCAACAGAAGCCCCCACCACCGAGGCCACCTCAGCAGCAGCATCAGCACCAGCCTCTGAGACTGCAGTGGTAGAGGCAACAGTTTTGACCGCCTCAGCGACAACAGCAGCAGCAACACGATCAGAGGGGACAGGCACCTCCCTAGCCGGCTCAAGCTAGGTTTTATGCAGATCGGCAGGACCTGTAGTCATCTGGAGGAGTCATTGAGGGTATACTTCCAATCTCTGCATGCATCGCTAGAGTTTTATTTGATTTCAGTGCTTCACACTCGTTTATGTCCGAGAGATTCTGTCTTTCGACTGGATTGCCGACAGATGCTGCTCGAGGGGGGTTGACCATATCGATGCCCTTCGGGAAGACTATAGTACGAGGATGCTTCTGTTTGTCTTGCCCCGTGTTAGTGGGAACGATTTTCTTGCCCGCAGATTTGTACGTGCTGCCGATGTTAGATTTTGACGTTATCTTGGGCATGGATTGGCTTGCCGAGTACCACGCTATCTTGGACTGCTCCACGAGGACAGTCACATTCTGTATACCAGGATTGCCGCAGTTTCAATTCATTGCAGAGCCCCAGGGAGAGCCATTGTCCTACTTGATGTCCTGCGCCGTTAAGGAGCCTGTTGCCGCTTGTATTGATCAGTTGCCGATTGTTTGCGATTTTCCCGATGTGTTTTAGGAGATTCCGGGATTACTGCCTCACCGACACACCGAGTTTCAGATTGATCTCGTTCTCGGTACTGCGGCTATTTCAAAGCCCCTGTATCGTATGGCTTTATCGTTGCGAGAACTACAGAAGTAGTTGGACGAGTTGCGGGAGTTAGGCTTTATCCGTCTGAGCAGTTCACCGTGGGTAGCGCTAGTACTCTTCATGAAGAAGAATGATGGCTTGTTGAGGCTCTGCGAGGACTACCGCGAGCTTAACAAGGTCACGATCAAGAGCAAGTACCTGCTTCTCGAGGATTGATGATTTGTTTGATCAGCTGCAGGGTGCACAGTTCTTTTTGAAGAATGACCTGCATTCCGGTTATCATCAAATTTGGGTCCGAGAGGAGGACATTCCGAAGACGGCTTTCAGGACACGCTACGGTCATTTTGAGTTTCAAGTCATGTCCTTCGATCTTCTTGCAGTTGAGGAATGAGGTCTTCCGTCCGTATCTCGATCAGTTTGTAGTAGTCTTCATCGATGACATTCTAATCTATTCGAGGACCCGTGAGGAGCACGAGCAGCATTTAGTGATTGCGTTGTAGACCCTCCGCTCACACCAGCTGTATGCGAAGCTGAAAAAGTATGAGTTCTGGTAGGAGGAGGTGAAGTTCCTCAGTCACGTGGTGCCGAGGGAGGGTCGTAGTGGACCCCTCGAAGGTTGAGGCAGTGCGTGAGTATGGCCAGCCCACGAACGCGTTCGTGATCCGCAGTTTCCTTGGTTTAACAGGCTACTACCGACGTCTCATTGAGGGCTTCTCTCGTAGTGCAGCCCTGCTGACCAGGTTGACTCGGAAGGGCGCAGAGTATATTTGGAATGACGCCTGCGAGCAAGCATTTATAGAGTTGAAGGACCGCCTCACGTCCGCTCCTGTCCTCACTCTTCCCTCTGGGAGTGATGGGTTTATTATATTGACTGATGCCTCGCATATTGGTTTGGGTGTTGTCTTGATGCTGCACGGGAGACTAGTGGCCTTCGCGTCTCGCCAACTCAAGATCCATGAGCTGAACTACCCCACGCATGATTTGGAACTGGCTGTAGTTGTCTTCGCACTGAAGGTGGGAGGCACTATTTCTATGGGGTTAGATTCGAGCTCTTCTCCGACCACAAGAGCTTGAAGTACCTCTTCTCACAGTTTGAGTTGAACATGAGGCAGAGGTGCTGGATGGAACTCTTGAAGGACTATGACTTCGATCTTCAGTACCACCTGGGCAAGGCGAACGTGGTGGCGAATGCCCTCAGCCATCAGTCATGAGGCCTGGTGGCACATATGATGATTCAGGAGTGGCGGATGCTTAAAGATATAGAAGAGTATGATTTTGAGTTTAGCCTGTAGTCTTCTATCATACAGTTATCGAGCCTGTAGATTCAACCCTCTCTTATCGCAGGGGTGATCGAGGCTCAGCAGGCTGATGAGCCGTTGCAGAGTTATATGGTTGAGGCGGCATCCGAGAGTCAGGTAGATTGACAGATTGGTACAGACGGTGGACTTCGCTTCAGAGGCCGATTATGTGTCCCGGATATTCCTGAGTTACGCAGAGATCTTATGACCAAGGCGCATCGATCTTGATTTTTATCCACCCTGGCTCAACGAAGATGTACCGTGATATGGGGCGACAATATTTTTGAGCGAGGATAAAGCGCTAGATCGCCAGTTTTGTGGCCAAGTGTGACACATGCCAGCGTGTCAAGACCGATCATCAGAGACCTCCTGATCTATTGCAGCCATTGAGTGTCCCAATGTGGAAGTGGGAGCACGTGTCGACAGATTTTATTATGGGTTTATCAAGGACTCAGCGCAGTCATGATGCCATCTGGGTTGTGGTGAATCGTCTGACGAAGTTGGCACATTTTCTTGCGTTTCGTGAGACTTGACATTTGGACTGGCTTGCGAGATTATTCCTCGAGGAGATTGTGAGACTACATGGCATTCCAGTCTCGATCGTTTTTGACCGAGACCCAAGGTTACGTATCAATTTTGGGGGAGCTTCCAGAGAGCGATGGGGACTGACTTGTAGCTCAGCACCACGTACCATCCGCAGACCGATGGCCAGACCGAGAGGGTCAATTAGACCCTCGAAGATATGCTTCGGGCCTGCGCAATTGATTTTGAGGGTAATTAGGATGAGCATCTGCGATTGGCTGAGTTCGCATACAATAATAGTTATCAGGCGACCATCAGCCTTACTCCTTTTGAGGCACTGTATGGCAAACCATACAGATCACCGAGTTGTTGGACTGAGGTTGGAGAGCACCGTCTCTTAGGTCCCGAGCTTGTGTTGCAAACGTCAGAGGCTATCGATATCATTAGGCAGAGGATGCGCACAGCTCAGAGCCGGCAGAAGAGTTTTGCTGATCGCCGGCATCGTCCCTTGAAGTTTGCTATAGGGGACCATGTGTATCTCAAGGTCTCGCCCATGAAAGGTGTAGTTCGGTTTGGAGTGAAGGGCAAGCTTGACCCCAGATTCGTAGGGCCTTTTGAGATCACTGGGCGTGTTGGCGCCGTGACCTATCTTCTTGCCTTACCATCTTAGTTGTTTGGCGTCCACAATGTTTTCTACGTCTCCATGTTGAGGAAGTGTGGGTCAGAAATCATTCTTGTTATTGATTGGCAGCCGTTAGAGGTTCGTGAGGACGCTTCCTATATTGAGCAGCCAGTCCATATCCTTGATCGGAAAGTGCAGGTCCTCCGGACTAAGGTCATTCCGTTGGTGAAGGTTAAGTGGGGTCACCATTCTGTTGAGGAGGCTTCTTGGGTGCGCGAGGCCGAGATTCGAGAGCGTTATCCCCACCTTTTTTATGATTGATTGTGTTGTACTTTGTATGTTATCTCTGATTTTAAATAATGATGTTATGTTTCTTCTTCCTCATGAGTTATGACTAGTTGCGATGATTGTGTAAATTTTGAGGATGAAATTTTTATTAGGAGGGGAGATTTGTAAGACCCGTATCTTAGACCGTACTGTTTCGTAGGTTCCTGCGATCTTTCCGGTCGAATTTTAGCAAGCTTCGACCCTTAACTGATATTTGCGCACAATCCTAAGTCACATGCCGTCAACCCGAGTCGACTCAACCCGAGACTTATCTACCGCGCCATCGCCGTGGTTCCGATGCCGCGACTCGCGTGCCGATCCGATACCCTGGTCAGGAGATGTGGGCCTGCGTTTGGTTCGAGGAAAACGTCGCGCGTTGCAAAACTGAAGAGAATCTCTACCGAATGTCACATCCATCAATTAATCAATCCCATCAAGGGTCAAGTACATGTCAAGTACACCATCACCTCACACCCATCCCCAAGCAACCCCATAAGTCAATAAAGCCTTACACACCCCATACCTTTCTTACACAAATTATCTTAAAGTCAAAAAGTTCTTACACCCATCACTCACCACATCCATTACTCCATCACCCATCTCTCTCTCTCTCTCTCTCTCTCTCTCTCTCTTTACAACCCTTTCTCTCTCATTCTCAAACCACTTTCAAGCAACCCAAGAGCATCACACGTCTAAGCTCTTCCAAACCTCCAAGAGAGCTTTGTGTGTGGTCCACTTCCTACCCTCTCATCTCCCATCTCAACCATCCAAACTCCATCTCCTCCATTAGGATCGAAGCTAAGGAGCAAAGGAAGCCTAGGGAGTAAGAAGGAACGGTGGGTGATCTTGATCTCTATTTTGTTGTTTTTTTTTTTGTGATGTAAGGGTCCACTTATGGTGGGACCCACCTTGATGTAGGCTTTGTATCAAAGAGGGGCCCATAGTGGCGGGGCCCCTCCGTCATCTCCGATCTCTCTCTCTCTCTCTCTCTCTCTCTTTCTATGATCATGGCCCACCCATGATGTGTGTATTTTACCCAAGCCATCCATTTTGGTGGGCTACCTTGATCCCTGTTTAGGCCTGCATGATCTGATGGTCACACAGGCCGAATGAAAGGAAACAAAAACATTAGATTGATCCAATCAGGTGGGCCGTGTCCATGTGGGACCCACCATGATGATCGGATGGTCACACAGGCCGAATGAAAGGCCATGCTGCCAGTGTCCCTGGACGCCGGACATGGTAGTAGTGAAGTGTGGACTAAAGTGGGGTGTGGTAGCAGTACAAGTGTGGACTGATGTGAGGTGTACTGGTAGTGAAATGTGTGTTGACAGTGGGGTCATGGGACCCACCCACCTTGTCCATCCCTTTTGATGGACCACACCTTAGTGTATGTGTTTTATCCAAACCGCCCACCGCCGTGGACGGTGGGGCCCACGTCCGTGTGGGGCCTGTTTTCCACACCCAGATCCAATAGCTTAACTGGCAGTCTGAGTGGAGATACCTCGTTACAATGCTGAGGTCTTAGTTTCCCTAGTGGGGTGGCTAACGGTGAAGTGTGAGTGGCAGTGGGACCCGTGGGACCCACCCACGCCGTCCACTCATTTTGATGGCCACGCCATTATGTATGTGTTGTGTCCAATGTCCAAGGATGATGGGACACACCCCACATGTGGGGCCCTCCTTGATGTAGGTGACGGTCCAGGCCGTCCAAAGGCCTGGACGTTGCACTGATATAATATATATATTATATATTAAATATATTATATATTATATATATTCCTGATGGTGGGCCCTATGTCGGACCCACCTCTGGCCGCTGTTAATGAATAAAGCTACTCAGCAGCAGTTATATGTACATGATATATATTATATTATATATTTTATATACAATACTGTGGTGGGCCCTACGTGGAACCCACCTTTTTTAAAGGGCAGCAATGCTGCTCATACAACAGCCCTCTCTCTCTCTCTCTCTCTCTCTCTCTCTCTCTCTCTCTCTCTCTCTCTTGAACGTGAGCAATCTGTAGGTCTCACATGATGTGTGTGTTACACAAGTCATCCATCCTTTCTGACGGTGGGCCCATGCTTGATGTACGTGTTACATGCAAACCGTCCATCCAAAGGGCGAGTCACTTTATGGCTTGAGGCAAAAAAAATGAAACAGATCTAATATCAAATGGGCCCCACTGCACAAAATAGTGTTGAGTAAATGACCACCAATGGAACCCTTCTTGGGGTCACAGCAGTCCTGCATCAATTTGAAATTTATTTCTCATCTTAATTCAGGTCTGTGTGATCTCATGAACAAATTGGATGGAAAATAAATGTTATGGTGGGCCTTGAGAATTCTAATGGTGGGGAATCATTATCACCACTATTAATTGGAGTACAGTCCATGTGATTTAATTTTTTTTCTTTCTTTTTCAAATGCTTTAAAATGATCCCTAGGAATAGATGAATGGTGTATATGGCGTGACCCACTTGATGAAGGTTCGGTCCATTGATTTCGCCTATTGGTTCGGCCCATTGATTCGGCCCATTAGTTCGGCCCATTTGATTCGGACCACTGATCAGCCCATTAATCGGCCCATTGATTCGGCCCATTGATTCGGGATTCTACCATGATGTATGTAATGTTGTTTTTGCCGGTTATGCCCTTGGAGTAATGATGGTTTGACGTCCACATTGTAGAAGCAATGATAGTTAAAAGCCCGCATTGTAACTCTCCCTAGGGCCCATTATAGACCCATACTTGTAGTGTGTAAGCCATCTAGGCCCATCTTCGTTACGAATAAAAATCCATCGCCATATAACATGTTTAGTATAGTTCCATGATTTATGATCATGCGCATCATATGTATGCTTGATATGAGAAGTGACTGATCATAGCATATGCCTTCAGCTAGATCATTTATGGGCTCTCGGATAGGCGGTGATGCCCCACATGAGCGCACGATACGTATAGGATTGCTGCATGACTGGATAGTGTGATTCATGCATTTCGCATTGTGTGACATGGTTACTATACGCCCTAGCGACATTAGGACCGTAGCCTCCACAGGCATATCGTGGTTGGCAGGACTAGATATCAGAAATCATGTTCTACATAGGGTGCTATAGATATCCCTAGGTGAAAGTCCTTAAACCCTTATGGTACCAGAAGGTTGCTCCAACGTCTAGACCGAGTGGGTGCATGAGCGCCGAGTGCCGATTACCAGAAGGTCGCGCTTTCCACTGTGTCGTGGTCGGTTGGAAGGGGGTGCGGCCTTACCTACCCGAGAGGAGGGGGCAAAGATAGGATGAGTTTGACCAGCTTGAGGAATGGGTCCGCTATTGACGAGCTGAGCCCGATATTGGCAGGAAGATAGTGAGGTCTCTTCCACTCGCCTTATTGCACGCGATGGGGCGACAATCTGGTTTGGAGTGTACTAGACCCCGGTGATATTCCAGATTTAAACTATATTGACATGTGGACTCAGATGAGGAATTGTATGCTTGAGTTACATCTCGTATCGCATGGCCTTGGTATGGCCAACATCATTCATGGCTTGCATCACATAGTCGTGATACGGGTTATGGTATTCATTGATTCATCAGCATGTTTTGCATTAATCTGATACTGCATAATTGTATTACTACCTTGTGTACACACTTTCACCACCCTCTAAGCTTTCCATAAGCTTATGCATGACTGTTGCATGCAGGTGACGTTGGACCGCAGCAGCATTGAGGTAGGAGCACATAGCAGATCATCTTGGAGCTTTTTGTCAATTACCATTATATTTCCCTTTATGCTCATTATACTTATAAAGTTTTTTTTATTATAGTGGAAATGTGATGGAGTTTTTAATTGTTATTTGTGGGTTATGCCTTTGGTTATACTTATTATGAATTAAACTGATGTTGAAAATCCTCCTCGTAGCATCCCAGGATCGGAACCTGTCGAATGGGCGTTGGGAGTCGAGAATGGGGTACTATGGATGCTGTCGGCGCTGGATCGGTGATAGAGAATTTTGTGAACCCAGCTTTCGAGTTTGGGGCGTGACAATATCTCTCTCGATATAACTCCAATTTAAGTGATTCAAAAGCCAGATTGAAGCTTGATAAGTCTAGTTTTATATAAAAATAAGTGAAAAATATAATAAAAATTTTAATATAGTTAAATATAGGTCGTTGTGACAATTGTCTGGAATTCATTAGTTTGGATAGCGGCTGCTTCTAAAATTTTTAGAATTTTCTTACAACACGAAACCTAATGAAAGTTGGTAGAGATGAAGTAGACTTGATGACAAACTACTAGCAAAATAATTAAAATAATATACTAACTAAAAGTGCAGAAAGGGGGTATAGAACTACCCCAGGACCTTATTTTGTCGTAATTAGGGTAGAATTTAGTTAAATATTAAACTGAATAATCAGTAGAATTAGCTTGAACCACTTTCTATATAAACTAGAAGACCCAAAACCTTAAAATCACTAACTCAACATTACTTAAAAACCTAGGAGCAATCTCAAAACCCAGTTGCTCTCGGGAGCACATTGAAACTCCGTATCGGATCTGGACCGCGCGTCGAAAGTTCGATGACCGTAAAACTATACGGTTATGACCACCTTACTGGGCTTGACAAGCATCGCGAGAATCAAGTCCAAATAGTATCCAGAAATGCACAACTTGAGCCCTGAGTGAAGTGCGTGGGAAACACGAATATCTTTAGAAAATGAACTCAGATTTAAGTGATTTGGACCATCCGCTTACGGGCCAAATTTAAGGTTTCAGACCATCAGATTCTGACCCAACTACACCCTTGGATCAAGAAAATTTCTCTACATAGGTCAGTGTACTTGTGGCCCTGATCGAGCAACGATAGTCGTTGAACTAAAACTGGTCCCCCACAGTCGATCAACAAATCCGATCAGACCGAAATCTTAACCTGGCTTAGATCCATTATTAAGGAACTTGCCCCTGACCATGTGCAGGTCATGGACCTCCAGATGAGCTCCGTTGGACCGAAACAGACGTCTTTTGGCTATAACCTAAGTATATCATGGCCTTGGGGCCATTGACATCAGTTCTGGGCTTATAAATAACCCTTAACCCACCTCTCTCTCATTCCTTACGAATTTCTTAACCCTAGGAGAGATAAGAGAGAAAAGAGAAGGAAAGAGTGAGGAGAAGAGAGAGAGAGAGAGAGAGAGAGAGAGAGAGAGAGAGATCATTGTTGGGATTCAATCCCACTGCTCCATGTGTCGAATCCTCCTTCCCGTATTGCTATTCCGGCGATTCTGATTCCATTTTTTGGTAAGAAATCCTAACCCTAATTTGTTTTAGCTATCCAAGTAGAAGAATCGACGAAATAGCTAACTTATTTAGTGATTCAAGTAGCCGTTGTGACGTAGACAAAGGCATAATGTTCGAACTGAGTTTACCGATGGAAAGGTGCGGACTATAAACGTTTAGGTTATGGTTTTCAAGGCTTTCAATGTCAGTTAATGATTTATGACTGACTTGTTTGCTGTCACATGTGCTTAGATGCAATGATTTTCGTATATTACATATATATGTGAACTATGTTGAATATAATGCATTCCATGTGTTTGTTGAAATGTTTAGATGAATACATAATCATGATTTGTGCTTGCTATGATTATTTGATTAAGAATACATGATTGTTGTACTTGTGGCAACTCTTTGTGAAAGGATTTGCTACAATATATATTATAACTAATTCATTATATGTATGTTGATATGCATAGTCTAAGTGTTTGATAAAATGCCTGAATGAGAAAATGCTTGTTGAAATGTATTTAATGAGGGTATTGAGATAGGATTCTCAATCACCTTATCTATAGTTACATTTTCCCTCATGTAATCTATCTCACTGCTACGTGTTTTATGGATGAATGCCTATGTATGTTAACATGTACTCTATGTGTTCATTAAAATGCTTATATGAGATTTATATTTGAATTGGTTGCTACATGCTATTTTGACTAGCACATATGAATGCCTATGGTGTTTGGAGTATGATTGGGACTACTGCGTAGTCCAAGCAATCAGTTATGATTCTCGAATTAGTGGCCGAGGTCGTTTTGCCACACAAGACACGTTCGATGAATCCGAGGCGTATGATGATTGTCGACGGTGGTACCATGTCGATTAATTTGACGTACGCTCGTACCAGTCGAACTTGTCTAATAAACCGATTGATATATTATGTGTTTACCATGTATGGACACCACTGCTTGAATCTAAAGTACCACCTATCAATGTAAAGCCCGTTTAACCTTGGTACCACGATCCGCTAAGACTCATGAGCCGGGCATGGTGGTATGGGACACCGTGGTCGAGTTGTCAGCCTACGCTAAGGTGACGAGCCTCCCCGTAGTGACCAGTGAGCAACCCAAACTCGTGAGCCGAATACGGTGGTATGGGACACTGTATTCGAGCTGCACCGGCGTAGCCTGGCTGTGGTCCCCAGTCAGGTTGGTGAGGAGCCTTCGAAAATAAACTATCAGTTGGTAGGGCGTTGGTGATAGTAACCTCGTGTATAAACTAAGGCCTACGCTGAGGTGACGAGCCTCTTTGTAGTGACCTGAACTTACCTGTCTACTGCTTTTAAATCAGGGGTGACATTGCCCTATAACTTGCCTATCGTATGTGATTAACTAGGATTGACGACCCTAGATGGATCATTGTTTGGGTCGATGATATAAAGGGAGGTACCTTAGCTTCCAGAATCTGTTATATGAATAAACCTAATTAAGTATTAGCTAACACGATCATGCACCGCATTGCATGTGCTTTGGCGTGGAAGTGCACATATTCGAAGTGGTGCATACCGTGATCGTGAGATGTTATCGTTGAGGGAGTGTAGGCGAGGGCATGCATCATTATCACATATCATTCTTGCATTAATAAGAGTACTTAGGATATGATTGTTGTATTGCTTTATCATTACTACTTGACTGAATTGATAACATGTAACCTTTGCCTTATAGCTCCACTGAGTTGATCACTCACTCCCACTATGGGACCATGTTTTAAAACACCAACTAGACTCTGTTATAGTTTTAGATGGCGGCAAGTCTTACGAGACAGAGCCTGCCTTCTATGACGACGAGGAGGAGTTCTCCTATCTGCAACTCTCTGGCAGGTCTATGTAGGCCTGGAGTTACGTATCGGGGCTACAGGGATATGGATAGATGACATTACACTTTATCGTTTTGTATATTTTAGAATTATACATGTAATTGTTTAACCTGGTGACGTTCATACTCTCGGGACTTACAATCACTTATATGCTCTATATATCAACACAGCATTCCGCTTGCGTAATTTAACTGTCTCTGGAGTATAATATGCTGATTTGGTATAATCACATTCATGTTTAATGCACTAACAAGGACAACACTTAATCATCAGCTTCTATGTTGCATAAGTGATGCGTTGGAACTCGGGAGTTGATCTTCTGCTCGACCCTCGATTTTCAGGGTGTAACATCAGCCATCATCGTGGGAGGGCTCTTGTCGAGCAAAAAGAGAAATCTCTCCTCTCAGTCCTCTCATCATGGCGATCAGGGAAGTATCCTCCAAATGTGCTTGCACTTGCATCGTTTTCAGGTTAATTTAGTCCTTGAGCAGCTCGCCTTCTTTCTGGACGATGTGGAGGAGATGGGAGGCCATTTTGAGGCTTTCTTTTCCCTTGATGAAGTTGGTGATGAAGGCTTTATTGAGCTTCATGAAAGAACTAATCGATTGTGGCTTCAGTTGTCAAAACCACTTCCGAGTTGCTCCTATCAGGGTTAGTGAAAATGCACGGCACATGACCACGGTCGATGCACCATGTAATTCCATCAAGCCTAAAAGGATTCCAAATGCTCGGATGAGTCGGTGGTTCCAGAATATTGGGCGATCTGCAACATACGGAGTCTTGGTGGCAATTGCGCATGCATGATGTCGGTGGTGAATGGGGGCTAGGTCTCTTCCAATATCGCCTCTACTGAGGTCGGAGCGTTCGTATGGTTGGCCTATCGTATGTCACCTATCTAGCCCCTCAAGTCGTTTAGCTTGGCTTCCCAGGTGTCACCACTTTTGGCCATGGCCTCAGTGGCGACCTTGGAACTTTGTCGCGCTTCTTCCTATCCAACTCATGACGGAGGTTAGAAGCGGCCAGTGCTGCGGTGCTAGAGATGTGAGAAGGTGCCAACCTTGATGTTCTGAGTTGCCGGCTTCTACGGGAGGCAGTAGGTATGTCAGAAGGCTTGGGGGGCTCCTTTACCTTTGGTCCCGCTACCTGCTCGTTCCCATGCGCGGGTCGAGGCTGTAGTTGTTCCAAAAGCTGCTTCATGAAATTCATGTTATTGTTCAACGCTTCGACGTGTTGTTTGAGTGGGACTAGTCATCCTCCCTAATTACGGGATCTTTGTATCGGCCCTATGGCGCGAAATCATCCTGCAACTGGGAAGCAAAATCCCGGTGGCTGGCTGACTGATCGGGCGGTGTAAGGTCTAGTGCAATAGAGGAGGCCTATGCCTTCTTCTTCCCTTTCGCCATTGTTGAACTTATGGTGAGATGAGAAAGGCTTTCAATGCCGGTTCCCATAGACGGCGCCAAACTGTTGATATAGAATCCGGATAGCCTTCCCTGGACCTTTGCATACCTGCACAAGGAACAACAAAGGAGACCCTAGCTGGTACAAGGACCCTCTGATACCAAAGTCAGGTAGGGAATTTGGGTCTCGTCGAGTGGAGGGTATTAGGATAAAGATTGTGCGCACCTTTTACCATTAGAGGCCTCTGTATTTATAGCTTATGAGAGGCGATGGTGTAGAGGTAATCTACCTATTTAGTTACTGCGTATTGCAAAGGGATTCAAATCCGAACTAGTACGAGAACGTTTCGAGAATCTGAGTGTGTCGCAAATATCCCACAAGATCTTTGGGGAAGACTTGGGGGCAGATCTCTCTTGGATGAGGCTTGACTCCCCAGAACCATCGAACCATCAGAGACATGACGTGGGAGGCTAAGGTGGTATTGTCCGACCTGGGCATGCCGACTTGGATAACGCCAACTTGGGTCATATCGACTTGCCTTCCTGGTCAAGTAGGAAGACAGAGGGTCCTAAAAAACTCTGAAGATCTCAGAGTTAACGGAGGTGGTGATCTTGCGGGCATGTCGCTTTGTCATGGTCTAGGAATAGGAAACAAACCCTCGTAGGATCCGAGCTTCATGTTGGTCTCTTACGAGACTGAGCTCACAACATTCCGACCTGACTTTTCATTATAGGTCGGTCTATTTTTCCCCATAAGACTTATAATATGTATTCTTTCCTGTGGGATGGGCATGTGAAGGCACTTGGAACCAAACCAAACACTCACACCACCTTCAAAAATCAATCTTACTTAACACATTTTGACTAATAATAAGTTGATAAAAAGACTTTGTTATACCTTATTTCTAACCGTTATTGAGATAGCCAATTAAAAAAAGACATGTGCCATTGCATGAAACTATATATTGTGTGAAAGATTTTTGGAGATATTTAGAGCACTTTTTATGAAATCACATATTAAATGGATCAGGATAGTACATGTCAACAGATGACGGAGCATGGCCAGAAAGTCCAAGAGACGGAAAGCAGTCGAGCGGAAAGAACCATTAACAAGAAACGTATTAAGAGGAGAAAGAAGGATATGGAAGACCAACATGGGGACGAATCGGCTACCATAATCATTGACTAAATGGATGAACTCATGAGAGATTGCCAAAGATGAGACTTATAAATGGCAATGAATCTAACAAAGCAAGTCGTCTCACACCAAACCAATCAAAATATCTTTCCTTATCATATCTTAGCTTTATCCCAGGGGTAGCAATATTCCAGTAGCGGCAATCTTTAGTTGTAATTCAAGTCTATGCTTTTGTGCTAGACTATTCCCATTATCAATGCAATTAATTTATCTTTAAGAAAGGCATCTTAAGTTGCTCCATGTGATCGACAGTAAGTATTTCCTTTTTTTGGAGTGTTTCTACTTATAAAAGTCCTTTCTTACAGAAGGCAAAGTGAACCCTACCCTTCGATAATCAACTGATCTTCTAAATAACTATCTTGTGAGTGGTTGAATAGGTGATCGATTTTCTCAGGTCTTGGTCATATGATTGCATTCGACATATTTTCCTATCTTAGTGCTTAAGGTCAAGTTTTTCGGTTTGAATCGAGCTACACAATTAATTCTAGTACACCCTGCAAACACCACATGTGACAAAAAAGAAATCAAATGCCAAAAATTTTTGGCACACTCGGTGGGACAGTAATTTTTTGGTAAACATACTGGTGTAATAGTAAAATATGATCCGAAGAAATACTCATAATACTTCTGTGGCTAATGAACCTCGTACACCAGAGGAGGAAATTTAGGTGCAGTCAACACCTGATCTGTTAAATCCACAATTAAACCCAGTTCCCAATCCTCCAAATCAGAATAAAACATCTTCATTTCGTATTAATCCTCTTGAGATAATATCGGCAGGGCCATGTGATATGCAAATGTGGATTCAACATATTGCAGAATAGTCACAAGTTCAGATCAAGTAGTCACAAATTCAAGTTGAGACTTTCAACATATGGATGATCAATTAGATTGAGAGTTTGAATAGGATGTTGGTTATTTTTGCCGAAAGAACACTTGTAGTGCCTCAACAAACTATTGAGACTATTTCTGTAATAAAACTGGTGCCAGTACCACCAATGCATGCATATTTTATAATGGAGCACACATCATGCTCTAGTACAAGAAGTGCAGAATGTTCCTTCACCTGTTGAGTTCAAACTACCTAAAATGGGAGAATAAGAATTTACTCCTAACGCCAAAAATATAAAATACCCCAGGGCAGCCTTTCCTTAGGAATATCCCTCACAATGGGAAACAATACCAAGTGGGTCTTAAGCCACCTCCGATGGTTGAACCTTGCCATTTAGACCGCGACCAAATTTTACAACTGGTCCAAGAAGTGGCAAACCAAGTTTTTGGCCGAACTAACATTCTTGTCTATAACAAACTCTATCTTAAATGAATCGATCAGCAACATCCATTGCCAAGAAATTACCAACCTAATTTTTCACTATTTACAGGTGCCACTGATCAATTGACCATAAAACACATGTCGATTTACTTTGCGGTATAGAGAACTGGCCAACAATAATTATTACAAATTATAACTATTTGGCCATTCTTTAACCACAATGACTTTCACTCGGTACTCTATTTTGTTACCGAACTCCGTCCAAATGTGGCAAGAAATGGAAGAGAAATTCTATGCTCAATTCTTCTATAAGGATAGGAAAATTTCTATGGGTGACATTGCACGTTTTCGGCAGTTGCCAAGTGAATCATGTGAAAATTATATTGCTTGGTTTAAAAGAGCAAAAAGCTAATGCAAAATAGTCATGACCGATGCTAGATTTGTACAACTCACCCAGGATGGTTGGGAATACAAACTCCGTAAAAAGTTCATCGGTACGGAGTTTGCATATTTATATAATCTAACTAGGAATGTATCTTGGTATGAAGCTCTTCTTCAAGAGGGAATTAGGAAGAAGAATTTGTCAGTCGGGACATAATATTATGATCCCAACTACAGGTGGTAGCGGTTGAAGTAGTGGCCAAGTGTCTATTCATTTGTTCAGTGTTAGTTAACGCAAAGCGACCGTGCCTGCCACATAGAAAACTCAAAGGATATATACATTTGACATTATCGGGGCCGATGAGATCTTTGATATAATGCTGGCTGGAAATTTTATTAAAATACCTATCAACCATAAAACATATACGGTCGAAGAATTGAAAAAGACCGAATATTACAAATGGCATGGAACTCATTCCCATTCTACTAACAAATGCATCGTTTTCAGGAACATCATCCAAGTGAACATTGACCAAGGATTGCTGAATCATCCAAGAGAACATGGACCAAGGATTACTGAAATTCTATGAGAAGGAAAAAGAAGCAATGCAAATCAACATTGATCCATTTTCACTTAACATGAATATCAATATAGCCATGATCAATCCTCAAAACTTGGTTCGATTGCAATAAAAAGTTGACCTCGAGTCTTATGATGACCAATTTGAAGTACAACAACCCAACAAAGCATCTAGGATGCCTTCAAAAGCATCCATGAGTGCAGGGTAGCATGGCCAAAAGCAACATCACCCACTGACTGTAGGTTGCACTTGTGCAAGCACTACACAAGGCAGTTTCCTCAACCAAATAGCCAAACAAGGTTCACGTAAAGGAGGGAAAATGACTTTATCACTAATAGAATGACTGTCTTCAACCAGTTCCAATGCTACGTAGTATGATGGTCAAACTTCTTCCTACCCAGGAAGAGGTTTGGAGGAAGGTTAATCACCTTAAGTTTCCAGCTGTGCTTGAAGGAATGATCCACACTCAGAAGCGACATAGGCAAAGGAAAACGGGCTGCAGAGCAGAGACAATTGGTCCCTGAAGACAATCGATCTAAAAAAATGGCTATTTAACCACGGTCAATGCCAATGATTCTACAACAAGAGGATGAACAAATAACTGTGAACATGGTGGATTTGACTGTAGAACATGTTCCACATGAGTGAGCTTTTAAGAACTAACAATTTAACAAAAAGGTGTTGACCCTGAAGGATCAGACGAATACCTTAACGATGAATGCTTTTCGGATGACGATCTATTAATCGAAGAATTCCTTGCAAAAGCAAAATTGTTGGAGGAAACTTCACCTAATCTGAATAAAAAGAGAACAACTCTAACAACGAAAGACATTGAAGAATGACCGAATTCAAAATTGGCTAGAGGGCAATGTCCAAATCATGTCATGCAGTTTGGGTCACTTCCACCAGTTATAATGGACTACAATATGGTACTTACCCCACTATTGAGTTTTCAATCTAAACCATCTCAACTTAGTAAGATGGAAGGAGATGTAGAGGAGCTTAGTCCTCCTATAATGGCTCCTTCCATTCTAAGAAGGAAGTTAAGAGTGTATCGACTGTCACTGTCGAGCTAGGCAAGCCTTCCTAAAAGGTAGTTATAGAAAGGTCTGCTCACATTATAAATCAACATCTAAAGTCGTTATACATTTCTGTCAACTTGGATGGATGTCCAGTCACCAGGGTCTTGATTGACAATGACGAGGCTATGAATATCCTCTTGGCCAGAATGATGGAAAAATTAGGAAAATTCCCTGATCATCGAATTTTTATCAAAGTTTTGGTCATCAATTTTGCTGGAGGGGTAACACAAACACATGCATCTTGCCCATTGAATTGATTATGGGAACCAAGAAGGTGTAGGATGCTTTGTTCGTGGTCGACACTTCATCAAATTATAATACCATATTGTGAAGAGGCTAGATACATTCTTTCTCATGCATCCCATCATCCTTGCACATGTTCATCATCTTTCGAAATCAAGACAAGGTTGAATTAGTATTAACTGTTAACAAAACATTTTTAGCCACATCTAATACGGTCAAAACATATTTTTATGGAAATTTGTTTAGACCGATATGAGGGGATAAATATGGATGCTCAACTGGGATAGACACTAATTAATTTGAACAACATACTATGAGATATTGCTACTGTTCTACATTTAAATAATGCTCTGTCGAAGGCTATAATACCCAATTGGGTAGTCCCATGTTGTACTATAGAAGAAGTCCTGTGATGAGTTCATTACTAGACAGGGGAATTACAATCGAGTTTATGGCTAGAATAATGCAGTTCAAGCAGAACTTGAAAGAGTATGGTAATGGATGCTTCGTCGACATGACCAAAATAATAATATCGGCTGAAAAGGTAGATGGGGATGGTATAGGGTTGAAGGATCTCAAATGGCCCCAGAAAAGTTAGATGATTCCCAAGCCCAAGTCCAAGATCCTTTGGTTAATGTGAACTTAGAAATAGAGCAAAAACCTAGGTCTACTTTTATCTATGGTTTATTGGAGTCACAAGTTTAAGTCAAACACACCGACTTGCTAAGAGAATTTGCTAACTATTTCTCATATGATTACCATGAAATTTCTGGATGAGACCGAAATTTGGTCGAACACAGGTTACCCATAAAAAAAAGGGTATTGACGACATAAGCAACCGTCCAGATGAATGATAGCCGAAGTTACTTAAAAAATAAAAGAAGAAAATCGAATGGCTATTGAAGGCAGAATTTATTAGATATATCAAATATGCCGAATGGATCTCTAACATTTTTCTGGTCATTAAGAAAAATGATAAGCTCTGAGTCTGTATTGACTTCAGGAACTTAAATGTAAGACCTTTATCCTTGTCCGTACCGTTTCGTAGGCTTCCGTGGTCCTCCCGGTCGAATTTCGACAACCCTCGATCTGTATCCGACGTTTGCGCGTGATCATAAGCCGGGTCCTGCATACTGAAGTTGGCTTGACTCGAAACTTATATCCTAGCGACTGTGCCGTCACCGCGGTTCCAATGCCATGACTCACGCACCGATCCGATACCCAGGCTAGAAGATATGGGCCCGCGTTCATTTTGAGGAAAATGCCACGCGTGTGAATTCCAAGAGAATCTCTATGATATCCCATCAATCAATCAATCAATCAAACCTATCAATCAAGTACACATCACACCTTAAGTCAAGTACAAGCAACTCATACCTTACCCTTACCTCTCTCTTACATAAGCTACCCCAAAGTCAACCCTTATATCACTTCATCCATCACTCCACCCATCACCCATCACCCATCACTCCATCTCTTATCATCCCATCACTTCTCTCTCTCCCTCATTTCTCAAACAATCTCCCAAGCAACAAAAAAAATTCCAACGTCCAAGCTCTCTCTCTCCCAAAGCCAAGTGTGGCCCACTTTCCCACTCTTTCATCTCCCATCTCAACCATCCATTCATCATCTACCTCCATCAAAATTGAAGGCAAGGAGCATAGGATTCCAAGGGATCAAGGATGAGTGTAATAGGTGGGTGATCCACCGTTGATTTCAATTTTAGGGCCCACTTGTTGTGGGACCTACCTTTAATGTATGCAATGTTGAGAGGGGCCCATAGTGGCGGGGTCCCTCTATCTCACCGTTTCTCTCTCCCTCTCTCTCTCTTGTATGGTGATGGCGTGTTTGTGTGTGGTCCACCACGAAGTATATATTTTATCCATGCCATCCACCTTTGTGGGACCCACCTGATGGATGTGTTGGATCCACACCATCCAGCCCGTTACCAGGCCTGGACAGAAGAAAAACACAAATAGTAGATTGATCCAAATTAGGTGGGCCACGTCCACGTGGGACCCACCTTGATTCATGCATCTAGGCCATCCAGTGTATCTGGATGGCTGGACGTGCTATCCATGAAGTGTGAGCTGACAAGTGGTGTGTACTACTATATATATATATATATATAATATAGTATATATGTATGAGAGGTGGGCCACACGTGTGGACCCACCATGATATGTGCATTACATGCCTACCGTCCAGAACGTCCTAAGGGTCTGGACGGTGGGCACCTTAGGTAGGTATATATATTATATTATATGTATAAAAATATACTGAGAGAGATAGAGGTGGGGTGGGAGAGGCCTACGTGGGACCCACCAAATAACGTTATCCAGCCGTCCATTTCTAGACGGTGCTGGATGGGCCACCCCAGGTGTGCGGGTCTCATCCACACCGTCCAACAATCTAGACGGTGCTGGAGCCACCGTGATGCATGTTGCATCCCACGCCGTCCATTCATCTGGCAATCTCGTCCTTGGGCTTGAGGTAAAATAATAATAATAATAATAATAAATAAAATAAAATGAAGCAGATTCAATCCTCTGGTGGGCCACGTATGTGGACCCCACCCCTGATCTTTGTCTTACATCCAAACCGTCCATCTACTTGGCGACCTCGTCTCTCGGCCTGAGAATAAAAATAAGGCAGATACATTATCAAGTGGACCACATTACAGAAAGCAGTGGAGTTAAACGCCTGCCATTTAAACCCTTTGGGTTGCAAGGCCCTGGACCAATGTGATATCTGTTTTTCCTCTATATCTAGGCCTTTGTAATCTTATGAATAGTATGGATGGGAGATAAATGCTATGGTGGGCCCTCTAAATTTTTAACTATGGAAATCATTACCACCACTGTCATTTGTGGTATATATGGTCCAAATGATCCCTCGATATCATTCAATTTTTTTCTACATTAATGCTCTAAAATGATCTCTAGTAGTAGGTGAATGGTGTGGCTGGTTTTGGGCCCATTTGATCGGCCCATTTAATTCGGCCCATGTGATTCGGCCCATTTGATTCGGCCCATTTGCTTCGGCCCATTTGATCGGCGCATTTGATTCAGCCCATGTGATTCAGCCCATTGAATCGACCCATTTGATTCGGCTCATTTGAATCGGCCCATTTGATTCAACCCATTTGATTCGACCCATTTGATTCGGCCCATTTGATTTGACCCATTTGATACGGCCCGATATTATATATTGGCCCATGAGTGAGGCCCAATGTGATGCGTATATGCCCTATAAGTGAGGCCCATGATGATGTATATTAGGCCCTTATATGAGGCCGTGGGCCCATTATACGATTGGTCCTATGAGCGTCATTCCTTGGGAGCAATGTTGGTTAAAGGTCCACATTGATGGGCAATGATAGTTTGACATCCATATTGTGACCTTCCCTTAGGCCTTGTTAGGCCCATTCTCATCATTCTCTAGTGGGTTAACCCAAACACTTGGGCCCCATTGATTTTAATTGATCTACTATTGGCTGTCCATCTATGGACCCCACCTGCTGTCCATCTATGGACCCCGCCTTGCATCAAGGTTGATTATCGATGCCGATTATCGGTGCTGATTGTCGATACCGGCTACCGTTGCCGATTATGAGTTTGTGACAGCATAGCATTATGATACATGCCCATACGTATCATCTGTTTGTTATGAGGTGTGATTGACCATCGCATATGCCATAGTGTAGGTGGTTTATGGGACTCCCTGATAGGTAAAGTTACCCTCACATGAGCGCTCGGTATGCATAGGATTGATACATGATTGGACTGCGTGACTCATGCACTTTGCATTTGTGTGATTGTGATTGTTGTATGCCCTAACGACATCTGGGCCATAGCCTCCACAAACATATCATGGGTGGTCGGATTGAATACCGAAAATATTGTTACTTAGCATCGGGGCGCCATAGATGTCCCTGGGTGAAAATTCCTAAACTCGATGGTACTAGAGGATGACTCCAACGTCGAGACCGGTGGATACATGAGCGCACGAAGGCCGAATACCAGGAGGCCGCGTTTCCCACTATGTCGTGGTCGGTTGGAAATGGGTGTGGCCTTACTCACCCTAGGGTAGGGGCATTACTAGGCTGAGTATGACCAGCTCGTGAATGGGTCCGCTATCGACTTGTCGGATAGGTGTTGGCAGACTATTGGTCAGGTGGATAGTGAGGTTTTTTATGCTTACTTAGATTGCACGCCTGGGAAAGGGACAGTGCCATTTGGAGTGTACTAAACCCCGGTGATTATCCAGAATGAGAATTGTACTGATATTTGATATGTGAATTTGGATGAGGATTGACATGCTTGAGTTGCATCTCGCATCGCATGGTCTTAATATGGCCGATAACATTCATATCTTACACCTCATAGCCTTGGTACGGCTGATTGCATTCATGTACTCATCAACATGATTCTGCATTACTCTGACATTGTATTCTGAGCACGCTCATATTGCGCACACACTTACACCACCCTTTAAGCTTTCTATAAGCTTATGCACAATTGATACATGCAGGTGATGTCAGGACGTAGTCGTAGCTTCGCCGTAGTAGGAGTGTGCAGTCGAGCTTCAGGAGTTTTCGTTATCACTATCTTGTATTTCCCTTTATACGCATTGTACTTTAAAGTTTTTTATCATAGTGAATTTTGTAATGGTGTTCTTGTGGTTATTATTTGTGAGTTATGCTTATGGTTATGCTTATTACAAATCAAAATCATGTTTGAAATCCTCCTTGTAGAATCCCAAGATTGGAACCTGGTGTATGGGTGTCGGGAGCCAAGAATGGGGTACTGCGGAGGCTGTCGGCGCCGGATTCGGTGATCGGGAATTTTGTGAGCCCAGTTTTCGAGTTTGGGGAGTAACATTAAATCAAGCCATGCATAAGGATGAATATTAACTGTGTATGGTTGATCAATTGATCGACCGAGCAACTGGGCATAAAATGGTTTCTTTTATGGATGGTCATTCAGGATGAAAATGTATTAAAAATGAATTTCAGATGCCCTAGACCTCTAGGGACTTTCTATTAGGTGGTAATGTCATTCGGGCTTTAAAATGCAGGGCTACTTACCAAAGGGCCATGAATGCAATTTTTCATGATATGAATTATCATTTCATGAAAAATATACATTGACGATATAATAGTCAAATCGGCCGACATTGCAGAATATTTAGCTCACTTGCGCAAATAATTTGAATGAACGAGGGTCCGTAAGTTTAAGATGAACCACCTCAAATGCGTTTTTTGTGTATCGGTCAGAAATTTCTTAGGATTCTTGGTATATTAGCGAGGAATTGAAATAGACCAAAACAAGGCTCAAGCAATTATAAATGCTCGATCGCCAAGAAACAAAATAGAATTAGAATTCTTTCTCATTCAGGTTAATTTTATTTTTACGTTCATTTCCAATTGTGTAGGAAAAACAAACATATTTTCTCTATTGGTGAAGCTGAAACAAGGGGAAAAATGAAATGAGAAGTAGAACATCAGTCGACTTTCAACTAAGTAAAAAAGTACTTGATAAAGCCACCAGTGTTAATGTCGTTAGTCAAAGGATGCTTAAATTGTATGTTGCAGCCAAAGCAGAGTCGATTGAAGAATTACTAACGGAAGATGATAATGATCAAAAGGAACAATTGTTTACTATCTCAATCGAATGTTGTTGGATGCCAAGAGATGGTATTCTACAATAGAGAAATTATGCATATCATTGTACTTTGCAGTCACTAAGTTAAGGCATTATTTATTTGCTGAATCAGTCAATGGAAATTGCGATTACTGATTTGATCAAATATATGTTAAATCAACCGATTTTGAATGGCTGAATCAGAAATGAATGTTAGAATTATCTACGTTTGATCTTAAATATGTACCTCAAAGACCAGTAAAGGGACAGGCCATAGTAAATTTCTAGGCTGACCATCCATCTGACAATGAAAGTTAACTTCCTTTGGACGTATTTGGCCTATACATGGTACATTTATTGCCCTATAGATTGATATTTGATGGTTCAAGTGTTGAAAAGTTATCAGGTACATAAATTATTCCCCAAATGGGAAAAAGGCAAAAAATTATATTCTAATTAGAGTTTGAATGCACTAATAACCAGGCCAAATACGAAGCATTGATAATCACACTTCGACTCATCATCAAGTGGAACATTACTAATTTCAGCATCACCCTTCGATTTGGTATGCTCAACAAGGGTGTTGGGAGAATTGAGGTCACTCACCTCACTTTGTGTTTCTGGGTTAGGTTGAGGTTTGCCTAGAAAAGTCCCTTCCTTCCTAATGAGGCATGACTCAATTTTCTCAACTGATGTTGTTACCTCTTGTATGACTTACGGGATATTTTGATTAATTTGCAATTGCCCTTGCATAAATGCTTGCAATGTATCAGCAATGGTCTTTATTAGTGAAGGCTCATAAGTAGATGGCTCTTGAGGATAGTTGTTAGCATTCATGGTTGGTTCATCTCTTCAAATGAAATTCCAATGATTCTTCCAATTAGGATCATATGTATTATATGTGCGGTGCTTTCAATGGTTATTGGTAAGCATAATTACCCATATAATAATCACACATTGTCTTAACTGGTGGAAAATCATATACCTCAATTTTCTCATAAATAGGTCAGTTCTCACTCATAGTTTCAATTAATTTATGAGATAGGGTGTTTCCAAACATAGTGATTTAACAACCTTTCAACTAATATCCCATCTCTTAGAAGTTGATTAGAGTAATCTCGTATCTACTTAGGCATGAACATGACAAAACCCTAATTTCAAAATTCTACAGAAAATAAAAATCCTATAACAACATGAAAAGAAATTAAGAAGAGGGCGGAATGATGTTACCAGAAGAGAGGAACTACATCAGATAATCCTATAAAACAAAAATAAGTAATGATGTTAGAAAATCTAAAACAAAACAAACCCTAAAAAAAAATATTCTAAAATTAACACCTTAAAAAAACAAAACCCTAAGTTGGAGAAATTCAGAATAGAAAAACCTAACCTAAAACAAAAATTAAACCTAGAAAGCCTAAACCTAATTGTATTCAACGCCACCCCCCAGCAACGATGCCAAAAACTTGATCGATTCTAAGGGTTGCAATGCAGTAATAGCTCGGTGAGACCAATGTCGAATCTACAGGGAATGAGAAACACAACTAGAACTAGTCTAAAGGTACATGGTTTGTCTGGGTTTTTAATCCAATGAACGGGTTAAGGGCTTAAAACAAATAATAAAAATGACTAATGATTTAGGAATCCACTTATAAAAATCATAGTATCCAATTCATTGATTCAACTCTGATGACTCAATGGAATCGAAGTCTTATCTTATCCAATTAGAAAATAATTTTATTAAACTAATCATTAACACCAATAAAATTTGATTTTAATTGAATGGATTCTCTCATGAAGCACTCAGACATCACTCATAGGAAATTAAGAGCATTTATTATAAACAAGATTTACAATAAATTAATGAATTATACAGATTGATTCATTCTCTAATCAAGCCAAGCAATTGCTAAATCAAAGCATTCATTGTAACCGTAGTTCATAACAAATCTAGAAATAAATAACTCAAAGACTTTAAAGTAAAATCCAAACTAATTCAATTTACTATTATCATTCAAATCATTGTTGTTGAACCAAATAAACTAAATATTGTAATTAACTACAAGCTTAATTTCATAGCCTTAACTAAGAGATGAGCCTAACATGGCTAACATCTTAAAATAAAAACAAAAGAAAAACATAAAAGACAAACTAGAATTGAGAGATTGAAGAAAAAGAATGGCTCTGTAAAAGCTCCATTACCCTTTGGTCTCTCTCCGAAGCGCTAATTCATACTTATAATAGCCTTAAAAACCCATTTAAATATGAAAATTCCACACCAACTTCAAAATTCTACATTTTTGTATGCTTTGGTTGTACCAAACCTACCTTCGCTCGCACCGAAGTTGGGCCGAGTCCAGCCAAAGCTGCCTTCAGCTATAACTAAATTTCTCCAAAATCTGTTTGAAGTCCCTATCCCCCTTCGGTCGGACCAAATCAACTTTCCATGGCACCAAACATAACTTCGGTCGCACCGAGCATAACTTCAGTTGCACCTAATTGTCGAGCCAAATTAAGTATGAAAATTATTGTTTCTTGCTGGACTGGTTGGGCACTTTCAGTCGAATCGAACCAACTCAGGTGGGATCAAACAATCTATTATTTCTATTATTCGACTATGTGGTTTTTCAGACTTTTCCCATCTTTATTACTTGATTTTATTGGATCTTTAGCACTTGAATTCTTCAATGTTGTTTTCTAAATCTCCAATTCTTCATCGCCTTTGAGCTTGATATCTTTTTAAGCTTTAAATCATCAATTTAAGCATGTATTCCACTTTAGATCCAACATTACCTCGTAGGTAGAAAATATATCTTATTATATCAATTTAACACTAAAATGTAGCTAAAACTAATGTAATCGAGGTGATAAGTATGCAATATTTAGGCTTTATCACCCTACTCGAGTGCAATTGATAGTTTGATATATGTCATGGTCTGTACGAGACTGGATATTTCATATACAGTGGGTGTTGTAAGCAGATACATGTTTAACTCTAGTAAGCAACACTGTGAGGCAATAAAATGATTACTTTATTACATACGACATACAACGGACTAACTGTTAACATTTAAAAATTTTGAGGAGAAACCAGTAAGCTATGTGGACGCCGATTATATTATGAATATGGACAATAAAAGGTTGACTTCCGGTTACTCATTCGTATTAGCCGGTGGAGCGGTCAGCTGCATGTCAAAACTTCAATCTGAGGTTACTCTTTCCATGACCGAAGTGAAATATATGGTGGTGACAGAAGCAATCAAGGAAGCAATTTGGTTGAAAGGAATGATGAATGACTTAGGGCTTCAAAAGGAAGCCGAGCTTGTGAATTGTGACAGCAAAAGTGTGATCAATTTGGAGAAGTCGATATACCATGCTCGAACTAAACATATTGATGTGTGTCATCACTTTATCCGACAGATGCTAGAGGAATACAATGTTACTCTTGAGAAGATCCACACAAGCATGAATCCGACAGATATGTTTATGAAAGTTATTCTTGTAGAGAAGATCAAATTCTTTTTAATTTCTCTGGGCTTAGCAAAGGTTTAATGAAGATAAAGTATGCATAAGAAATGATGATGAAGCTATGATGGAGATAATTTGAGATGGAGGAAGTAACTTTTAAGTAGTGGAGTATGAAGATTTAATCCATGGTGGATATTGTTGAAAACAAGTGTCTTTAATATATGCTGAACAGGGTTGTTTGACACCATCGAACCCTGGCTCGATTCCTTCGAGAAATTCACGATTTTCCCCAATTGCTCGGTGGATTGTTTTAGGGTCAAAGTTGGCCTCGATCCTATTGAAGGTTCCATTGACAGAATTGAGCACTTTTTGGGTAAGTGTGATTTTTGTTTCTAATTTTGTAATGGCGTTTATATAAACAGTGTTTATGCATATTAAGGTTATTCGAAAAGAGCTTAAACGTTTTCTAAAAGGGTTTTGAAGGGGAATATGGTTTTCTACTCTAGGGCTTGTATTGTAAGTTAATCATATCTCTTGTAAATTTGTTTTCATAGTGGATTGCTTGTCGCTTTATGATGTGGTTTTTCCCCACAAGGATTTTTCCGCGTAAATCGTTGTGTTCATTGTTCATGCTCGAATTTTCTATCTCTATGCTTGTTTGATTCATGCCTGGGTCACATATGGGTCACACTTCCGCTCCCAACAGGATGTACGCGAATTGTACGAATGAACAAGGCTTTCGTAGGAAGTTCTTAGGTTGGGATGCTAAGTGGGGCCCACCATGATGTTTGTGAGAAATCCACCCCGTCCATCCATTTTGCCAGCTCAATTTAAGACATGAGACCAGAAATGAGGTGGATAAAAAACTCAAGTGGGTCACATGAGATCTATTAGACCCATTTATAAGTGAGCCTAGTTCACATTGTAGATATCCCTTAATTAGTTCATTCGACCCGATTCATTTATAAATGGATGTGGGTGGATCTCCCTCTACTAGACAGGCCCATTTATAAATGAATTTGATGGAGTTAACTCAGACCCGACCCGACCTGGACACATCCATTTAGTAAAAGAGTTTGGGTTTAAAGTTTGGACCCAATCCATTTTGGGACTAGTCTTGCCTAAACCTGCCTCAAACCCAACCATTTACAACCCTAATCCCTATATGGATGCAGCATATCTTCAAAATGTCGATGATCATGAAACCCTAACCACCCAGCTACTGGCTGTAAATGGGATGGTTAAAAGTTATAAGAGAAAAAAAAAAAATAATAATAATAATAATAATAGAGCGATCCAAATTAGAAGAAAAAAAAATGTTTAATATAAATTTATTAGTGCAATTTTTTGTTATGTTCGATCACAGTTAACTCAGCTATTTGGATGGTCTGGATTGCAGTACAACTATCTCATGTGTACGGTTCAAGAGTCTGCCATTTTTCCAACGGTGCATATAACTAACATAAGAGCCCACCTGGTTAATGACTTTCTAAACGGATCTTTTGGCCTTGACGTGGGATTCCTTGGAATTGGACTCCTTACAAGAGCACATTTGCCATTCATGTGGGAAAATCCAGTCGGTCCAACTAATGGGCCCGATGTGGATGATCATCGCCTTAATATCACACCGACGGATGATCCTGTCCATCCACTTTGACCATTTAATTTGGACAGCTAACCAATTTATCTTTAGCCACCAGCCGTAGATTGGATTGTTAGGATCGTTCAATCCATTTAACTAAATCTATTTGTCACCCAACGATGGGCCTCCCAAAATTTGGATGCTTGGGATTGGCATACCTGCGTGGAAAGTAGGAAAGTCTATTGGCAACGTGGGACAGCCTAGAAAATAAGTGGGCAAGTGGGCCTTATATACTTTGTAGATTATACCATGCATGTATATGTGCAAGACATATTTGTAGAAATTAAAATATAAAAAATGTCCTTGCACTTGTAGAATGTTCAGGCGGCTCAAAGGCGCATACCACTATCTATTTTTTTGAAAGTAGTCGAGGCATTTCAAATATGTAAGGAATTCTACATACTACTTCTGAAATTTAATTATGCCTAGATTCGTTTAATTTTCCAGAAAGCTTGTGTTACTCATTAAAAGTATAGTACTTGACCTTTATTCTATATGACCCCAATGAATTATAAAAAAGGAAAATAAATTTAAAAGTAGTTCCAACACCTACGTCCTTCTTTTCTTATAGAAGGATACTAACCATGCAATGAATACAATGCACAATCCTAATATAGGAAAGTAATTACATGACGTTTCAGGGTCAAGGGACATTTTAGCTCTCCAGGTGGGCTTGGAGGTTTTATGACTTGCCATGCCCAGTAGTCTAGTTGGGCTGCACTGCGATGTGCATGTGTTAAGTGCACCACTAAAGAGCCGCAAAGCACCCATGTGTGCATGTCGTATTTCGCTAGACCACCATTTGCATAATGGAAGCTTAAGCAATAGGTATATAGAAAGGGTCATATATAAACTACATTTTAACTCCACTTTCAATGTGAGAATAAAACAACTTTTCAAAATAAAGGTAATATATAGATATTTTAAAGACTTATTGTTTTTAAAAGACATGAATGTATAAAGTTTTAGAAAATTTTAAATTGTAGAATCTTAATAAGAATCTCATATTCATGTAATCAAATTTAAAAAATACAAACAAAGGGTTGAGATCATATTGTAGAATCTCATATTCACACAATCACAAAATATTAATCCTGAACTGGTTGGCTATACCCTAATAAAACCACACCTGGAACCCCGATGTAATGCCTCAACCCTCCAATACTCGGGTACTGGATGTCCTCGAGTGTCACTAGAAATTTTTTTGATTAGTTACGTGATTGCACATTCTCACACATGTATCTTCACCTTAAAACCCTGCATTTTCTTTTTTTAGCGAAAACCCTAATTCTAGAAACCCTTGGTTCGAACTGACAAGTACGCAGACGAGTTTGAATAACCTAAAAACTTATTAGTGAGCCCTGACGTAGGGAACTCAGAACTCCATAGATTCCTCACCCCACTAGACTGAACGTGTCGAGCCCTGCGGGACTCAGACCATTGGGTCCCTTGTCCGTCTGCCATTGTATTCAGGACTTGGACCATTGGGTCCCTCGTCTGCTTGCCCTTGATTAGACAGTGCCTGCTTTGGAATGCTTTTAATTAAATACCTGACTTGTATGGTAACGGCTCAGATCGTTTGATTGGTCATTCCATTCCCATGAACCTTAGCTCAACCAATAAAAGCTTATGATCAGAACCTAGAACCATAGGCCGGGGAGGAAGCCTAGATTGTACATTAAACATAGTTTAGTTGGTTCGACCGGCCACTCTGTCGGTCTGACCGATCTATGTAGCGTGAGAGCTTGTGGAATTTGTGCTCTGTCGATTGGATATGGTCTTACTGACAACCCTTACCGATTTGACCATCAGTTCTTGAGCTTTAATACTTTCGCGATCCACTGACCTCCTATTTTTGGGGCTATATAAAGCCCTCCATTCGTTTCTTTTCATTTTAGGAGGGTGAGAGAGCCAGAGAGAGAGAGATTGAATGCGGGATGGAGGTAGAGAGAGGGGAGGAGGGAGTGCGGGTCGTTGTGCATGTGCGCCTTTGCCCACTTGCCGATGCATGCATGCTATTTGTGCTCTATCAAGCGCATGCATGTGGGAGTTTTGGAGCTAGACCAGTCTATATATAGCCCCAGCCAGCCATGTACTCGAGCGTTCCTTGTTGAGGTAGCGTTGGATCGTCCTTCCGGGCCCAAATTTGAGGTCGCAACAGTGAACTAGCCACCCGATGGGTAGAATTACCTTGTTAGCTTCCAATTTAGGTTTAGTCTAGATGAATTTTTATTCTGACCTTGGTCTATGGCATTAGGGTTTGGTTTTTCCCCAAACTTCATTCGCAATGGTAGGAGCCGTCGTACAGTAGCAAGATTAGGAGGAAGTGCTCAAACCTAGAAACCCTGGCTGCAATAAGATGAAGATTTACCCTTCAAGCTTTTCACGATATTCTAGCTGATGTCTATTTCAGATGTAATTGGTTGCGTGTTTTTCTCATTAAGCATGTGTAGGTTTTGTTAATAGACTTGAAAAGTAAATATGCTGTGAATTGTCCTTCTTTGATAAAATAATTACTCACCATGAATCATGACCATCAGGAGCTATTTAGATCTTTTAGCTATCGATTTTGTGGAGTGCTGCGATTTGACTGTTGCCATTATGAACTATATATGCATGCGTAGTTGTTCCCCACTTTATAAAGTAATCGTATGCTTTGACTGTCACTTGTAGGAATTATGTACATGTGGATTCGGTTTGTCACTTCCACAAAGCATACACGTGGGTTAACTGTCGTGTTTACAAATTAGTGTGTTCAATTAATTACCTTCAAGAATTGAAGGAAGGAAGCTTTGGATTAACAACTCTGTTTTACAGTTGGAAGATTTCGGTTTCGACATTTTGTCTCTTTGTGGGAGAACCCATTGTTATCTTTTCAAGGGACTTTCTCAACCTAAGTTGCATTCAAACAGCCCTAACAGTTCTTCCCAAATCTTTTTCCTGTGACCCAACTTCCCTGTAACCCGACCTCTAGGCATCCCTTTCTCCACGTGCCAATGACTTGAACGTCTCTTTAGAAAAATTGGCAGCTAGCATCTTCTTGCTGGACTTTTCCCTTTTGAATCATTATTTCACACTTTCACGATTTCTCACCTTCCACTTCAAGGCAATAAATTGATAGCTAAGATTATGAGTTTTCAGTTTTTCTTCCACAACTGATCATTCAAGAAAGGCCCAAAAGATAGCCGGTCCAAGACCAGTAGCTAGTGAGAGAATTACAAGATTGCACGATAGACGGGACAATGGTGGAATCATCTAACACCCAAGCTTTGTGGGACCCACCATGTGGTATTTACAAACACACTCCGTCCATTAGTTATATGAACTGTACATACATGGATCAGACTGATTTTTTTTTTTTTAAAACGGCTACACCAGTGGGAACAAGTTGGACATGAGCTGTCATCTTGCTATTGGATGTCTACAGTGTTATGGTGAGTCATGACCTACTTTATCATTTTCCATTGAGGAGATGCCCAATCCTTATGTCGGGCCATGTTGGTCCATCTGGAACACAAGCTCTTTGATCCTACTGGCCCATATGAGAGCTTCTACTTGTAATGTATTAGAATCCAAATCACAATTATTCAAAGGTGATTTTGAATCTTTAGTTACCATACGGTCAAATTAAAAATTTTAAGTTAAAATTTACTATATTTAATAAGTTTCATTTATTTATTTATTTTGAATTTTGAGAGTCTAATTGTGATCCAAAGTCCTTATTTCAGTTATCTAGGGCTTATTTGGATTTGCAGAAAAGGTGGGAGAGGAAAGAAAAGGTGGGGGAGGAAATTGTATTTCTCAAAAAATCTTATTTTTGAGAAAGCGTGAGAAAAGAAATATTATTTCTCATGTTTGTTTATCAACATCATTTTCTCGAGAAAATTGAAGTTTATTTTCAAATTATATGTTTGATAAAATAAAAAATTTCTTGAGAAATTCTTTTAGTTGCAATTTCAAATATTTAAGTATGGCAAATAAACATTATGAAAACATTACATTGGGCCCTAGAAAGTTTTTAATTATGGGGCATTCAATCACCATGTTTCCCATAGTATGGCCCACTTAAGATTTACATTTGCTTCATTTTTGTGCTAATGCCCTAAAATGAGCCAAGAAAATGGATGGATGGCGAGGATAAAACACATACATCGTGGTTAGGCCCACAGATCTTTTCCAGCATGCCTTAAAACACATACACCTTCATGTATGTATTGTACATCCATGACGTTCATCCGTCTTCCGATATCATTTTAGGGCATGAGCACAAAAATGAAGCTTATCCAAATCTCAAATTACCATGGGAAACAATGGTGGTCGAATGCCCATAGGTGAAAACTTTATAGGGCTAATGTAATGTTTAGTTGCCATCCAACTTGTTGACTAGGTCATGAAGGGAAAACACAAATATCAACTTGATCCACACTTCCATGGCCCTAAAGAAGTTTTTTAAAGGTGGGCATTCAATTAACACTATTTACTATGTTGTGGTCTACTTGTGATTTGGATTTGGCTCAGTTTTGGGGTCATGCAATAAAATGAGCTGGAAAAATGGATGAATGACATGGATATAACATATATATTATGATGGTCTACGGAGCTTTCCCAATGCAAAACTTGGCACTAGGAGGGACATGATGAGGCCGATCACTGTCTTCTTTAGGGGATAACTACTCCAAATCCACGGAGCTCTCTGGACTCCTCACAGAGTTTCCTCAAATCACGAGGGATAAAAGCAGTAATAATTCCTCATAAATTAAAAATAATTTGATTGAAGATTTTTTAAAAAAAAAAAAGAAAAAGAAAAAAGAAATTACAACTCTTTAAATAAGTATCTCAAACCTAGGATGGAGATTTAGACTTAGACTCCAACTCAAAACCCTAAAAATATGACTTACTATAAATAGTTAGTTAGACGACTTCTATTCCTACTAGACTTCATGGTTTTTGGCCAAAAATAGTAAATGTCGAATTTGGCTTAACCACATTATTCTCCTAATTTTCTAAGCCCTTTTCATGCTGGGCATGAATTTTACAACTCAAAGGATCAAAAGTTATACTTGAACTAAAACTTACTATTTATAGTAAAAACGAAACTAAACGGGACTTTTGACCGTCAATTTGATAGAATTTTGTAAATCTGGTGTGGGTAATCGACATATCGGGGTTGATTGGCTTAAGTAGGTTCTCCCGCCCCAAAATCATATATAATATGTTAAAAAACTCATTCTGGTTTGCGAGATATCACTGATTTAAGGTTCTGATAGTCCAGATCATTTCTGCCCCAGATTGAGCCTTCTTTGATCCATCTTTTTCATGAAAGTGTCTACAACCCGCTCTACATCAGAACTGCAACACGTGCATAAGGAGGAATCAAATCACTTGCCAATCTAGTTCCCATAAAATAGGGAGATGAGATTAGCAGCGGCAACGACCTCACCAAAGACGATGCGACCTTTACTATAGGGCCCACCTTGATGTTATTCTATATCCATGCCATCCATTTGTTTTTTCATGTCATTTTTGGATATGATCCCAAGCATGAAACAAATCCAAATTTCAAGTGAATCATACCATAGGAAAAAGTGGTGACTGATCATTAAAAACTTCACGTGGGTTATAAAAGTTTTGAATCATGGTGATATTTTTTTCCATCTTCATCCAAGATTGTATGACCTTATCAAGAATTTAGATGGAAAATAAACATTACAGTGTGTTGAGGGTCAAATATTGCATATTAGACCCCAGTTATTACTTGGTTTTACGAACATGATAATGCTTAACACTTCGTTTTAATTGTGTTTGTGTTGCAAGGTGAATTTAAGAGCTTGGATTGAAAAATGGTACAAAAAGCATGGATTTAACGCTCAAAAAAATCACCAAGGTAAGGGATGGATCTTAGGGGACCGAGATCGAAGAAATTACACGCCAAAGATCCGAGAAAATCAAGCAATTGAAGTCCAAGGGGCCTGAAAGTCGCCCTGAATGCAAGATAACAGGGTTCCCACCATCCGTTCAGCTCAAAACTTTATATCTGGCCTGAGGACCCTAAATTAACCATATACGTCAAATTTCAACATTAGATCCTTGTGGAAGTGGCCTAACGGGTAAATCAACCCATAAATCATCGATCTAGTGCCCACATGATACTTGGTATGCTTCAATTTCGGTCTCAACCCATTAAATGAGAAGACAAAACGGATGGACGAAGTGGATTTCTCACAAGTATCATAGTGGACCCCACAGGGGGGCATGCGAGTGCACAAGCGGTGCACTTCCGCACCGCACCAAACCAAGTCAGGTCAGCGCACACTGACCCGACCCTTCTCGCGCAAGAAACCCAGGGGACGCACCCGTCCGGCCGACTGATCTCAGTGGGCCCCACCCATCATCCCATTGGATGATCTGACCCGTTCAGTCAACTCAGGGGATGGAGATGACCCCAGCCGTGCTTTCCTTTCGTCCCATGTACGTGTACGCACGTGATCGTCAAAAAATGCAGGATGGACTGCGAATTGATTTTATACAGTGGACCGCACCAAAACTTAACTAAAACCACTCCTTCCGACTGATTTTTCGCCAGGAATTCAATGGACGGGGTGGATTCCACCGAAAACATCACTGTGGGTCCCACCGAGAGCTTAGCGTAGTCCTCGTGCGTAAGCTTATGCACGTCTGTGAAAATCGGTAGTTGTGGTCAGTTCTGTGATCCCGATCAAGGTCGGATTGATAATCCAAACCGTCCATCGTGTAGATCATCCAAAAATGCCCCAAGGGACATTGTGATTTTAGAAAGAAAGCAAGGAAAGTGTGTTCTTTTCCCAATGTTTCTTGGCTGTGTAAACGACTTTACGCATGGTTTCTTAGCCGACTCCAAACCGACCTTGCTCCCTATTGCTATAAAAGGAGACATGAGAGAGAGCATTGAGGATCATCTTTGGGACGTGGGAGCAAAGAAGAGAGATCGTGGAGCGTGGGCCGACCATCTCAAGAGTTTTTCTATCTTCCCTTTTAGATTATTTTTGTTTTGATGCTTTTTAAGATTTTTATCCTCACCATGTCTATGATGGGCTAAACCTCTTAGCTAGGGCTAAGAGGTGAAGCTTGTAGTGTGATGGGATTAGTTCTATGTCTTTGATTCATGTTTATGAACTCTCTTTGATTATAGTTTGATTATATGGAATGTTTTTAGTCTTTAATGGTTTATTATGACTTAAATTACAATGGATCTGCGATGGCTCTGAGCATGTTCTGATCATTATAAGGACTATGAACGTGGGAGTCCTGTTGTTCACCATCGTCTCACAGGCATGGTTGGGTGGTGGAACCTTTCCTAACGTTCATAATTCCCTTAGATTAGATGTGGATTGGTTAAGTTTTGTTGTTTGCTTTGTTTCATAGGCATGGTTTTGTGATGGAATCAATTCTAATTCTCATAGCTCTCATCTCTTGAAAACTGGATCAAAGGAAGTTCAGATCGGTTTTTAATGAAATATCTTCCAACTGGATGAAGATAGGACTCTGATTCTAGTTGTGTCCGTGAATCAAGCGTAGATCTCCCTGATCTCTATAAGTGGATCCTTGGAAGCCTTAGTTTCCCACCTTTAAATTTTACAAGTTTTAGTTTAATAGTTCACCATTATTCTCTTAATTTTTCCTGATTTAGTTTATATTTTCGCCTAGTTCTTGTTCGAGTTACTTTCATATTACGTACAAGGTTCAGTCCCTGTGGAATCGACCTCGGTCTTACCGAGTTTATTACTACATCGCAACCCTATACTTGGGGTGGTGAACAAGTTTTTGGCGCTGTCGTCGGGTACTGACGGTTATGTTTTTCTGAGATTAACTAGTTTTAGAATTAAGTTAAGATTAGGATTTTTTTTCTAGTTCTTAATTCTAGGTTTTGTTTTTTTATTTGATTTCTAGAAACTAACCTAACTTTTCTATTTTGTAGGACCCTGACATAAACTTTTTAAATTGGTAATCTCTTTCTAATTTTCTAGTTTTTTTATCTTCTATTTTTAAATTAGGTTTTATTTTCTATTTTTAGAAACTTTCTAATTCTAGGATTTCTTTTATTTTCAGAAACTAACTTACCCTCTAATTTAAGTTAGAACTTTCCTAACTTGTTTTAGAAATTTTCTATTTTCTTTTAGGAAATTTTTCCTTTTTAAAAACTAATTTACTTTCTATTTTAGGAACTTTCTAATTTTAGAATTTCTGGTTTTTAGAAACTGACTTGTTTTGTTTTATTTTGTAGGTTTTTAACTTAGGAACTGTAAGTGCTATTGTTGATAGCCTCTTTTGTTGTCAAATTTATGGTGCCAAAGACACTGTTATGAAGCTTGCATATGTGAAGATCAAAGTGGTACTCAAGACCAACTTTGTTAGACAAGCTCTGTTCACAATCTTAAGATCTCAAGAAGTGTTCAAGTTCCATCTCAAGATCTCAAGAAGTGTTCAAGTTCAATCTCAAAATCTCTAGAAGCTTTCAAGTTTGAACTACTTCAAGACTTTAAGTTTCACTACTTTCAAGGTCACTTGTCCTTAAGTTTCAATGTCCTTACTTCACTATTGAGGTATGACTGACCTTAGGTTGACCTTTAGAGTAGGCCACTTTGGATACATAATTCATATATTTTATATAAGTATGATTGGCTTGTTCTAAGACTAGTCCTGGACTTTGTTCGACTAGCCCTAGCACTGCTTCGACCTGTCTAAGGATTTCTTGGATCAGTCGTAAGTTTGTTGTAAAATTCAGAAATTTTCTATTAGGCTTCAACTAGTCCTAGGGACTGTTCGACCAATCGTAGGAACAGTGTCGACAGGTTCTTCGATCAATCTTAGACCTTCGACTCAAACTACAACGATGATTTGCACTTTGCTTCGACCAGTCGTGTGTAACCTTCGACCAGTCAAAGGAGACCTACAACCAGTCGAAGGTGCCCTTCGATCAATCGTGAAACCGTCTTATCTTATCGCGCCTGAATTTTCAAATATCTGTTGGCTCTTCGACCAGTTGTAGTGACTTAAGACAAGTTGAAGACGTGATTTATTCACACTATAAATAGAGCACAAATCTCAGAATAAAATAGATCATTGAAGCTAATTTAATTCGACCTTCTAAGAGATAAATTTGTGCTCCGTTTAAGCTAAGTGTGCTTATTTAATATTCTATTTCTTTAGCTTTGTTAATTAATTTTGTTTCTTGCATTCCAATCTAATCTGTAAAGAGGAAGTTTTTATTTTCCTTTTACTGGAATCAAAATTAATTCAAGCTAGCCCATTTGTTTTAATTTAAAATCTATTGGAAATTAGAACCATTATAAAGTGAGTATTGGACATTGAACTTTGGCATTCAAATCTCTACTCCGATTTGGTTCTTCTGGGCTGCTACAACAAAGAAGAAATTCAGGTATTTTACATTTACTATAAATTCATTTATTTTGGTTTTATTTGAGGTTAAGCCAGAAAAATCTCAAAGCTGTTGGTTATCTGAGAAGAACCAGAAAACTCAGAAGTGAGGGTTTTTTGAATTGTGTAAGCCCTTTGAAAAAGACACAATTGTAAAGGTTTTTGGTGAACCTGTGAAAACCTACTTGATAGTGAACGCTAATATCCCCTGTGTGAGGATATTAGGAGTGGAGTAGCATTTTGTGTGGTTGTTGTTAAACAGTTGGTGTACACACAGGCGAACCACTATAACTCCTTGTGTTGTGTGGAAGTGTGCTTTATTTTCCTATCTTTGATTACTCTTTTATGGAATGTATGTGGATGTGAATGTTGTAATAGTTTAGATTTAAATTTCTGCAATTTATTTCAAGCTATTCTTTTATTTGTTTGAGCTTTAGATTCTCTAAATTGTTCTAGTAAGGTTTCCCTGCCATTTCTATGGTGCATGGTTGTCCTTAGAACAATCAATATTTGAGATTGCATCCTATTCCTCTGTTCAACTTCAATTTGTTTATTCCTAGAAAGTTTGAGTTCTTGATACAAAGACCTTTCTAGAAATCAGGTAGTCATACCATAAACTTTGGTTTTTGGTGTAAGGTTGTCCTTAGAACAACTTTTGTATCAATCTCTCAATACTTGTTTATTGAGGTTGCTATTTAATTTTAGCATTGTGAATTGATTTACTTTATTTGAGTATTTCTTTATTTAGATTCCGCTGGAATTATTTTAAATTTGGCATAGTCCTATTCACCCCCCTCTAGGACATATAGCTTGGCCTTTTCAGGAACTTCGAAATTTGGTAACTTTTTTCCAACTCTTTTCTCTTTATTTCTAGATTTCTATTTCTTTTCTTCCATTTTAGGTTTAGGTTTAGAATCTGAATTGAGGGCTACGAGTGTTGCATGCCCAAGTGAGTCTGTGACAACACTCGACGTCTCTTGACTGAAGGAGGATTGGTTGAGGGGTTGACTATCCATCATAGGACTAGACACCTCTCGAGATCCCCTGAGTTAATTAAGGTTATGGCCGCAAATCAACCTGAAGCACTACCTCCACCTAGGGTTGGGGAAGTCCACGATGAGAATGAGGTGCATCAAGCACCCTCGCCTCGTACTTTACGAGATTATTTACAACTGGCGGGGGTGAGTACGCCCTCATGCATGGTTTTTCTAAAGAATACGGGACACATGGATATCAAGACAGGGGTGATCCAACTCCTTCCTAAAATTCATGGGCTTAAGTCAGAAAATTCATATTTACACCTGAAAGAGTTTAATGAGATCATAGCCACTTTATATTTTCCAAACGTGTCTGAGGACACGGTCAGGCTGAAAGTCTTTCCCTTTTCTTTGAAAGAGAAAGCTAAGATGTGGTTGCATTCACTACGTCCTAGATCTATTGGCACATGGAATGATATGTAATGGGAATTCATAAAGAAGTTTTTTCCACATCATAAAATGAACACCCTTAAAATATCAATCATGAACTTCGCCCAAAAGGAGGATGAAGCATTCTTCCAATGTTGGGAAAGGTTCAAGGATCTTATCAATTCATGCCCACAACACGGTTTTGAAACGTGGCGCATTACAAACTTTTTCTATGATGAACTGACATCTTCCATGCACCAATTGGTTGAGACAATATGCAATGGGGAATTCATGAATAAAAATGTCGATGATGTGTGGGACTATTTGGATAGACTTGCTGAAAATGCATAATCATGGGGCACACCCAAAATCAAGCACCATGTCTATGCCAACTCAATCTAAGGAAAGGGGTGGAATGTATCTCCTGAAAGAGGATGATGATATCAATTCTAAAGTGACTACTCTCATAAGAAATTCGAGGCCATGGAATTAAAGAAGGATAAGGTTAATGAACTTGTTTGCAATATCTGTGATTGCAACATTCACACAACTAAAAATTGTCCAACAATACCTGCCTTTCGAGGGGTGTTGAATGAGTAATCCAATGTCATGAACAATTATCAAAGACCTTTCAATGAACCTACCTCCAATACATACAATCTTGGTTGGAGAAATCATCCAAACTCCAGTTGGAGGAATGGACAAACTGCTACCCCTCAAGGTTTCTTCAATCAAAATCCAAACAAGGGAAACCTTAAGAAGAACCGGTTCAAAATTCTACACAAGAGCTTACTCAGGCAATATGAAAACTTACAAACTTTATGCAATTAAAAGATGGATTCATGTACGACGGTTATAAAAAAGGGGATGCTTCCTGCACAACCTCTCTCCAATCCTAAACCGCAATATGAGATAAGTGATTCAAACTCTTCAAATCAGATGGAGCAAGCTAAATCTATCACCACTCTTAGGAGTGGGAAGATCATTGACAAAACCATTCCGGTTAGGGCTAAAAGCCTAAGGACCCAGAAGTGGACAAAGATGATGGATCTAGCCATGCTCCACAAGAATTAGAACCGGAACTTCAGGGCAACCCGATTGCTCCATTCCCCCAATGGTTGGTTGCACCAAAACCTCTCTTTAACTCTCAGGACATTCTAGAGGTGTTGAAATAAGTGAAGGTCAATATTCCTCTACTTGATGTCATAAAACAAATACGTTCATATGCCAAATTTCTGAAAGACTTGTGCACGACCAAAAGACGACAAAATATTCAAAAGAAAATCTTCTTGACTGAGAAAGTGAGTGCCATCCTAAAGCAAGATGTGCTGCATAAATTCAAAGATCCCGGTATCCCAACCATATCATGTGTAATCGAGAACTATCAAATTGATCACATACTTTTTGACTTAGGAGCGAGCGTCAATCTGATTACCTACTCGGTGTACAATTAGTTAGAATTAGGTGAATTAAAGCTCACCTTAACCACATTACAACTTGTTGATCGCTCTATTCATGTACCGAGAGGGATAATTGAGAATGTGTTGGTTCAGGTTGATAGATTCTACTACCCTATAGATTTTATCGTCCTAGACACAAACCCATTAGTAACATGAGCACTCAGATTCCCGTCATTCTTGGTCGTCCATTCCTTGCTACTTCAAATGCAATTATCAATTACAGGAATGGTGTCTTGAGTATGTCTTTCGGGAATATGACATTGGAGTCAAACATATTTTTCAATACAAGAAAACAGTTAGAGGATGATGACGATTTTCACGACATTAACATGATTGACTCTTTCGTGGAAGATAAGACACCTCTGACCCTATCCTCTGACCCTCAGAGACGTGCCTGACTCACTCCCATGATTTTGATGATGACATGATTAGGGAGACGTGTGTCATGCTTGATGCTATGCCGGTACTTGAAGTTAACCGGTGGAGGCCACAATTTGAAGAGTTGCCCCTAGACTGATGAAGTGCCTCTACCGTCTAACCTCAAGCCACCGAAGCTTGAACTAAAACCACTGTCCTCTGATTTGAAATATGTTTATTTAGGTCAAGATGAGACATACCCGGTGGTGATTTCTGCCCACCTAGAGAAAGAACAGGAGAGTATGCTCATATCTAATCTCATTGAGTATAAGGGAGCCCTGGGATGGACGATTGCAGACCTCAGGGGAATTGACCCTTCAATTTGTACTCACCACATTAATCTCGAGTATAATGCAAAGCCCTCTCGGTAATCACAACATAGATTAAATCCAAACATGAAGGAAGTGATTAAAGCCGAGGTTCTTAAACTATTGGATGTGAGTATCATATACCCTATATCCGATAGTCAGTAGGTGAGTCCAACTCAGGTGGTTCCTAAGAAGTCTGGAATCACCATCGCAGCCAATGCCAATAATGAACTCGTGCCAACTAGAGTTAGTACTGGTTGGAGAATGTGCATTGACTACAGGAAGTTGAATATCATCACGAGGAAGGACTACTTTCCTTTGCCCTTCATTGATTAGATCTTTGAAAGGTTAGCTGGTCATTCCTATTACTATTTCCTTGACGGGTATTTGAGCTATAATCAGATAGAGATATCCCTTGAAGATAAGGAAAAGACTACATTTACATGTCCGTATGGCACCTTTGCTTACCGAAGGATGCCATTCGGACTATGTAATGCCCCTGCCACTTTTCAGTGATATATGATGAGTATCTTTTCTGATATGGTGGGGTAATATCTGTAGGTCTTCATGGACGATTTGTCTGTCTTTGGTCCATCTTTCAGTGAGTGCTTAGAGAGCCTTAAATGTGTGCTGAAAATATATGAAGAAAAGAACTTGGTACTTAATTGGGAGAAGTGTCATTTCATGGTTCGTAAGGGAATTGTCCTTGGACATATCATCCCCTCCAAAGGAATCGAGGTTGATAAGGCAAAAATTGATCTTATCTCTAACCTACCTCCACCCAAGAATATACGAAATGTGCGATCCTTCTTAGGGCACGCCGGTTTTTACAGACGATTCATAGAGGACTTTAGTCTCATCTCTCATCCTTTATGCAATCTACTTCAAAAGGATGCACCATACGAGTGGACTGAGCCACGCCAAGAAGCTTTCATTAAACTTAAGGGCATGTTAACTACTACGCCTATCATCTAGCCACCTGACTGAGCCTTCCTGTTGAACTTATGTACGACGCGTCTGATTATGTTATTGGGGCGGTTTTAGGCCACAGAAAAGAAAAGATGTCCTGCGTTATTCAATACGCAAGTAAGACTCTAAATCCTGCCCAAGTGAACTACTCGACAATGGAAAAGGAACTCTTAGTCGTAGTGTTCGCTTTGGACAAATTTAGGTCCTACTTAATCGGATCCAAGATCATCATTTACACAAATCATGCGGCACTCAAGTATCTTCTTACTAAGAATGATGCTAAGCTCCACTTGATAAGATGGATCCTTCTATCCCAAGAATTTGATTTAGAAATTAAAGATAAAAAGGGAGTAGAGAACGTAGTGGCTGACTATCTTTCCTGCCTTAATCCCTGTGATTCCCTTGAGACGACACATATCAATGACGTGTTCCTTGATGAACAATTGTTCAGAATCTCTCATTCACCTTGGTTCGCTGATATCGCTAACTCTCTTGCCACAGGTTTCACACCGACACATTGGACTGCTCAAGATAAGAAAAAAAATTTCACTAAGGTGTGCAACTTTTTCTAGGACAATCCATATTCATTTAAATATTGCCCCAGACCAAATCTTAAAGAGATATGTGCCAGATGATGAGCATCAGAGTGTCATCTCCTTCTATCACTCATAGGCCTGTGGTGGTCACTTTTTTGCTAAAAAGACCACATCCAAGATCTTACGAGTGTGACTTTTACTGGCCCACTATGTTCAGGGACACTCATGAGTTTTGTAAGGCTTGTAAGCATTGTCAAAAATTAAGAGTATTGTCCAGTCGAAATATGATGCCCTTGAATCCCATCCTTATCATTGAAGCATTTGATTGTTGGGGCATCGATTTTATGGGACCATTCCCCCAATCCTTTGGGAATCTATGCATTTTGCTCGCTGTAGACTATGTCACTAAATGGGTCGAAGTGATTCCGTGCCAGAATAATGGCCATTGTACGGTCATTAAATTTTAAAAGAGAACATCATTTCCCAGTTCGGAATGCCTCGAGCTATCATTAGTGATGAGGGCTCACACTTTTATAATAAACCATTCGAGAGTTTGATGAAGAAATATGGTGTCTCTCATAAGGTGAGCACCCCATACCACCCACAGACAAGGGGGAAAGCTGAGATTTCCAATAGGGAGATCAAACACATCTTCGAAAAGACGGTTAACCCTAATGGTAACGATTGGTCAATCCGATTAACCGATGCCTTATGGGCCTACCGTACTGCATTTAAGACCCCTATTGGAATGTCTCCCTTTAGACTTGTGTATGGGAAGGCTTGTCACTTACTTGTGGAGTTGGAACATAGAGCCTACTAGGTGATCAAAAATCTAAATTTCAATCTAGACAACGCTGGCTCGCTACGTAAACTTCAGTTGAATGAACTTGAAGAAATCCAGAACGATGCAAACGAGAACTCGAGAATTTACAAGGACAGGATGAAGGCGTTTCATGACCAACATATTCATCGAAAATCATTCACGCCAGGTCAAAAAGTTATTTTATATGATTCTCGATTACATCTCTTTATGGGTATGCTTTGATCTCGTTAGACCGGCCCTTTCACCGTTATCAATGTTTATCCTCATGGGGCTGTTGAGATTCAGAATTCAAACAATGACAATGAGTTTAAAGTAAATGGACATCGATTAAAGCCATTAGTTAAGAAATTTGATTCAGAGGACACGTCCATGCCTCTTAATAATCCTATTTATTAGGATTGATCTCCTAGTCTGATGGAGCTATAGGTAGGTTTATTGCTTTCATAGGACTAGGGTAGTTTTTGTTTTTTTGTCATTTTAGGTTAGTCGGCTTTATGCCGTTAGGTTAGTTTGCTTTCCAATTGTTTTAGGATAGTTTACTTTTGTTAGATTAACTCTTGTGTCGAGCCGCCTTCACGCTGAAATCTCTTTGGAAAAAAGTCGCTTAACTCCGTCATCAGGTACTATCTTTCCATCACTTCGCCTTTACTTTCGTTGTCTTTCATGCATTGCATGTGTATATCTTTTACATCGAGGACACTGTAGATTTTAGGTTGGGGATGGGAGATTAGGTTACTTAATCAGTGTTTTCTCAGTCTTGAACAAAAATTGTGAATTTTTTTTTTTAGAAATTCTTGTGAATTCGAAGTGATTTTGAGGGCCATCTTGATTTTAGAAGTATAAGATACGTAATGTTGGTAATTTATGATTCTTTGATTCAGCTATCTTTAGATTTCACAATTAAGTTCGAATTGCTAATCCATGATTCGAAGTTTTAAACATTGATTGAGTCATGATTTCACATGTCACATCTAGCTTACACATTAAGGTTTCAGTTCTATATTAAATTATTAACTTAGTAATCACTAAGCATGGAAGGAGCCAACCTGGGGAATTTGTCTATCATGTTCATTAAATTATTATTTTTTTTAAAGAATACCCAGCTAAAAAATAGTTGTGTATGAAAACGGCTACCTGTTAAAGATCTTTAAAAAAGTTAACACAGCATGAAGCTATCGATGAAAAAATCAAAAGCTGGAAGAATAAAAAGGTTAAACTGTAAGGCAAGTTTTAATTTAGGTTGGGATATCTAGGAATGCTCTGTTTGATTATTAATGTTATCATGAAAATCAACGATGAGACTCTTAATGATGATAAGTCGAGGTTGCACTATACGCCCATGGAACTCAATGTTTAGAATTGTTCTAATCGATGAATTAATACTTTGAACTTGACTATGAAGTTTACCGTGCGTTAGAGTCCAAGAGAAAGTAATACCCAACATTGATGTATCTTGGAATTCTATGATCTAGATTGCTTTTTAAAAATGTTTGAGTTTATAAAAATTTATCCTGTAATTTTCAACTTATTTTTTGCATACTTTGCTCGGGACTAGCAAAATGCTGGTTGGGGATTGTGTTGAGAGTCAAATATTGCATATTAGACCCCAGTTATTACTTGGTTTTACGAACATGATAATGTTTAACGCTTCATTTTAATCGTGTTTGTGTTGCAAGGTGAATTTAAGAGCTTGGATTGAAAAAGGGTGCTAAAAGCATAGATTTAACGCTTAAAAATATCACTAAGGTAAGGGACGAATCTTAGGGGACCGAGATCGAAGAAATTACAGCTAAAGATCTGAGAAAATCAAGCAATTGAAGTCCAAGAGGCCTGAAAGTCGTCCTGAATGCAAGATAATAGGATTCCCACTATCTGTTCGGGTCAAAACTTTATATTTGGCCTGAGGACCCTAAATTAACTGTACACATCGAATTTCAGCCATTGGATCCTTGTGGAAGTGGCCCGACGGGTAAACCAGCTCATAAATCATCGATCTAAGGCCCACCTAATACCTGGATATGCTTTAATTTTGGTCTCAACCCATTAAATGAGATGACAAAACGGATGGACGGTGCGGATTTCTCATAAGTATCATAGCGGACCCCACTGAGCGGGCGTGCGAGTGCACAAGCAGTGCACTTCCACACCGCACCAAACCCAAGAGTCGGGTCAGTGCAGGCTGACCCGACCCTTCTCGCGTAAGAAACCAGGGGACACACCCGTCCGGCCAGCTGATCTCAGTGGGCCCCCACCCATAATCCCATTGGATGATCTAACCCGTTCAGTTGACTCAGGGGGTGGAGATGAGCCCAGCCATGCTTTCCTTTTGTCTCATGTACGTGTACGCACGTGGATCGTCAGAAAATGCAGGATGGACTGCGAATTGATTTTATACAGTGGACCGCACCAAAACTCAACTAAAACCACTCGTTCCGACTGGCTTTTCACCAGGAATTCAATTAATGGGGTAGATTCCACCGAAAACATCACTGTGGATCCCACCGAGAGCTCAGCGCAGCCCTTGTGCGTAAGCTTACGCACGTCCGTGAAAACCGGCGGTTGTGGTCAGTTTTGTGATCCCAATCACGGTCGGACTGATAATCCAAACCGTCCATCGTGTAAGTCATCCAAAAATGCCCCAAGGGATGTTGTGTTTTTGGAAAGAAAGCAAGGAAAGTGGTATTTTTTTCGCATAGTTTCTTGGTTACGTAAACGGCTTTACGCATGGTTTCTTGGCTGCGTAAGCAAAGTTGGTTCGTCCCACTCCAAACCGACCTTGCTCCCTGTTGTTATAAAAGGGGACGTGAGAGAGAGAGAATTGAGGATCATCTTTTGGACGTGGGAGCAAAGGAGAGAGATCGTGGAGCGTGGGCCGCCCATCTCAAGAGTTTTTCTCTCTTCCCTTTTAGATTATTTTTATTTTGATGCTTTTTAAGATTTTTAGCCTCACCATGTCTATGATGGGCTAAACCTCTTAGATAAGGCTAAGAGTTGAAGCTTGTAGTGTGATGAGATTGGTTCTATGTCTGATTCATGTTTACGAACGTTCTTTGATTATAGTTTGATTATATGGAATGTTTTTAGTCTCTAATGGTTTATTGTCACTTAAATTAATTACAATGGATCTGTGATGGCTCGAGCATGTTCTGATCATTATAAGGACTATGAACGTGAGAGCCCTATTGTTCACCATCGTCTCACGGGCATGATTGGGTGATGGAACCTTTCCTAACATTCATAACTCCCTTAGATTGGATGTGGATTGGTTAAGTTCTGTTGTTTGCTTTATCTCATGAGCATGGTTTTGTGATGAAATCAATTCTAATTCTTATACCTCTCATCTATTGAAAACTTGATCAAAGGAAGTTTAAATTGGTTTTTAATGAAATATCTTCCAATTGTATGAAGATAGGACTCTAATTCTAGTTGTGTTCGTGAATCAAGCGTATATCTCCCTGATCTCTACATGTGGATCCTTGCAAACCCTAGTTTCTTGTTCACTCCCTAAGTATAGGGTTGTGATGTAGTAATAAAACTCGGTAAGACCGAGGTCGAATCCACAGGGACTGAAATCTGTACGTAATCTAAAGTTAACCAGAACTAGAACTAGCCTAATATGAAATCTAAATCAAATAATTTTTTTAGGAATAATGGTGAAATAATAATCTAAAACTGAAGAAAAATTCAGAGAAGGAACACTAGGGATTCAGATTCAGAGGATTCACTTGTAGAGATCAGGGAGATCTTATGCCTGGATTAAAAATCTGGAAAATTAACTGAACTGCCGTTGATATAGTTTCAAGAGATGAGAGGTATATGAATTAGAATGGATTCCATCACCAAACCATGCCCATGAGACAAAGCAAACAACAGAATTAAACTAATTACCAACCAATCAATATGTTTATGAAGGTTTAGGAAGGGTACTGTCATCCGACCATGCCCAGGAGACGATGGTGAACAACAGGGCTTCCTGACGTCATAAACATAAAAAGGAAAGGAAATACTCAAAGCCATCGCAGACCCATTGTAATTTCAGTCACAACAGACCATTAAAGAATAAAAACATTCCCTTAATTAAACTCAAATCAATATCAATTCAGTCTAAACAAAAGCACGAGCAAGAGGCATCCCATCACGCGACTACAAGGTTCACCTCTTAGCCCTAGCCAAGAGGATTAAGCCGACCATAATGGAGTTAGACATCTCAACAGAAAATACTAAGGAGAATAAATAAAAAGAAAGAAATTACTCTACTCTCTCTCTGCTTCTATCCACGTCCAGCCCAAGCCAACTCCCTGTCGATCTGTTGCCTCCAAACTCAGATCTCCAGCCGTCAGTGATCATTCTCACGTTCCCAAGGAGTCCTCTTATAGTAAGTGTAGGTCAGTCTCGTGGAGACTTCCGCAGCAACCGGTGGAGAGATCTTTACGCAGCAGCGTGCGTAACTGATTTACGCAGCTAAGATGTCACGCTTAACAGCACCACTTTCCCTGCTTTCTCTCCACAAGATCAATGTCCTTTGGAAGGTTTTTGGCTGACCTACACGATGGACGGTCCGGATCATCCATCCGATCATGGCCATGATCGGAAAATCTTCCGCAAAAACCGGCAGCGGTCGGTCGCTGTAACAGAGGCTGCGGAACTCGTCCGCTGTACCGCTGGTGGGGCCCACCTTCACTTAAATGGAAATCCACTCCGTCTATTGGATGTATGGTGAGATTTCAGTCAGGAATGTATAGTTTTGTCTTCTTTTGATGAGGCCCGCATGATATTTCAATCTACCGTCCATTCCACTTTTGAACGGCTAGAAAAATAAAAACTGGATGTTTTCAAATTCCATCAGCTAGGCGTTGGTAAGATGAGCCTTAGAAAGCCAATGGACGGTTTGGATTGTCCGTTTGGACAGTATATAGGGCCCACAACAGAGGACCGCAGGTCCCTGTTTTGAAACAGCGAACGGCTCTTGCCGTTTTTGAATTGTAGTCGGTCAATACCGGCTTTGACTGTGCGGTGCGATCCAGTGCACATCAAGTGTACTTGTGCATTGTGCACTCTCAACTCATGTGGGGTCCACCTTGATAGTTATGGAAAATCTAATCCGACTATCTATTTTCTCACCTCATAAAACGAGATGAGACCAAATTTGAAGCATATCCAGATTTGTGGGTTGATTTGTCCGTTGGGGGCACTTCATAGTGATCCGAGGGCTGAAATTTGATATGTATGGTTAATTTATGTCCCTTAGACCATGTATGAAGTTTCGGGCCGATCGAATGGTGGGAACCCTGTGATCTTTTACTTTGGCCGGTTTTTGGGCCCGTTTGATGTGAACGACTTGATTTCCTCGGATTCCTGTCATGTAAATCCATTGATCTTGGTTTTTGGAATCCGTCCCTTGCTCTGGTGTCTTCGGAATGTCAGATCTACGCGTTTAATATCCTTTTTCCATCAACGCTCCTGATTTCATCCTGCAACAGAAATATAATTAAAATACTCCGTTTAGCATTATCATATAGGTAAAATCATG